>OX596075.1:85744540-86344540 GCA_951394005.1 Protophormia terraenovae
TGTTTGTTACATGGCAACAGTGTTATTGAATTAAAAACGAGAAAAAAAGGTATAGTCGGTCAAGACCTACCATATAATACCCTACACCATTATATATGACCATAAAAATTCGGGAAGGAGACCTATATTAGATCAACACTTTTACTAAATGTAAAATAAAAATAAAAAATGCAGAACACTCCTATTATTATAATACATTTAAAATGTATAATTTCATTGGGACAAAATATGAGTTCATTAAATCAATGTACTGTTTACTAGAACATTTTTTTATTTAATGAACGTGTTCATTGATTCAAAATTAAATCAATGAACTTTTACATTGAATTTTAATGTTAATGTATGACAATACATTGTTTCAATGAACCTGCACATAGGGTCAAAATTAGTGCACAAATTCATTAAAAGAATGAACTTTTTCATTGTATTTATTTACCTTTTTGGTTCAGTGTTAAGAGAAAAATACGCTTCAAAAGCAGTGCTAAAATATGCCAAAAAAAAAATTGTTTTTATAAATTATATTAAAACTAGACTAAAGGCTGAAAAAAAAAATATTATAAACGTTCGATGTAAATCAGTCGCTTTTTATAAAAAAAAACACTAGTGACTAGAAAAAGTTGGCCCCACTGTGTGTTACTGAATAATATCGTATTTGAATTCTTGCTTTAATAAAAATATATGTACGATTTGATTAATTTTTATTTTAAAACAATATAAAATCTTCACTAATCATTAGGGTGATCGACGCGGTTTTCCAACCGGTTTTAAAACCGTTTTTTTCAAAATGTTCATTTTTCGAATGTCGAATAGACCGGTTTTTTTTTTTTAACACAAAAAAACCGGTTTTAAAAATAGCATTTTATTTCAGAAAACATGTACTAAATAGCGATATTTGAATCGAAATTTAGGAATAATTTTTTAAATATTCATAAAGACTGATTTCTTATGTTTTAAAAATATAGTTTAAGTCTAAATTGGAATTTATTCTGTAAAATTAAACAAATAAATAATTAATAATTATCCTGTATGAATTTTTTATTCTATTGTAATATCTGTAATATTTTTACACCAAATTTAATTTTTTTAATCCAATATTTCTTTTATTTTTTAAAGGTGTTGTGTTAAAAAAGTTTCACCTGCAGAATCTTTTCAATTGAGACAGGCTTCCATATTAAGCCATGGTTTCTGTTTATGCTGACTAAAATTTAGATGATTTTTTCTACAATTTTGAAACATAATTATTTTCTAGTCATCTAGATATATAATTTGCTTACATTTTTTCTCTTTCCAGAGCTTTCTGAAGCTCCCAAACGACGCACAGTGTGCGATTCAAAAAATGAAATAGAAATAATTATGGAACTTTGGAACGGCTGCTCCAAAGCTCCTAGACGACATAAGAAACTAAAAAGCGGCTTACTTATAAAACTATTCGTTCTACAAATTCTAACAGAGCCAGATGTTTCTATCAGGGACCGAAAAGTTTTGGTATTAAGAACTTTTAAGTTGTTATACTTATTGTTTGCTCTCCAAATCCTATCAAAAACTGCTTCTGTATTTCGTCCAGGGAGCGCATTTACGACGATTTTTTTATTTTGAAAGTTTTACGAACTTAAAACTTTAATCAATATTATCCCAATAAATTCAAACAGCATTAAATAATTGACTTCGATTAGGGTGAGTAAGGTGTCTAAATGTTGTTCAAAAATTGTTCTTTTAATTTTCGGATTTTTTTCTGCATATTTTCATTATTATATTATTTTTCCTGACATTGTCAGGCTTTTACGCAAGTATTTAATAAATTTTAAATTGATTTTAAGAATTATTGATTTTTTTTAAAGAAATGTAGTCTCTTTTGATATAAATATTAACTTCTGCAAAAAAAAACCGGTTAACCGGTTTTTTTAAAATTTCAAAAAGTGCAACCGGTTTTTTTAAAATACCAACTATTCGAACTATTCGAAAACCGGTTTCTCAAAAAAGCCGAATAATCGATCACCCTACTAATCATTCATGAATAAAATTTCACATTATACCTACTATTTATTATGTTTTTATCTTATGGCAAAATAAATGCTTAATTAAAATTACAAGCCCCCAATTAATGTAGCAGTATTCAGTAATCGGCCTTGACACAACACAATTTTAGACTCCATGTTCATTTTGTTGTATGTAAATTTATACAATACCATTTGACACAATTTGTTGTTGCATTGCTGGAAGCTAACAGGGCTTGCGGTTCAGTGTTTTGTCTTTTTGTGAACGTTTTGTAACAAAAATAAAATAAAAATTTATATTTGTATTGTTGATGTAGTAGAACAATAAAAAGTGTTTTTTTTTTCCTTTTGGCCATGTCTGCAAAAAAAAAATTGCGTTAATTTAATGAAAGTTACTACTTAATATACATACACACACATTTACACATTATGGTGGTACTTGCAGCATGAATAAATAAATGTGTGTTTTACTAAAACTGTTGTATTTATGCTCTGAGTACTAAGGACAATATGGGAGGAAATTTGCAACAATTGTTTGCAGATGAAAATAAAATGAAAACAAAACATATTATATTTATGTATACAAAACTGTCTAAATATACAGTAAAAAAATAAGACAACAAGATGAAATGAATGAAAGCAACATCAGTAGAATAATACTCATGGTCTATTCCAAGAATGTTAGAAACGTAGAAAAACAGAAATTGCCCAAATGATGTGAAAATTAGTTAGTAGTATTTGTACGCAACAATTGAAATTGTCATCAACATAGTGAGAATATGTGTGAATAGAAATAAAGAACACGGCCATAAAATTATTTTGCATTGTGTGACAGATTAACATTTATTTTAATGAATACGAGGGAATGTGCAAAATGGATAAATAATAGTTTATAATACATTTTATTTGAATGTCTGAAATATAAAATTTAGAAAATACTTAATTCAAATCAAAATAAAATCACTGGTTAAAAAATATTTATTATTATTATTATTTTTTTTTTATTAAAAAGGTCAGTGAGAAAATTTTATAACATTTAATAAATTCCAAATCTTTTTTTTATACCCTACACCACCATAGGTGGGGAGGGTATTATGCGTTTGTGCTGATGTTTGTAACACCCAAAAATATTGATCTAAGACCCACCTTAATTTATACCAATCGGCTCAGAATCACTTTCTGAGTCTATTTAAGGGTTTAACGATCATATATCCTTTAAATATAGCAATATTTTAATGAAATTTGGCACATATAAGTTTCATATAAGTCCAAATAAGTGTGGCGATTTTTAAAAAAGATCGGTCCATAATTACCCATAGTTCCCATATAAACCCCTTTTCAGAAAATCACTTAACGGGCATAAATCCCATTAAAATGTTAATATCAAGTTAATATTCGACACAAATAAGTTTTTTATGAACATATAAGATAGTGCCAAATTTGATAAAGATTGGTCCATAATTTACTATAGCTCCCATATAAGGCCCCATTTCACCCAAAAGTGAATAAATTCATGTAAATGTCAGCATCAACGTAATATTCTGAATTCGTATGTTTTATTTTACACTTATGGGTATCGGTCCATATTTGACTCCAAGCCAAATAAAAGACCCCTCCCCGAATTATACCGAACAAAATGGTGTAGGGTATTATATGGTCGGGCTTGACCGACTATATTTTTTTCTCTCGTTTTTTTTTTTTTTTTCATGTTATAACTTATTGCTAACAACCCACTTTGTATCAAACATTACATTTAGGATATAAGGTACAACTTAACAAGTTTAATTTTCCATTAGTTAATCTTTAACCTTTTTTCTTTATTTTATTCAAACAATGTAGAATACTTATAGAATTATATTGACCATTAGAAGTAATATTAAAAGAGATAATAAACATTTATATACATAGCATGACCTTTTTTTAAACTTTTATGTTTGGTGAGTACATAGATACTCAGATCGATAAAAACTTAAGTATGTCAAAAACGGTTTCTGAAGGTCATGTCATGCAATTTAATTCCATAAGAGATAACAAATAAAAACAAATCAATGAAATTGGCATTTACCTGTATTATTAATTATCTAATTTATTAGTTATCAATGCAGAGTGGGGCAGAATCGAACATTTTTGGAAATAAATCTGTAACTTCTGTTCGGCTGGCTAAATTTGTATGAAATTTGGTATAGGCATACCTTTAGGTACCTTTGACACAAAAAATTTTAGTCGCTTGCAAAATGTTTGTTTCTCCACCGTTTTCAAATGAAACATGCATGCCCTATTTATCTCTTATAGTTTTCGAGTTATTAGCGTTTGAATTTTTAAGTACCTAAGTTTGGCGTGTTCTTGGTCCAGTTTTTTTCATATACAGTAGCGAGCATAAAAAATTCAACCCTAGGCTATATTATTTTTGATCGTATTGATTAGGGCTAGAAGGTCATTAAATTAATATTATTTTTTTTTTTAATTTAAGGGAGCAAAAAAATGCAACTCCTAAAAAATCACCAGATTTTTTTAAATTTTAATAAAAATAATTATTGAAAAATGCTGAAAACTATAATTTGGTAGTATTACCACTAATTACTACCAATACATATAAATTTAAGGTAATTTTAACTACGAAGGATATTAATAATATTAAAAAAATACTCTTTTCTCTATACCTTTTAAGAATTTTTGAATATTTTTGAATAACATTTTGATAATGGCAGTGAAATAATATTAATATGTAGTTCTAATAGGAAGATTCTTAAAAATTATCTTAAAGAAACAATATTGAAACGATCATGCCTGTCACAATTGATAAAAATCATTTAACAGTAGATATTTGATATTATCTGAATGACCACATTTAGCCATTCAAAGCTAATATTGCCAGCAATCGTTGATTTAATGATGTAAATATGGAAACTGGATATCTTTCTAACATAAAACATATTATTTACTAAAATAAAACTACCACCTTTACTTTTAGAGGCAGGTCCTTTATTATTTTTACGAGTACTGTATAATGGATAATTTGAATTAATTTGACTCTAAACCCATATATTTCAATTTTAGACGGTCTAGGTAGACATACTTACTCAAATATTAATTTCCAATAGTAAACAAGTCCAATAGTCCAATCATCACGAAGGATATACTTTTAATTTTTCAACATATGAAGAGTTCAAAATAGGTATATTTCTTAACTGTTTTTCCTTGTGTTAGAATTTGTTCCAGGACCAAAATCAGGGATATTTGAACATTATAGCGATACTAGGCATTCGATAATGTCATATCATTGCGAAAAAAATATTTTAAGCTGTTGATTCCATCTCAATAACGATCGAAAGTGGTTGCGTTATTTCAGCCTAAAGGTCATACTCAATTATAAATTATGAAGTTAAGCTAAACTATCATAAATATTTGGTCGCTTATTTATAGAAAATGTTTGTTGGATTTAAAACAACTAACAAAATAAATAATAATTCCAAAAATATCAAACTCTATTGAAAAATATCCAAAATAGTTCTGAAAAATATCAAAATTTAATAAAATTGGAATTTATTGCTAATATTTATATTATTTATACATTTCATGTATCTTAGACAATATGCAACGATAGAAAATCATGTTTTTTAACAACACTATAGTTTCCAACCATTTCCAATAAAAATGTTTATCAAAATTTTAAAAATCATGTTTATTTGTTTAGAGTTGCATTTTTTTTGCTCGCTCAAATTTTCAACTGCTTTTACTAAACGTTCAATAATTTTCGTTACGCACAAAAATATTCAACAAAATTATATGCAACAGGTATTTATTACCACAAATAATAAAATCATAACAGTACTGTTACATTAGGACTTACTATAAGCTAAATATATGCGAAAAAAGAGCATTTTTAATGCTCGCTACTGTATATCCTAGTATTTCCAAACGATTTTATTAGCTTTTGTTTAAGTAGATAAAGAACAAAATTATCTATTGAATAAAAAAATTTTAAGTCGATGTCTTCATCGGGTCCAAAAATTAAACGATTTTGAATTTACAAAAATAACGTTTGAAAATTACAAAAATAACGTCTTTTTGAGTATTTTCTTCCGAAAAAGTATCTACACTATTTTTTCTCTAAAATCAAATGTTTATATATAATAATTTTATACTTTTCTGAAAGGTATCTTCACAGAGATGACTTTAAAGGAAAAAACAAAGTCTAATGACTCAAGTGGTTAAGGTACTGACACTCCCGAATTTGACCCATTTTATATGAAAGTTTTGATTTTAGTCTATATTTTCTAAAATCTCAAAGCACGAATTAGCAAACGGAATGTAGTTTAGGAATTTAAAATATATTGTTTCAAGTTCTCAATGCACTCCACTTTCTCACTTAATACAATAAGGTCTACATTCCACACGTTGAGATATCTTTAATAACAAAGATTTTATAACAGATAAAATATTTATACATTCTCAAAAAAACAATTTTCTTAAAAAATGTTACTTTTATTTAAATAATTAGAAAACTATTTTTTGCCTAAACTATATTGTTTAGCTGATATAATTCTTCGTTATATAGAAAAAGATTGAAATAAATAACTTTTATAGAACAGAAACTACGCCACTTTCAAGTTTTATAAGACACGGAAAATTACAAAAACATTGTACTATTGTGGATGTGAAAAAACCATAACAACATAAATAATTTGTTCCCGTAGCCAATGTTCGAATGTGTTTTTGTGCAAAAATATGCAAAAAATGGGATTTTCCGTGACCAAAAAAGTGTCCAAGTGGTTGAAAAACGGATGTAGTTACTTTTCAATGACAACAACATACCGTTTACATTACATAGAAGTAATTTAGTGACTACTTATTTATAACCCGACATGTAATTACTTATTTGTGATTAATGTTTTCGAAAATATACTGCTTATTGGCTTTTTATCCAGTTTACCAATTAACATATTTAACGAAGAAACAAATACGTAATGAGACAAAGTTTAAATTAATTTTTATTGTTAAATTTATTTAACTAAAATTTTTAAAATATTATCATCCCAGCTAAAAAGTGTTAAATGATTGTCTTATTTCAATAATCGTATACAAATATGATATATTTAATAAATTTATCTATTTTTACTATATTTCGTATAAAAGGTTTGAATACTGGATAAATTCTTGTCTTTGATAAAAAGTTTTTATTGATAATTTACATATTTACACCAAAAAAAAAAAAAAAACAATATTTGACAAAATTTTCAAAATAAAAATTCTTGACATTTAAAAATAACTCAAACAAAAATAAATCAAATAAATTAGATATGAAAATATTTTTACAATTCTAAACAATTTGTTGTGTATCCTTGTTAAATTATGGTAAGTGTTAAAATATTGTTTCCAAATATCATAAAAATTGTATTGCTCTTTTTATATTAGGCACAAATTTGTTAAATGCAGAAGAGAAAAGTCTATTCCCTGATTTCCCATGTTTTACATAAGGTAAGAATATTTCATTCGTTATATTGAGATAACACTTAAAACGGATTGAATTCTTAAACATTTTCAGTTTGGAGCTTCTGCGTAAAGATTAATTCTGTAGCAGATCCTAAGATGAAAGTACCCCAAACAACAGTGTACCATAATTCTGTTCACATGATGACAAACTGAGCACAACCACGGTCTGGATTTTAACTCACCTGGGGTACGGACCGAAAGTATGTGGAAGACCACTGATGGAAGGGGATGGTATGTATTTTAATTCAAGCATATTTAATGTATAATTTCTTTTTAATATTTTTAATAAAATTACAAAAACCGCAACTAATTCCTCTTGTTTTAACTTTCAGTAATACTTTAAAATCAATGAGTTATTAAACGACTTAAAAGTAATTAGTTCTTCTAATGACATCTTAGTAACGACATGGGGTAAGTAGTTGCCTCTAATGTCATCACCGTGTTAAAATAATGGGTTATTCAGCCAATGTGTATGTAGTGTAAAGCTATTATATTAGCTTCTTAACTCATTACATGACAACCAAAGTTTTTGCTGGGATCTTTTAGTTTAAGAGATATTAGGCTTAAAATATTAATATTTTTACTTTTTCGCCTGCCTTTGTGAAGTTTTTTTAGCAACAGTGTGTCAAATTTTCAACCGATATTTTTTAAGTTGATTTTATTTTATTTACAACAAATATCAAAATTGTATAAAGAAAGAATTTTAAAAAAATATTTACGGAGTCATAAGTTACAAGCATTTAAATTTCAACTTTAAAAAAATAAATATATAATTTTTCCCTTTTTTTGGTTGCCAAAAAATAGTTATATTATTTTTCTGTTATACAAAAATTTTCTTAAATAACATGTACATTATTTACAATTTGAAATCGGTTCAGATATAAGGAATCAGGTTCGTTTTTAAAAAAATGTATACCCGAGGTGTCCAAAATTGGGACCCTGTGGACGCACCCCCTGTAAATATATATGGTCCAAGCTCAAAACTTAAACTCGCCTATATTTCTACTATCACCATGTAAAATTTCATGGAAATCGGAACAGCCGTTACGAAATTCCATAATTATTTCCATTTGTTACAAAGTGACATTTTTTTTATTATCATCAGCGTTACCGTTGGGCGACTTTAGTCACAAATTGGCCGTTTTTCAACCCACCATCAACTTTTTCAAATTTTACGTTATGTGGGAGGTGGACGGCAAAGTGGGCGGTAAAGTGGGCGGTAAAGTGGGCTGACCACGCCTATTTTTTGTTTCCGAGTTTACATTGGTCCTTGAACCATTTGAACACAATTTCACCTTATATGGGAGGTGGGCGGTAAAGTGGGCGAACCACGCCCATTTTTGGTTTCAGAGTTTATATCGACACCCAAACTATGTGTACAAAATTTCGTTGCCGTACATGCTTTTGTTTAAGAGATATCAACGGAAAAGTATGAAACAGACACCCTGTGTTTCTAGTTTTTAGCCCATAACTTATTTGTTTAACAACCGCTTTTGTCCATTTTCAATCCCAAACAAACCTTATATAAGAAAAATATTTGTACCAAATTTCGTCCCTATCCTGCTTTCGACAGACGGACAAACGGACGGACATAGCTAGATCAACTCAGAATCTAAACAGGACTCAGAAAATATATACTTTGTGGGGTCTTAAATGATTCCTTCGACATGTTACACAGAGAATGACAAAATCAATATACCCTCCATCTTTTTGATGGTGGGTATAAAAAGCAACAAATTAAATCACAAATTAAATATAAAAAAATATATTCTTGTTTATACAAGAATGTAACAGATTGTAAATTATTTGTATAAAAAACATTTAGTTAATGAAGCACACTAATGCGGTATTTCCACATCAATGCATCATTATCATCGACATCAACACACACGCTTTTCCTAGACATAGTCAATGACATATAACGCAACCTCATTTAAAATATAAACAACATTCTCATAAATGTCCTTTAAAGTTACAGAGAAATGTTTAACATTTACAAACATTTCATACATGTATCAAAAAACATACACCTATACATATTATATAATGTAACAAGGTTTAAATACTTTTAACTAAAAAATCTCCTGTAAAAGCTAAATAAATTTAAATCATAATTACGCTATTTGTTAGTAAAAATTTAAGCATTTATTTTTTTATAAAATTCCCCTTTAGCATCATTTATTAAGATTTAATTTTTCTCTTTTTTTTTTTTAATACACAAATATCCATCACAATGGGCCATCATTAGTGTAGCTGTGACGAGAGTATTATACTTTCTATTCGTTTCCTGTTTTAATTTTAAAATTATTTTACTTACATAGTGCGCAAGTCAGACTCTTTATTTATGAATTTCTCTTGGTTAAGAAGCGAACACGTGTTTTTCTTGTCAGAAATTCACCATATTTCCTTTATTGAGATAAAGGGGATATTTTGAAATATTGTAAGGGTGAAAGTGAATTGTTGTTTACATATGTACATATGTATGTGTATCTACATTTGTGCAAAGGAGTATGGTCTTTTTGTGTGTTTTAATCATGTCGATAATACAGTTTATCATTTGTGCAACAGTTTGTTGATTTTGAATTTTGGGAAAAAGAACTAAGAGTAATATTTTTAAGTAATGAAGCGAAAAATGCTCTTTAATTTAAAATTAGTTTTAGTAGAAAAGGCATTAATTTTGAATTGAAATATAAAGATACCACAGTGTGACTGGAGAAAAAGCGATATGTTTAGGATAACCTATCAATAATTGAGACCTAGATTAATTAATTTCAATATTAGTTACTCTGAGGAATGAATCAGTTTTATAAATAATATTAATCCCTATCAAATCTTAACACTAGCTAATATGCGAGGCTTTTAGGGTATTTCCTGCAAGTAGGTTCGAAAATTAAAAGTCTACTTAGAATTTCATATTGATTAAGAAAGTTGAAAAACCAAGTTTTTCTACTATATTAAAATTGTGTAAAGATTTTCTTAATAAGATTACTAACCTTATTTTTCTTTAACACAACTTCAATATTGGTGTAAATATAACGTGACCAGAGATCCCGCTTTTTTCGGGATTATCCCGGTTTTCATATTTCGATCCAGCCTAAAGTATTTTTCCCTCCTTTTTATACAGTGATTTTTCTAACTCTAACAATTATTTATTCTATTTCATTATTTACGTTTTCTATAACATTTTAGCTCATATTTAAGTGTAACTGAAAATAATTTTTTACCACTAGAATTAACACCACATATTAACCCTTATGTTGACAAACGCTTTGGTTTTGGTTGTCATATTAAATTTAACAAAGTTTTTATAGCAAAAATTATAAGTTTTTTTGCGATACCCCTTACGTTTATAACTAGCATACCTGGGTATGTACAGAACAATTTATGGAAATATTTTATCGAATTAAAGTAAAATATTTATTATGCTTAATTTTTCATAAATAATAGATACATTACCATATAATAAATTAAAAAAAAAATTGTAGTTTAGGCTGCGCAGTCCTTACATTCCGTAATATTCAGCACATACTGGTTTATGGCATTTCCTACATGACTTTCGCATTAGTCTTCTTCTAGAACACATAAAACAATTCACTTTATTCCTCATTCTTCCACTAATATCTCGAACTTCTTGGCTTCGGATAAAAAAAATATTCATCTCTTAATCTTACTGGCCCTTCCGACATGCTTTTGATTCCACTTCTAGAGTAAAAATGTAGCATAATTTGCAAGTTTTATTTAAATTTCCTCTATAGTTAGTTATTCGCTCAGCTGCAGCAGGAATTATCTTCTACGATTGTTGAAGTTTTTAATTGTGGATTGTTTTGCATATATATAACATTTGTATATATAACCTTTTGTTGACGGTTCCCAAAATTGACAAATTGTAGTCCAGCACCAAATTAGGGGCCAAATTGTAGCTTGTCTAGAAAATGCCATCTCTTCCCATATATTTGTTCATTGAGGCTTCAAGTGCATCTGCATCCATTTCTTCATCCGAATCAGTGTCATATGTAGGATCATGTTCTGGTAACTGTATTTCCTTTGCATCTGAATCATCTACATTTCCCACGCAATCTTCAGCATCTTCATCTATTGATAAATGTTCCTGCTCATCCTCAATTTCTGTATTCCTAACTTTCTCCAGCATTCGACTTATGTACTCTTCTTTGTCTTCAACGTTGCTTTAGCTTCAAATGATAGGAAAACCACCAATAGGTGCATCTCAAAAGTACCATTTCATTTGAATTGGAGAAACTCATTCATTCAAGATTAAGGGAAGACGGTTATATAATAATTAGAAATTATCATAAAAATTTAAAAACCTCAAACAATTTCATAAAATAATAATTTGAAATAATAATGCAAGTACTTAGCAAAGATCAATAAATGAATTGCAGAGGGTTTTAAATGCACATGGAACAAATGAAACCTTTATACTTTCGAATGAAGGGATAACCCGATTATACTTGAATGGGAAAAAACTCAAGGGTGCTTAAAACCTTTCTTTTTGTATTTTTAGTAACACTCAGTCAAAATAAGGTAAAAACGGTTGTATAATAATTAGCAAATAACCATAAAAATTTAAAAATATCAAAATTCTATCATAAAAAACACTTAAAAAAGTATAAAAAAAATCATATAGGAATAATTTCCATGAGTAAACTTTACAGGTACTTTTCAAAGATCAATAAATGAATGGGAAACTCAATTTGAAATTTGAATGTACGAGGAGAAAGTCTTATTTAAGTGGGAAAAACTCAAAGGTTCTTAAAAAACCCTTATATTTTTAGCTTCACTCAGTCAATATTAGGTAAAAACGATTATATTTTTAGAAAATGATAATAAAAATTTTAAATTATACAATTCCTTACAGGAAAATATTATTGTCAAATACCACGTGTTTTTCTTTCTATCGTAAAAACACTTGAAAACATTAAAATGTTAAAAATTGCATATAAAATGTATGACATACCCAGGTATGTTGGTTGTAAGGATACGTATAAATTTTTGGTTGTAAACATAAAGGTTAATGGATTTGATATAAGGCGCAAGGTAAGTTTACTTGAAGAGTTGACAATTAAAAATTTTAAATCTTTTGTAACGATGATCATCTTTTCTGCTGACTTATCTCAAATGTTTAATTATTTAAAATCCAATTCCCTCACTATATCTTTTAAACTTAGCCTTATTTAAAATGACGACAAATTGTCAAGTTAATCGTCTGACTGGAGAGATTAAAAAATCTTAATCATGAATTAAAGAAGTATTGCTCTGCCATGAGCTATTTATATGAGTTAAAAAGCAAACATGTTACTTCCACAGTGAGGAGAGGAAACTGACCACCCGTTAAACTCAATAACATTGTTATTCCCCAGTCTGATTATGTCACATACCTTGGTAATCATTTGGATAGGCGACTTACATGGCGCCGTCATATAGATATGAAGAGAAATAGTATGAAATTAAAAGCTTCCAACCTTCATTGGTTAATAAATAGCCTTGAAAATAAAGTTATCCTCTATAAAACCGTTTGAAAACCAATTTAGACATATGGCATCCAATTGTGAGGAACGGCCAGCAATACGAGTATTGATCTTATACAGAGGGCCCAATCAAAAATTCTTAGAATCATGACGGGTGCACCATCATATATAAGAAACGAGAACATCCATAAGGATTTGGATGTACCCCTAACCAGAGACGAGTTCAGCAAATTTAAGGCAAAATATATAGCAAAATTGCAGATTCATCCAAACCCACTTGCAAGACACCTAGCAGAAGCCTGAACACATTCAAGGCTTTGTAGAAATTATCTAACACCCCGCTAATATGAGGGTAAATTTTTGCAAACTTCGCTATATATTACAAAAATTATAAAAACAAGCGCGAATATTCGGCCCGGCCGAATCTATATACCCACCATCAACTTTTTCAAATTTTACGTTAAATGGGAGGAGGCGGTAAAGTGGGCGGACCACGCCCATTTTTTGTTTCCGAGTTTACATTGGTCCTTGAACTATTCGAACACAATTTCGTTGATTTTTATCTTATATAGGAGGTGGGCAGTAAAGTGAGCGGACCACTCCCATTTTCGGTTTCCGAGTTTATATCGATCCCGGAACTATACGCACAAAGTTTCGTTGTCGTACATGCTTTTGTTGAAGAAATATCAGCATAAAAGTATAAAACGGATACCTAGTTTTTAGCCCATAACTTTTTTGTTTATTAACCGATTTTGCCCATTTTCAATCCCAAACAAACCTTATATTTGTGCTAAATATTTGCCCCCTACGTTGTCCCGTTCGAGCCCTATCCTGCTTTCAACAGACGGACAGACAGACGGACAGACGGACGGACATAGCTAGATCGACTCAGAATCAAACCAGGACCCAGAAAATATATACTTTGTGGGGTCTTAGATGATTCCTTCGACATGTTATACACGGAATGACAAAATCAATATACACCATAAGTTTAGAATCAGAGTCAGATTCAGACGATTCGGATCCACAACATAGTATCTCAATCAGAGCTTCGAAAGAATTAATTAAATCTAAGCTTAATTCCCTTAAATCTTAATTCTGAATTAAGAAATACTAATTTTTTATTCCACAATTCCATTCTTAAAAATATAATTCAATAGCTTAATTCAAAGGCTTTTGTTTGAATAGAATTAATTCCTTATTGAATTAATTCAATTTCTATTAATTCAAATCTTCTCCAAATTGAATGAAAATATTTTTCATTCGTTCAATTTGTAATATTTTGTTTTTTAATCTTTTACAAAATGAATTAACAAATATTTTCTAAAGATAATTTGTAATAGATTTGAATTGAATATATCATATAATTTTTAAGCTTGAATTGTATAATTGATGAAAGAATTCTTTAAGGAATTAATTCATAACAGAATTAACTCAATTCATATGAAGTACAAAGAATTTAATGCAATGAATTAAATTAAGTAATTTGAATGCTTTAAAAGAATGACTAGGGTAATACATTTAATTCGATTTAAGAAAATAAATTAAAGAATTGAGCTTTTCGAACCATTGATCTCAATGTTGAAGTAAAGAAAAAACAAATGAAATTAAAAAATATTTGGGAAATTTTTCACTTTTGCGGCTACCTTAGCGCTGCATAAACGGCGTTAAGAATCATTTCTAGGAAGTTCATATGTTCTAGATAGTTGTTTGTTGAGATCTTAGGTACATTTTTGTAGTTGATTATTTCCTTGAATTTTGAACAGTTTGCTACCTATGGACCTGAACAGGAAAAAAATAGGTAAAAAAAACATCGAATCGAAAAGTTCTTTGCGATTTTGATCTTGAAGATGAAGTTTTTTTTGATTTTATATGTTCACAATTTTTGTTCTTTATGACAAGATCTACAACAAAATGGGTATTTTTTTTGGTCTTTTATCACGTAGTGGTGTCCGTATATGGTTATATTTCCATGACTTAAAAAATTTCACACAGTGAAATTTTCGGGAAATTTTTCACTTTTGCGGCTACCTTAGCGACATATAAACGGTATTAATAATCATTCCTAGGAAGTTCATATGTTCTAGAAAGTTGTTTACTGAGATATTAGGTGCATTTTTGTGGTTGATTGTTACTTGAATTTGGAATGGTTTGCTACCTATGGACCTGAACAGGGGAAAAAAGGTTAAAAAAATCGAATTTTTTAGTTTTTTGCGATTTTGATCTTGAAGATAAAGTTTTTTTGATTCTATATGTTCACAATTTTTATTTTTTAAGACAAGTTCTACAACTTTGCCTCAGAGAGTAAATCAAAATTCCGAACGGTTCGCAAGATATGAGCCTGAGAAAATTATCACTTTTTTGCAAAAATGACACCGAGGCCCCAAATCTTTGGGGGCTCATAAAAAAAGTGCATGACTTTGGACAAAACTGGAAGACACTGTTCTTTTTTTTTTTTTTTTTTTGGTCTTTTATCACGTAGTGGTGTATGTATATGGTTATATTTTTTCGTGTTGCACTGTGTAATAAAACGTTAAAAAAAACTGAAAAATAATAATTAAAAATTGTTTTTCTTTGGATATCAATATTATAGCATTTAAGGTTGGTTTTTGTATTAATCAGTAAATGAAAACAAATTTATCTTTGGATTTTTTTGATAGAGTTCTAGTGTTCGTCCTTCCGTCCTTCTGCTTATTAATTTTGCAAATATCATTATTTATTTTTGAACGCAATAAAGATATCGACTTCAACTTTCCTTTTTGTTCTTTATTTAATTACAAAGAAGAACGTAATAAATCTTGGGCTTTATACAAAAAAATTTACCACGATCTTTCAAAATTGAGAAATTGAAATTTCAAGTGAAAATAACTCGAAAAATATATGAGATAGTATATTCAAGGATGTTTTTTAACATTTTCATTTTATTTTCATGTTAATCAGTAAGTACAAAAAAAAGTGGTTTTAGAATTTTACGATATTTTAAGAGATTGCGATGTCCATCCTTCTGTCCGATTGTTTGTTAATTTTTGCAAATTTTAAAATTAATTAAACAAAAATACATTTGTAATAAAATCGGTCAAAAATGTTGGGGCTATATATAAAATCTTGACCAAGATCTTTCGAAATTGAGATAGTTGATATTTCAAATGCAAATGTCGCTAAAAATATATGAAATAAAGTACAAGAGTACAATTTTTTTAAAGGTTTTATCAAGAGCTTTAAGGTGATATAAAAATCTTTGAAATCGGGTAAGGAACAAGAATTTGTCTCGTGGTTGAAAATTTTCTATGTCTAAATATCCTATACTGAGCCCTCATAGAAGTTACAGATAAATTCCCAAAATTTGTCGATTCTGCTCCCACCTTGTAATATACCTAGAGTAGAGTACCGGTTCAAAACTAGTCACGTGACAGGTTCCCAGGGCTAGTGACCGGCTTCAGTTCCGGAACTTTATATGAGAGGACCCTGTCACTTTTACATGGGGTTGTCATTGAAATAACACAAAACACGTTACGGGATTGGTCCAAAGTGATAGGGACCGGTTCTAGTTCTAATACTTTGTATGAGCTGGACCTGTCACTTTAACATGACTTTGGCCTAGGAGGGAGAAATTCACCCTTTTTAACCAGTTTTGGGACAGGTCACAGAACTAACCCAAAAGAGCATATTCAGTATTAATAAATTTAATACAACTTTGGAGAAAAATGTTGGAAATTGTGTTATTTTTGTATATTTTTTAAATATTTTCATTTTATTTAACGTCGATGGCGACACACCGAATCGAACCCAGGTTACTTTTACTTATTTCATGTTTTATAGTCTTACACGCTTATCACTCAGCCACAGATTGTTATTACGCGCGAGTTGCTAATTGCGCATTTAACAAGCAAGCTAAAAATTAGCTCTCACTAGTTCAACTGGTTCTCAACTGGAACTTTGGTGGCTGTTAGGTGTCAATTTCTACTAAACTGGAACTTTGGTGGCTATTAGGTGTCAATTGGTACTGAGGGATCGATACTATTGCAACAATTGCTACAAATTTCCCGCAGGGATAATAAAAATTTGATAAAAATTCGGTAACTTTTTATTTTTTTTAACGTTTTTTTATTATTATTTTTATTAAATTACGTTTAGCAAAAAAGAACTTTTTTATTGTTTAAAATGTTTCTTTAGGCAGCAACTTTTGTTCTGCTACTTTTTCATAATTCCATTATTTACAAAATTACCGTCATTTTTAGGCTACTGAAGAAAATCACAATTTTGACCTTTAAATTTCCAGAATTCGACCAAATAATGTTTGGCAACTTTGTACAAAATCCTTTGGCGAATAATTTTGCTGAATATATGAACTCATAATATTTGCAAATACTGGGTGTTTTGATGCAATTTTAATAAAAAATGAATTTTGTGCCATCTAGCGGCAATAATTTGTACTAACTATGTTCAGCAATTAAAAAAGTAATTTGAATACCTTTCCAAAAGGGAAATCGGTTGAAAAATAACCGAAAATCAGTAAAAAATGTTCTAAACAAAAATAATGAAACAAAGAAAAACAACAAAAAACAATAACATTACAAATGCAAACAAGCGCGAATGTTGTATAGGAGTTGGGCGGTAAAGTGGGCGAACCACGGCTATTTTTGTTTCCGTGTTTACATTTGTCCATGAAGTATTTGTACAAAATTTCTTTGATCTTTCACCTTGTTTGGGAGCTGGGCGGTAAAGTGGGCGGACCACGCCCATTTTTTGTTTCCAAGTTTATATCGACCCATGAAAATGTTGTTATAGTAGATGCTTTTATTTAAGAGACATATAGCAGAAAAGTATGAAATTAAGCTACAACGGACATCCTGAGTTTTAAGTATTTTGCCCATAACTTTTTTGTTTTCAACATCAAACAAATCTTATATAAGATAAATATTTGGACCAAATTTCATCCCCCGTCGTTGTGCCATTCGAGCCCTATCCTGCTTTCAACAGACGGACATAGCTAGATCGACTCAGAATCTAACCAGGACCCAGAAGACATATACTTTATGGGGTTTTAAATTAAAAATAGTGTGTATGGTCTTAATTACTACTGTATAATTCATTTCAGTAACATAAACTCCCGTTTTTTTAAATATGCACTATATTTTTTAAATGAATGAGTAAAATTTGTCGAAAATAGGCTTTATTGTTTTTTGTACGGAACAAATTGGACTGAATGTTATGCCTTGAAAGTCAACATAGTTGTTGATGACAATAATATCTAAAAGTCTGCGGTGGTGCTTGAAGATTGCATTCCTACTTCAAAAGTTATATATAAATGAAGGTGAAAAAAACGCATTTTTTCAATTTTTTCGACTTTTTTCAACATTTTCCAAATTTTATCGTAAACGAAAAATGCGATTGTCAAGCACCACAGCAGAATTTTAGATATTATTGTCATCAACAACTATGTTGACTTTCAAGGCATAACATTCAGTCCAATTTGTGCCGCGTTAAATGTTAGTAGTAGTATTTTCTTACTTCCATGTTTTGTTGTTGCCATTTTGTTTTTCTCAGTGTATTATTGCAACAATATCCGAAAATGAAAGACTACTACCCAACTAATAAAAACATTGAATTTGAAGCTGTTAACACAAATAATGCGTTAAATTCATAAAAAGTAAAAAATCCAAGTTTTAAGGGCTACCCTATATTTCCGTTTTAGGACAAGTAATGGAAGCCCTAATTAGATATTAAGGTAGAATCAGACCCCCGAAGCATTAATTTTTTGGAATATTGATAATTATGTTTATTTTTATTTTATAATTTTTCGTTAACCACTCATCCACTGATTGTTATTGCGCGCGAGTTGCTAATTCCGCACTAACAAGCATTTTTTTTTAAATTGACTCCCAACTGGTAAATAGTGAGTGTGTTTGTATCAACTTGTTCTCAATCGGAACTCTGGTGATGAGTTAGGTATCAACTGGTACTCAACTGGTACTGAGAAACCGGTTCATTACTGCAATTGTCACAAATTTCCCACAGGGGTTTGATAAAGCAATAGTTTTTTTTCACAAAAATTTTAATTTCTAAATTCGGGCTATATATGCTCAAGATTTTCTTAATAAAGACAATATAAACTGTTGTTCAGAAAATATAAGAACAAACTGTAACATTTGAAGCTTCATTATATTAAATTTAAAAATAAAAAAATAATAATAAAAATATTTAAAAAAAAAATGTTTATATACTTGAGAAACACACAACAAAACACTAAGTTGATGGTTGCATTTTAAAATATTGCTTTAAGAAGCATTTTATTAAAAAAAAAAAAAAAAAAATACATTTAATTTGATGAAATTTAATTTTTTAATTTTTTCCAATATCTAAACAAAATTTTAATTTTGACAGCTCAGTTAAAAAAGTAATTTAATCTAGATCAATAATTTTTATGGCTACTGATAAATAATTTTGTCTATTTTTATTCGTTATCCAATTTTATTACGATGAGTTAATTTTTAAAATTAAATTAATAGTCATATTTAACACATATTATTTCAACGTTTGGGTGTATTTTAACTTTTTAAAGTGATATTTATTATCCCTAAGTAGGTCTATTATGCATCATATCTTTTTCGACAAATTCTTCCCTATATTTGAGTATATTTATTTTAATTTGATCGATATTCCCATTAAAACATTTTAAACGGATTATGCAACTTTTCTGCAGGTCAAATCTGTAAAAATAAATATAAATTTAAGAATTAAATATTTAAAATTAATTCTTATTTTAACATATATTCTCCACTTCAGGGGTAATTTTCCCCAACACCAAGGTGAATCAAAGCGAAGCCTTTTCAACTTTATTTATAATGTACAACACAGATAAATTTAACTATTTTTCACCACAAGTGAGATAAATTAAAGAAAAAAGCTTTTGACCTCAGAGAGGAAAAACTGTTCTCTGCTAGCAAAACAAATCTCAATGAAAAGCTACAAGACTTTGTAAAAAAAGAAAAATTTACACAACGACCAAACGAAAATTTTTAAATAGTTACCAACGAAGGCTAAAACTAAACGGACGTATTCGAGTGTTTAGAAATATTTAAATATTCTGGCAAACAGAAAACTTAAAGGAATAAAAATATATTATAGAATAAATGTGTGAGATAAATTAAAGAAATCAAGCAAAATTTAAAAAGTAAATTTTAATGTGGCGAAAGTTAAAAGAAAGAAAAACAAAATTATTAAAATAATGAAATAATTTAAAAAAATATTAAAATTTATATTTAAAAAAAAAATAAAAAAAAAAATGCTAAATAAGTAATGTGCGCACTGCCAAAATAAAGAGTGAGTGAATTGTGTTACAACAATAATACTATTATTTTTGTTGTCTTGTATTTTATTATTATTGGTGTGGTTCATCATTGTCGTTATTTCGCAGAGTTCGAAAGAAGAGACCTACGGATATAAGCGTGTATAACGTTATTTGACTACATAAATATATGTCTGTTTATATGACTCTTCGTCTTCGTTTAAGTCTGTGTGTTCATTCGAATGTAAAATATATTTCTTTATATATGAATATATGAGTGTATTTGTGTAAGAATATTTATGTATGAGTAAATACAACAATTTGAAATAATATTTGGTTTCAGTTCAGTGGTGTATCTTCATCTAGAAAATGATGTGACTGAAAGCAAATATATGTATGTTAAGTGCTTTAAAAGGATTCAAGGATCCAACTATAAAAACAAAAAGTGAAAGTACTTGCTCGTTTTACAAATAATACTAAAAGCAAAGAAAAAAATAATGTTTTAAAATCATAAAATAAAACAAGAACAAAATGTGATACGTAAAAAAAGAAATAAAATCTAATAAAAACGTATGTATGTGTAATCAGATACACACGTTCTATAAGATATTTGCATAAACATATAATATAATAAAATAAAACAAATATAATGTAGTATGTGAAAAATTAAAAATAAATACCAATACTCATACATATTATATGTGCAAATAAATCATATAAAGTGTTTTTTATCATTCAAAAAAAAAAAAAAAAAAAAAAAAAATATGCTTCTCCAAAATATGAGAATAAATAATTGAAGCAAATTCATACTATAGAAAAAAATGCCAGCAAAAATCATAAGAAATGCGAAAAAAATTCCCATGTCCAAGTTTATGTGTCTGGCTAACTGGCTGCCTTTAACAATTTAACAAAAATGATAAATGGTTTTTTACCCAAAAAAAGAAAAATGGCAAACAGCAAAAAATAAAATAAATTCATGACATACATAACAAAAGAACAAATAAAATCTAATATAATAAATAAAAGATAAAATATCTGGTGTTTTTATATTAATTTTTTTTTTTTTTTTTGGTTTAAACACCAAAAAAAAAAAAAATCTTATAACAAATGACAAATGCTAGAAAGGGATTATGTGGCAATAGAAAAAAGAAATAATCATACATATTTATATATAAAATAATATGGAATTGTTATAAAATAAATAAATCAAACAAATTGAAATTTACAAGTTAAATCATCAAAAATGTAGAATTACAAAAGATAAATTGTGAAAATAGAAAATTTTATCTGAAACTTTTAATGAATACATTCAACAAAAATGTTTTAAAGTTTTCATTTATTTTTTTAATTTAATAAAGAAATGTCTTAAATAGATTTTAAATATTTAAGATTTGGTCAAATTATACCCCATATATTTAATGTAATAAAAATAATTTTGTGATAGAATTAATTACGTGAACAAGTAAAATATATGGGCCATTATAAACATTATTTAAGCCTTAGAATTTTGTTTTTTTTGTGATGGCCATTGAAATCCATTTTTATAAATATAAAGTGACTCGAATGGGGCGCCATGACTTAATTTAACTCAAGTTCACTTCTTAAAAATTCTTAAAGTTAATTACAATAAAAATTAATAAGGAGTGCGATTGAAATAATCTTAACATACGTTTTTCCCCACAACTTTTTTTGGAAGCAATGTTAAACATTCTTTTTGATCTAGTTATTTTTAATAACAACCATGTTGACTTGTCGCGATTTTGATCAAAATGAGTGATGAAAAAAATGTACCTGCTACAAATTATTAAAAAATTTCAAAAAATCCAAATAGGTCCTACAAATAATTGGCCACAGAATTAAATTTCTGCCGTCAAACTGTTTCTAATGTTATTAAACAGTATCAGGAAAATTTGACAATTAATAGGAAACCTGGTTCCGGAAAAAAAAAATCCGCATTAAATTGGCAAGGCCGGAAAATTGAAAGCATATTGAAAGGAACTCCAAACACATCTGGTAGTAAAGCAGCCCGGTTAGCTCAGTGCTTTGACTATTTGGTGCGAAAATTTAAAGCTAATGCATAGTTGATAACATATAAAGTCCAAAAAGATTAAAACAGGAATGTTGCAAAAAATTTAGAAGCCAAGAATAAGACACGGAAATTAAAACCAAATTTCATACAAAAATACTCATATTGTACAATTGACGAAGAAACGTATGTACCGGCCAAATTTTCGCAGCTTCTGTGGCAAAACGTTTATATTGTAAATTCTCGAGGCAATGTTTAAGATAAATTTAGGACCCAAAAGCAGAAAAAAAATTCCTAAAAAATCTTGGTATAACAAGCTTTTTGCAAAACAGGCAAAACAGGAAAGTCATTTGTTACATTCGACTCTATAAATACCAAAATATACACCAAAGAATATTTGCAAAAAATACTTCTTTTCATAAGAGAGCACAACATGTCCACACGTTTTTGGTCCTTTTTGGTATCATGTCACTACGGAAAAAAAGCTCTGTGGTACCAAAAAAAAATTTTTTTGTACCAAGAAAGGTCAATTTTCCAAATTGTCCATATCTTAGATCAGTGGAGAGATATTGAGCTCTTGTGAAATATGAATTGAAGAGGAAAAAAAGGGTGTCACCATATACCGAAGATTTTAAAAGAACATGTGCACACTTTTCCAAAAAAGTGACTGAAGCAACTATTAAATCTCTAAAGAAAGTGTTACCAAAAATGGTACACAAGTTCATAAGTAGTAATTAGATCTATAAGAATTATATTTTTCTGTGATTTGTAATAAATTATCAATTAAATAAAAAAAGAATGAAAACTCTAAGATCAACTGTTTCCAAGTTATTGAATATTATATATGTTAAGATTTTTTCGATCCCACTCCTTAATAGAATCTTAGGATGTCTACATATAAATTACAGTATCGTTTTATAATTTTCCTTCAGTTTGGAACAAAATTAATTTCCGTATTAAATTAATAAGAAATGCATTCATTACTTTTTAATATATATCGTCCATTCCATGATAGAACGCCCAAAAATATACCAAGTGTCCTCCGATTTTTATAAAATTTTATACGTATAAGGTCTATGGGTGTCTATAAATATTCCCGTTTTCAGATTTGCTAAATTCAGAAAATTCGCGATTTTATTTCGCTTTTTCACTTTTGAAAAAATCTTAAAAGTATACAACTTTAAATACAAATATTTCTGGGAAGGCTTTGCAGAAAGTTGTGATTTAAACGGCGTTTGAATTGTAATTATGTTAGCGTAAACATGAATATTTTATAAATAAAAAATATTTTTTAAGAATGCATTTTAATGCAATTGTATTTTTTAAATGCATTTTTCTTTAAATATGCTATTCAAATTTGTTAATTTTTTAACATGAATGAAATGTTTGGAATCTTTACATTAAAATAAAAATCTAAAATTTTTGGGACGGACACATGTACTATGCATAATTTCCCCTTTTCTTCAACTAGTTAAAATTTTTTCATATAAAAATTTTATTTTTCTGGTATTATGAATATTTTGTAAAAAAAAAAAGATTATTGTGTTATTTTTTAAAAAATCCTGAAAAATAGTAAAACTTTATGTATCAGACTATTTATTGTTTCAAGTTATAATAATCAAAGCATTTTTAAATACACTTTCGAAAAATTAAAATTTAATAAATTTATATTTTTAAAATATTATGGATCGAAGACGTGGTTTTTGAAATGCTGACTAAATTGCACAAAAAATATACAATGGCCTTTTAAATACTTTTTAAATTACAGAAATCCATCAATAACTTCAAGAGATATGAAGATTTAAATTTGCATACTTTTTATATTTTGTTAACTTTTATAAAAATTTTAAAGAAAATTTCAAAAACAAGAAAAAATTTTAATTTTTGTATGAAAAATTTGAAACATGTTTTTATAAAAATTGGATTATGTAATAAGATTTTCGCGTCCCAAAAATTTGACACTTTTATTTTAATGTAAAGATTCCAAACTTTTCATTTATGTTAAAAAATTAAAAAATTTTAAAGCATATTTAAAGAAAAATGCATTTGAAAAATGCAATTGCATTAAAATGCATTTTTAAAAAAATATTTTTTATTTTTAAAATGTTCGTCGTAAAGCCGCCATATGTTTAATTTTAAGGCCGTTTAAATCATTAAAATTCACAAAGTCTTTCCAGAGATATTGCTATTCAAAGTTACATCCTTTTGAAATTTTTGTGGTTTTTGAGAAAATTGGAAATCGAGATTAAATCGCGAGTTTTTGCAATTTCATAAAACTGAAAACTGAAATTGATACAAATTTTTTATGTATACAAATTTTTATCGAAATTGAAAGCCATCAAGTAAAAAAATATACTTTTTCGGGCGTTCTTTCCTGGAATGGTCGATATATAAAAAAAAAAATTTTGTTGGTTTTACTTACAATTTAATTAGAATTGATTCTCATCATTTTATCATCCTTTGATTGTGGATCTTAAACAAAATCAATTTTAGGAAACTAATGATTCTTACAAAATTTGTCTAAACATTATGAGTATTTTTTAAAGATATCTCAGGGAATTTGTCATTAAAAAGGTTATTCTATCTGGCTCAACTACGAAGTGTAATATTGAGTAGAATGCAAAAAAAACCTTCAGCTTCCTACCAGCTACTGAAAATATCAGGTCTTGTATATTCTGCCAAAAAAAAGTTTGTATATAGTTTATCTCAAAATGGATATTAGTAACAAAATTTTTATTATTTTTTTTTTTTTTTTTGTAAAAATTGGTTTCGCGAATATTTCGGCAGTCATTTAGTGCATAAGTAGTTGGGAAAAAAATCTATATATATTTTACCAAATAGATACAAATTTCTTACTTTTGCATTTTTATTAGTAAAATATAGACAAGTTGAATGAACACAAAGCATATGTAGACGAAAAAAATTTTACATTTTCAAATGTAAATATTTAAGTATTTATAAAGGGTATCTCAAAAATGTTGTACTCTTATAAAGCTAGAGACTCCAAAGAATACAAATGTACTTATTACTTTTGTTTAAAATGATCAGTCGCTGAATAAATATAAAAATTTTAAAAATTCAGAAAAAAATTTTGGACGCTTTTTCCACACCATTTTTTTAGAACTTTTGTAAATTTTAAAAAACTTATAATAAACGTCCAAAATTTTCTTACATTTTACACGTTTTTTTGACACTACGTCAACCTTGGATGTAAAATTTTTTAACTGGTTTAGATCTTTATTAATTTTTTATGACACCAATATTTAGTGTGTTTTACAGTTTTTTATCATAACCATTTTCCCGATTCACTTTTCGATGAAAAATCTAGCCGAATATTAATCAACACATTGTTTAGTATTTTAGTTGATAGACTATGATATTGTCTTTTCTTTGATGTATCATTTACCGTAATTATCATTGTTAAACTAGGATTTTTATACCCTACACCACCATAGGTGGTGAGGGTATTATGCGTTTGTGCTGATGTTTGTAACACCCAAAAATATTGGTCTAAGACCCACCTTAATTTATACCAATCGGCTTAGAATCATTTTCTGAGTCGATTTAACGATGTCCGTCCGTCCGTCCGTCCGTCCGTCCGTCTGTCCGTCTGACCGTCTGTCCGTCCATGTAAACCTTGTAATCAAACTACAGGTCGAAATTTTGAACTAAAATTAATGAAATTTAGTACACAGGCTTCTTATAGTTCAGGGACGAAGCCTATTGAAATTGGTTATGATCGGTGCATTATTTCACCCCATACAAATGTCCTCCCGGAAAAGGGTTTAAGGATCATAAATCCCATAAATATAGCAATATTTTAATGAAATTTGGCACATATAAGTTTCATATAAGTCTAAATAAGTGTGCCGATTTTTAAAAATATCGGTCCATAATTAACCATAGCTCCCCCTTTCCGAAAATCATTTTAACGGGCATAAATCCCATTAAAATGTTAGTATCAAGCTAATATTTGACACAAATAAGTTTTATATGAATATAAATGATAGTGCCAAATTATACAAAGATCGGTCTATAATTTACCATAGCTCCCATATAAGGGAATCACCCAAAAGTGAATAAATTCATATAAATGTCAGCCTCAACGTAAAATTCTGTATTCTTATGTTTTATTTTACACTTATGAGTATCGGTCCACATCTGACTCCAAGTCAAGACCCCTCCCCGAATTATAATGTACACAATGGTGTAGGGTATCATATGGTCGGGCTTGACCGACTATATCTTTTTCTCTCGTTTTTGCCTTGAAGTTGGTTTTTTAAGATTATGAATTAATAGTTTGGATATAAGAAAAATGTATTACATACTTAAAATCTTCGGACATCGCAGATTCAGAAAAGTATCCGATTTATATCATATTGCTTACAGCGAATGAAATATTTACGTTTTAGAATGTAAAAAATTTGCGATTGTACTTTTTTTTTTTTTAAATTTGTCCAAATTTTTTTTTTTGATGTTTTGCAATTTTTAAGATATTTCATTGACTGATATCTTGAAACTCAAAATGTAAATGTATATATATTCTCAAAACTTACAGAATCGGAAACCTTTTAGCGTTTTCCAATACTATATACTGAGGCTTAAATATATGGGCAATTATCAAAAATTCTTGATTTTAATTTAAAATATTAATTTTTTTTAATGGCACAATAAAATCCTTTTGTATACATATAAAGTAACTCGAATGCATGTACAATCAGTTCGCGTTAATCATTACATGTGAGGGGCGCGAAAATTATGGCGGTTTCAAGTTGAATATATAAAAGTTTTTAGAAACTAGAAGTTTATGAACAATTCTGGTCAAAACTACACGTAACATCAAAACCCACTGAGTTATTCAAATAAAATTTATGATATTTTATATAAGGGTTACCTAGTAAAATTTAAAAAATTTTCTTTATAATAAAAATCGCGATTTTTAAAAATTTTGTGAAAAATTTTGATCGAATCTAAGTTATTTCTCCATATATTTATTGAAACTATATTTTATTAGAGTTTATTGTATAGAAATACTTTTTAATATTGTGATCCTTTTTTAACACAAGTAAATATTTTTTGGTCCATAAAATGTTTATCTCTCAAATTTTTTTAATGCACCTCCGAATTTTTATTATGCACAATAAGCACACTTCTTTTAAAATCTTTGGTATTTTGGAATACCTTTTTTGTGCTCTTCAATTCATTTTTCACAAAAGCTCAATATTTCTCCACTGGTCTAAGCTATGGACAATTTGGAAAATTGACCTTTCTTGGTACAAAAACTATGTTATTGTTTAGTACCACTCCAGAGCTTTCTTACCGTAGTGACATGATACCAAATCGAAACAAAAATGTGTGGAAACGTTGTGCTCTCTTATGAAAAGAAGAAGTCTTTTTTGCTAATATTCTTTGATGTTTATTTCGGTATTTATAGAGCCGAATCTAACAAATGACTTTCCTGTTTTGCCGCAACTGCAAAGAGCTTGTTATACCAGAAATTTTTTAGGAAATTTTTTTCCGCTTTTGGATCCTAAACTTATCTTTAACATTGCCTCAAGCATTAACAATATAAAAGTTTTGCCACAGAAGCTGCGAAAATTCTGCCAGCTCATACGTTTCTTCGTCAATTGTACAATATGAGTATTTTTGTATGAAATTTGGTTTTAAATTTCGTGTCCTATTCTTGGCTTCTAAATTTTTTGCAGCATTCCTGTTTGGATCTTTTTGGACTTTATATGTTATCAACTATGCATTAGCTATAAATTTTCGCACCAAATAGTCAAAGCACTGAGATAATAGGACTGTTTTCAACCAGATGTGTTTGGAGTTCCTTTCAATATGCTTTCAATTTTCCGGCCTTCCCAATATCATGTGGACTTTTTTCTTTCCGAACAAGGTTTCCTATCAATGGTAAAATTTTCCTGATACTGTTTAATAACATTAGAAACATTACGGCAGAAATTTAATTCTGTTTACATACATAAATCCAATTTATTGGTTTTGTTGAGAAAATGTTGTTAAACCAATCCGTGTTGGATTCTATAAACAGGTAGAATATTGGCAATAAATACCATTAATGGTCCTTAAAAAAAAAAAAATTGTAACGTTTTTTAAAACCCCCGAAAGTAAACGAGCTTCACGAAATTTTCATATCACCCTTCAACAGTCATCTTCACAAATTAAGTTAGAGACGACACAATAATACCTAATTTTCTCAATAATGTAAAATTTCCTATCAGAATGTTTACAGCAAGAATGCACAACTTTTAAGAAAATTTTAAAATATTAACGAATTTAAATAAAAACAATATGGATTTCAAATGAAAGCTGAAAATGCCTGATAAAAATATTAAATTTTATATTTAAAAATTTCTGCAGAAAACGTTGAGAAAACATCCTTTTGAAAATTTTTCTCATTAAAATAAAATAAATGTCAAATACTTTTAATACCTTATATAAAGGATGTTTTCTTAAACCGGTACTACAACAATCAAATAAATACTTTTATTATTTATATTCTTAGCTTTAATTTTACACTAATATTTTATAATTATAAAATATTTTTAAAATTTTCTTTTTTTTTTATAAAAATACTGACTACATGACTGATTTCTTCATGAGTGAGAAAATTTTATTTTTTTTTTTTAAGTTAAGATTCACAGCCGTATGCAAAAAAAAAAAAAAGTTATTAACTTTGCTTTCAAGTACACTTTTGTTACCCAACACTTAAAGGCTAACAAACTTTTGTTAAAAAAACGTATGCAAAAACATTGTTTTAAAACACAAAGTTTTTTTTAGCATTGATAACGGCAACACTTGTATTATTTCCCCTCTTTATAGTTAAAGTTGTACACTACCGAATATTAATACATTCGGTTATTCAAATTTTTGAAAAAGCTCTTTATTGTTTAAATATTAAATTAATTATTTTTTCAAATATTGTTTCCATTTTTATTATAACTTAGTAGAAATTGTTACGTGTCAGGCTCTTATGAATGATAAACATTGTTGTACGATCTCAAATTCAAATAAAAAAAAAACCAAAATCAATAAAATGATGTTAAGAGACATGTTGAAAGGTTTCCCAGCTAGCTATAAATTGAGGCAATGATGATTCTTAACTCATATTACTGCACGTAATCATATAGCATACTATCCATGCCTAAAACTACCTATAGTATGCAAAAAAAAAAATAAACTTTCACGTTGTCAATTACAAAAAAAAAAAAATAAAAACAAACGATGGCAAGTTGGTGTGCCACGTAGGGGTATAATACTTCCCTCCCACTGACTTGAAGTCAGACGCCATGACAGGAAAATACCCATGATGTTTATACCTGTCCCTTTTATAGACACAATCTAATATATATTACTTTTCATATTTTATAATGGTTATCATTCCCCTTTTTAAGTTATTTAAAAGCGCATTTTTAAGTTTTAATATACATTAAAATTAATATAATTTATTTGGTGCATTTGAAAAGATAAATAATTAATAATTCTACAATAATTATAATGATAATTGAAAAAAAAAAATATATATACACAATAATGTATAAATTATATATAATAAACAAATTTATATATAATAAAAAAAAAATTATACAAAGAAATATATGAAAGAAAAGTGAAGTTTTACTTACATAACAACTGCAAATATTTACTTGTGTTGTATAGTGTTGTGTTCTCTTATTATGTTATGTGTAATATCAGATGATGGGCCCAGCAATCTGCATGTCGATAATGTTTTGGATGTTTAGTGTTGACTTTTCAGAAAATTTTTAATTTAAATAGTGTTAAGTTAAAGTTTAACAAATGTTTTGTTTTTTTTTTTTTTCAAATTTACATCTCTTCAAATTCATGTAATTTTTGTTATGTTTCTTATTTTTTTCTTTGTAGTTAATTTATATTATACGTCTAATTTTTTTTTTGTTTAGATTTGTTTCCAATTAATTTTCTTTTGAAGATACATATTTAATTTAGATTTCAATCACCTTTTATCGTAATTCATTTCTTCATTATTCAATTTATAAAGTTCTATTAATTTATTTTTATTATGGATTATTTAGAAATTATACTTTTCAATTTTATGATTTAGAATACAATTTCAATTCATTTTGTTAATTTTCTTCTTGGAAAAAAAATAATTTTATGTTTTAAACTATATGAATTAAATTCTTTACCCTTTTTTTTTTTATTTTTAAATTCGATTCATCATTATTTTAAATTGTAAAGATTATTTTTTTTTTTTTAATTGTATTAAGTTTTTTTTTCTTATTTTATAAACAAATTTTAATTTATAATTATTTCATTTCATTATTCCTTAACTATTAATTTAATTTTGAAATTTCAAAATAATTTTCAAATTTATTTCATCTTTTTTCCTTAATAATAATTTTAATTTTGAAATTTCAAAATAATTTTTAATTGTAATTAATTTTCAAATTTATTTCATTTATCATTTCGATTTTCAAATTTCATATAATTTTTTGAGCTAATTTTAATTATAATTTTGCAATTCGAAATAATTGTACATACTTGCAATTATTTTTATTCCTTGTATTTTTTTTTTGTTTTACTACTATTTTTAGGTATGATTTAAAAATTTCAAAATTACTTTTTTTTTACATAAAATTTTCGCAACAATAAATCGTAATTAAGAATTTTTTATTTATTAATTTTCTATTTTTAAATTTTCGGAAAGTTTGATTATTTCGGAAAAGTTTAATTATTTTTATTAATCAATCTTAATTTTATTAAGTCTATTGACTGGTATTTTTAATTTCGAAACTGAATTATGCATAATAAACTAGTTATACAATCTTTAAATATTTGAAGCTTATTGTCTGACATAAATATTCAGATCTTTTGTAGAAAACCGCGTGGTTCACCTTTATAGCTTTATATTTACGGACATTTTCTTGCCTAAAAATTTCCGTTAGGAACCACGTGGACTTATTAATATGAAATAAGTTGTGATGTTTAACAATACCTGTACTTCCTATTCCGCAATTTTTATTCCGGGTAGATACACGTGGGTTCCTTATTAATGTTTGGAACACGTGGATGACGTCGTATCGACGTATTATAATTCTTTTTATACGAGTTGGGGCACGTGGTTACAGCTCAATATAATTATTAACGGTTTTTTTATTAAAAAAAATTAAGGCTCGCAATTCTCGCCTTTCCAAAAGTGAATTGGGGCTCCCACTTTATAAAAATCCAACTAGAAAAATTTACCTTGCAAGGAAAATTTATCAACGTTATTGTAAAATAAATTATTCTTAAGTCTTTATATAGTTTACCTTTGCTATCCAGCAAATAAAAAAAATAATGGCAAGTACTTGACAAAACTATACGATTCCACCATTTCTTCAAATTTTAAATAAGGTTTATAAAATTTAATTTTATAAAAAGAAATATATTCACTTTATTATTCACACTGTATTAGTTGTCTCTTCGAACTTTACTTTCTTAATGATTTTGTTTTGCAAAAACTAGAAGCTAATAACATTCCTTGTTGTTCAAATATAATGTCCCGTTACAATCTGAAAAAAAAAATTCCATTACTTGGATAGGAACAACCAGGAATTGAAACATTACTTGATTTAAAAATCCAAATAAGCATATCAAGGATGGAAAATTTACTAGTCAATTAATTTTTCTCAATGTATTTTAAATGAAAACAACTAAATACCACAGTACTTGCAGTTAATATTAAGTATGTTTCTAAAACAATTTCTATTAGAAAAGTGAACGATATAAATTTTATGTGATCAAGAAGATCTGTAACCTATTATTATTATTATTTTGCAATATGTCAATTTTCATTTAATTTAAGCAATTTTATGTTTCCAAATTTCATTTCACCATCTCTGGAAAAAAAATTAAAAAAAAGAGACAAGAAAAACTACAAACACTTAAGTATACTCTCTTAAAAAAAATAAAAAATAAAAAAAAAGCAGCAAACGGCATAAATTCTCTGTGTGTCTATATAAAATAAATAAATGAAGTGACAAAAAAGCGAATATAAAGTAAAGAGAGTTTGTGTATAAAGTGTGTCGCTCTTCAACATGATCAGAGAAAATAAGAGAGTAATAATGTTTATACATGCAGTATATGAAATGAGTTTCAAGGTTTAACCTTGAACTTGAAATTATTTTTTTTTTTTTTTTTTTTTTTTTTTTTTTTTTATACATAGTAAAAGTATTGGTGTGTATGTGTATATGAGATGAGTTTAAAGGTTTAACCTTGAACTTGAAATTAAAGAATTTGGGAGAAGGAATCCCAAACACCAATTAAAAAATGTAAACACTGTCAACAAATAAATACAATTTTATTTAAACAAAAAGGAAAAAAATCGTAACAAACCTGCTTCAAACTTAGGTTTTATTTAAATTAAAGTTTGAACAGGAAAGCGATTTGTTTTTATGGATGGTTCTGCAAAATCAGAAGTCTTATTTAATTATTATTATTTGAAATCCTTGTTTCATATATTTATAAAGGAAGCTTTTACTAATTATATTTCAGGTCAAGTTGATAAAGTTCATATAAAAAAAATAATAAACAAATAATTGTTTCTAGAATATAACAATTCCTATCATTCATAATTCCAAAGTGTGGCACGACCCACGAAAGCCGGGCAAAATTCAAGATTTTAAGTCTGAGGCATGGTATTTACCTATATATTTCCCATTAAGGTCTTCAATGTCGTATAAATTGTTGCCAATTTTATCTTTAATTCTACATTTAATATATTTTGGCATAAACTTTTTGTTGATATGTTTAGACATACTACTCAATACATGATTTTTTCTGAATACGATTTGACCTTTTTGAAATTGTACTGGCTGGCTTCTAAGGTTATATGATTTAGCGGCTTTGTTATGGGCAATAGTCAAGTTCTCTCGAATATTCTGTCGTAACTTTGACAATTTATCGCTATTGGTACAAATATTTACATCTTCTCCTGATGAACCACCTAATATATCCAGGATTTTATATGCCGAACCATGCTGAACCATGTTCTGGCCAAATGTCGCAAAATAAGGGGAACATTTTATAGCTGAATGGTAATCGCTACGTAATATCGACAAGATTTGAGGTATATATTTATCCCATTCTTTATGATCTTTATGGTCCTGTAAAAAGTATCTAATTTTTGTAATAATCTCACGGTTGGCACGTTCCGATGCATTGGATTGTGGTGCATAAAATCCTGTAGTTACATGGGATATATCATATAAATAAAAAAAATCTTTCATTTCCTTTGACACAAATTGCTTAGCATTATCGCTATGAATAACCCTTGGTACTCCGTAAGTTGGAAAAATTTCAGATTCAAAAAATAAAATTACGTTTGATGTTGTCGCTGCCTTCATTGGTTTTAAAAAAACAAATTTTGTCAGATGATCTAAACATATAAAAATTATGGAATTCCTACATTTTGAAAATGGATAAGGACCTAAAAAGTCGCAATACAGCCTCTCAAATGGTCGATTTGTAAGGACTTGATTGCCCATTAGAGGTCTAGTAATTTGATTTGAGGATTTTATAGTTTTGCAAATATCACAATTATCTATATATGTTTTAACATCTTTGAGCATTGTCGGCCAAAAATATTTTTGTCGAATTCTTGATAAAGTTTTTATGTAACCACCGTGACATGAACCAATGGAATCGTGAGCAGATTTAATAACGAATTGTACTAAGGACATTGGTATCCATATACGCCACAAACTATTTTCCTCATTTTCAGAGCCAAGTCTAAAATTTACCCTTTTCAGAATTAAATTTCCGGATATACATAGATCTGGCAAACACTCTTTATTTTCGGATATGGACGTTCGGAGCTGTTGGTATTCTTCTTCTTCAAATTCAGGCGCTGTTAGATTAATGTCTGTTGGTAGGTTTTCAAGTGATAGGCCATCTACATCCATCCTGGAAAGGCAGTCTGGGACAACATTTAAGGAACCTTTTCTGTGTTCAATACCAAAGGTATACCGCTGTAATTTTAGACTCCAGCGTGCTAAACGACCACTCAAATCCTTTTGCGACATAAGCCACTTCAAGGAAGAATGGTCCGTGATTATGCGGAAACGTAGCCCTTCAATATAAGGACGAAATCTATTTACACTTATGACCGCTGCAAGGCATTCTAATTCAGTTACCGTGTAGTTCTTTTGACTTTTATTAAGTTTTTGCGAAACATAAGCGATGGGATGTTCGCGTCCTTGATCATCATATTGGAACAATACACCACCCACACCAATTTTCGAAGCATCGCATTGTATCACAAATTCTTTCTTAAAATCAGGTTGCGCTAGTACCGGAGCAGATGAGAGAGCAATTTTCAGTTTCTCAAAAGATGTTATAGCTTCATTTGTAAGTAAAAATTTTCCTTTCGACTTTTTCAAACAATCGGTTAGAGGTCCAGCAAGATTTGCGAAGTTGTTTATAAAGGAGCGATACCAGTTAGCCATACCAATAAACCTGCGGATTTGTTTCGGTGTCTTCGGTAAAGGAAAATTTCTGATCGATTCAACTTTAATAGGGTCTACTTTTAAGCAACCGTTGCCCACAATATATCCTAAATACTTTATCTCCTTTTGACAAAACTTACTCTTACTCACATTAATTGTTAACTTGGCTCCTTTAAGACAAGACGCTACTTGTGACAACAGACCTATATGCGATTCAAAATCGGAACTACAAATAAGTAAATCATCGAGGTATATAAATACATTTTCACGCAAACGTGAGGGAATGACCTTATCCATGAGCCGACTCATGGTCTGGGGGCCATTACATAAACCAAAAGGCATGTATTTATAATGATATAGCGGTTTACCCGGTACCACAAAGGCAGTCTTTTCCTTAGATGATTCAGTTAATGGAATTTGTAGAAACGCGTCTTTGAGATCTAGTCCAGTGATATAATATGTGTCTTTGAGCCTACTTAGTAACCCATTAATGTGAGGCAGTGGGTAAGAGTCTTTTTTCGTTACTTCATTAAGCTTCCTAGAATCTATACAAAGTCGCACTTTTCCAGGTTTTCTTACAAGTACTGCTGGCGAACACCATGGAGAATTAGATTCTTCGATAACTCCTAGTTTTAATAGTCTATCAATTTCCTGAAAAGCCTCCTCTTGCCTAGGAGGGGATAAGGGATAGTGTTTGCATTTGATCGGAACTGCATCGCCTGTGTCAATGTGGTGTTGCAATAAGTCAGTACTACCTAAACCCTGCTTCTCATACGAGGGAAATTCTAAAATTGTCTTTTCCAAAATTAGCTTTTGTTCAGGAGTAAGTTCGTGAAAGTTTTCCAAGCTTGAGTTTAATGAAATTTCTGAAACCTGACCCAGGTTGGTTGGAATAATATCCGGAGCTAATGCAAACTCACGCCAAAAATTGATACCAAAATAAGCCTGTTGACTAAGTGATGGAACTACATAAAATGTAATGTGCTTAGTAACGCCTTTAAAAACTATTGGTAAAACACAAAAACCTATAACTTCTTGTTTATTGCCACTTGCCGTACGTACTGAAGACTTAATTCGTGTATAAGGTATTTTATTTTTCTCCAGAAAAGATAAACAATCTTTTCCTAATGCACAGACATTGGCTCCCGAATCAAGTAATCCTACTAGTATATCATCATTTACCTTTACCTTTGCGAATGGTCTGTCATCAGACCCATTAATAACTGTTGACTCTAATAGCTTTCGGAAATACTTGCGTTTCCTATAGCGTATTCTGCATTTAATTATATTAAAAGTGGGTTTTGCTGTCATTTTCTGTTTGGTTAGAACAACTTTATGATTATCATTAGCAGATTGACAATTTTTATGTGACTGAACAAGGCTATGTGTGGAAGAATGTTTCTGAAAATTGTTTAAAAATGACTTTTCGTAAAAATTATTTAGATTTTCGTCGCCAATATGGGTATGGTAAAGATCAGGGGTTTGTGTTAAATTTTCTTTAGTAATTTTAACATTTGATATATCAAGATGATCAATAGAATGTAATTTATCTTCGTTAGAATTTAATTCAAACTCGGGGTTTGTGGGGGTGGACGAGTGTCCCCGGTAGCCAGTTCGCCCACTTTCCGATTTTCCTGAAAAACGTGCTTGTTTGGACATTTTGGGGTCAAGGTACCCTTTTGACCACATTTAAAGCAAAACGGTTTTTTTATTTCATCGGAGCAATATATGTATGAGTGGCCTAATTCCAAACAATTCCAACATTTAATGCCAGAGTAATCGTAGTTTACCTTTCTATTTGGTAGTTTCAATGCCTCAACTTGAGGGTCTATATATTCTGATTCAGAAACTTCTGATAGTGAGGTACTAATTTCATTAATGTTTCGAGATGTTCCCATGTTGGGAGTCTGAAATTTGGTTTCCCGCAATACTTTCTCAGCCTTTCGAGCAATGTCTCGAAACTCATTAATATCCTTAGGTTCCGAATTAAACATTAAAAATCGCAAGTTCGGATTTAAATTTCTTTTCATAATGTCTATGAGTGTTATATCTGGAAGTGGATTTTGAAGCCTTAAGTTCATGGCAACCACAGAGGCATGGAAATCATCATATGTTTCCTTTATTTGTTGCTTTCGCAACGAAATTTTTAGCAATACCTCGTGATCAGACTCCAAATGCCCAAATTCTTTAATCAACGCATTGCGTAAAAACGAATACGTGATATTACGATTTTGTCTAGTAAACAACCAATACCAACTTTCAGCACGACCATCTAGAAGGATGTGAAAATTTGATAACAAATGTTCATCAGAACATTTAGTTCGGGTACTGAGGGTTTCGACCTTAAACAAAAAATCTGAAACAGATCCTGTTCCGTCGTACGATATCTTCCACTTTTCTATTTTTACATTGGCATTTTCACCTATTCTACTTTGATCAGACAAACGATTAGAATTAGGGGTTTGTGAAGTGGTAAAATTATTAAACGTTTCATGAGGTCTATTAAAAGCAACAGATGGAGCACTACCAATTTGCGAAATACTCTCCCTAATCGATGTCAACTCTCTTCGAAATTCTTCCTGTGTTGTCCTCATGGTTTGTTGCATTAGTGCTAACAAGGAGTCAAATGAATTTGTGGTATTAGGGTTTACATTGTTTGTATTTGGAACTAAAGGAGCATTGCTACTTGGAGCAAAAGTACGAATAAATGGGTCTACGTTTGGGTTAAGAGATGATCTGGGTGGAATTTCCTCAGAATCTGTAACTAATTGAGGTTGCGAAGTAGAACTTTGGTTATCCATTACAACTATATCCTGGAAAAGACTAGCTGACGATAAATTGCTTGAACTTTGAGCCTTATTAACGTGCGTCCTACTAGCAGGCGAATGAACTACCTTAGGTTTTGCACCAGTACTGTCCTGAAGTTCAATTGATATATTATTTCGCGAAGCTGATGAGCCTCGTGCCCTAGTGAATGAATTGTTCTTAGAACCTCTTGAAGAGTTCCTAGTGTTCATTACGAAACAAAATTGAAATTTTAGCTATACAGCAAATTTTTATAGTCAAAAAACACGTTTGTTTCAAAAATTATATTCTTTTATAAAAAGAATTAGAAAATAATAATATTCACTAAACGAATTTTAGATCAATATTAAAATTCAGAATATGTAAATATATATATTTGTATTAAAATGTTCAGAAAAAGAAATATCATGAAAATTTGAGGAATGATAACCCACAAAAGTATTAAAGTAAATATTTTAAATTGTGTCTTTAGAAGTAAATAAATTCTCAAATAAAAATTTTATTTTTACAAAAAAAAAAAAAAAAAAAAAAAAACCAAACTAGCTAATGTTTGTCTACTAATCATAAACTGCAACGTAAGAATCTTTGGAAAAATTATTTGATCGATATGGACACGAATAATATTATTGACATAAATCTTTATTTACTTTTCAGTGCAACTAAAACCGATATCAACTGACAGTAATAGGACTCATAAAAAAAACAAAGATTTTATAGAGTTAAACTTGTATATATTAAATAGTTTTTCTAATTCGCAATTAGTTTCCAAGAGCATAAATCCGACAGAAATCTAAGACTTAATTAAAAAAACTAAATACCTGACAAATTTAACTCGCCATAGCTAATTTAACTAATAATAATTAAATCGACATTTTTTTTGTAATTGAACAAAAAATAAAACTTCCTATCTAAGTTTTACATTGGCCTTGTTTTGGCCTTTCTCGTTGGGCGCCATATATGTTACGTGTCAGGCTCTTATGAATGATAAACATTGTTGTACGATCTCAAATTCAAATAAAAAAAAAACCAAAATCAATAAAATGATGTTAAGAGACATGTTGAAAGGTTTCCCAGCTAGCTATAAATTGAGGCAATGATGATTCTTAACTCATATTACTGCACGTAATCATATAGCATACTATCCATGCCTAAAACTACCTATAGTATGCAAAAAAAAAAATAAACTTTCACGTTGTCAATTACAAAAAAAAAAAAATAAAAACAAACGATGGCAAGTTGGTGTGCCACGTAGGGGTATAATACTTCCCTCCCACTGACTTGAAGTCAGACGCCATGACAGGAAAATACCCATGATGTTTATACCTGTCCCTTTTATAGACACAATCTAATATATATTACTTTTCATATTTTATAATGGTTATCATTCCCCTTTTTAAGTTATTTAAAAGCGCATTTTTAAGTTTTAATATACATTAAAATTAATATAATTTATTTGGTGCATTTGAAAAGATAAATAATTAATAATTCTACAATAATTATAATGATAATTGAAAAAAAAAAAATATATATACACAATAATGTATAAATTATATATAATAAACAAATTTATATATAATAAAAAAAAAATTATACAAAGAAATATATGAAAGAAAAGTGAAGTTTTACTTACATAACAACTGCAAATATTTACTTGTGTTGTATAGTGTTGTGTTCTCTTATTATGTTATGTGTAATATCAGATGATGGGCCCAGCAATCTGCATGTCGATAATGTTTTGGATGTTTAGTGTTGACTTTTCAGAAAATTTTTAATTTAAATAGTGTTAAGTTAAAGTTTAACAAATGTTTTGTTTTTTTTTTTTTTCAAATTTACATCTCTTCAAATTCATGTAATTTTTGTTATGTTTCTTATTTTTTTCTTTGTAGTTAATTTATATTATACGTCTAATTTTTTTTTTGTTTAGATTTGTTTCCAATTAATTTTCTTTTGAAGATACATATTTAATTTAGATTTCAATCACCTTTTATCGTAATTCATTTCTTCATTATTCAATTTATAAAGTTCTATTAATTTATTTTTATTATGGATTATTTAGAAATTATACTTTTCAATTTTATGATTTAGAATACAATTTCAATTCATTTTGTTAATTTTCTTCTTGGAAAAAAAATAATTTTATGTTTTAAACTATATGAATTAAATTCTTTACCCTTTTTTTTTTTATTTTTAAATTCGATTCATCATTATTTTAAATTGTAAAGATTATTTTTTTTTTTTTAATTGTATTAAGTTTTTTTTTCTTATTTTATAAACAAATTTTAATTTATAATTATTTCATTTCATTATTCCTTAACTATTAATTTAATTTTGAAATTTCAAAATAATTTTCAAATTTATTTCATCTTTTTTCCTTAATAATAATTTTAATTTTGAAATTTCAAAATAATTTTTAATTGTAATTAATTTTCAAATTTATTTCATTTATCATTTCGATTTTCAAATTTCATATAATTTTTTGAGCTAATTTTAATTATAATTTTGCAATTCGAAATAATTGTACATACTTGCAATTATTTTTATTCCTTGTATTTTTTTTTTGTTTTACTACTATTTTTAGGTATGATTTAAAAATTTCAAAATTACTTTTTTTTTACATAAAATTTTCGCAACAATAAATCGTAATTAAGAATTTTTTATTTATTAATTTTCTATTTTTAAATTTTCGGAAAGTTTGATTATTTCGGAAAAGTTTAATTATTTTTATTAATCAATCTTAATTTTATTAAGTCTATTGACTGGTATTTTTAATTTCGAAACTGAATTATGCATAATAAACTAGTTATACAATCTTTAAATATTTGAAGCTTATTGTCTGACATAAATATTCAGATCTTTTGTAGAAAACCGCGTGGTTCACCTTTATAGCTTTATATTTACGGACATTTTCTTGCCTAAAAATTTCCGTTAGGAACCACGTGGACTTATTAATATGAAATAAGTTGTGATGTTTAACAATACCTGTACTTCCTATTCCGCAATTTTTATTCCGGGTAGATACACGTGGGTTCCTTATTAATGTTTGGAACACGTGGATGACGTCGTATCGACGTATTATAATTCTTTTTATACGAGTTGGGGCACGTGGTTACAGCTCAATATAATTATTAACGGTTTTTTTATTAAAAAAAATTAAGGCTCGCAATTCTCGCCTTTCCAAAAGTGAATTGGGGCTCCCACTTTATAAAAATCCAACTAGAAAAATTTACCTTGCAAGGAAAATTTATCAACGTTATTGTAAAATAAATTATTCTTAAGTCTTTATATAGTTTACCTTTGCTATCCAGCAAATAAAAAAAATAATGGCAAGTACTTGACAAAACTATACGATTCCACCATTTCTTCAAATTTTAAATAAGGTTTATAAAATTTAATTTTATAAAAAGAAATATATTCACTTTATTATTCACACTGTATTAGTTGTCTCTTCGAACTTTACTTTCTTAATGATTTTGTTTTGCAAAAACTAGAAGCTAATAACATTCCTTGTTGTTCAAATATAATGTCCCGTTACAATCTGAAAAAAAAAATTCCATTACTTGGATAGGAACAACCAGGAATTGAAACATTACTTGATTTAAAAATCCAAATAAGCATATCAAGGATGGAAAATTTACTAGTCAATTAATTTTTCTCAATGTATTTTAAATGAAAACAACTAAATACCACAGTACTTGCAGTTAATATTAAGTATGTTTCTAAAACAATTTCTATTAGAAAAGTGAACGATATAAATTTTATGTGATCAAGAAGATCTGTAACCTATTATTATTATTATTTTGCAATATGTCAATTTTCATTTAATTTAAGCAATTTTATGTTTCCAAATTTCATTTCACCATCTCTGGAAAAAAAATTAAAAAAAAGAGACAAGAAAAACTACAAACACTTAAGTATACTCTCTTAAAAAAAATAAAAAATAAAAAAAAAGCAGCAAACGGCATAAATTCTCTGTGTGTCTATATAAAATAAATAAATGAAGTGACAAAAAAGCGAATATAAAGTAAAGAGAGTTTGTGTATAAAGTGTGTCGCTCTTCAACATGATCAGAGAAAATAAGAGAGTAATAATGTTTATACATGCAGTATATGAAATGAGTTTCAAGGTTTAACCTTGAACTTGAAATTATTTTTTTTTTTTTTTTTTTTTTTTTTTTTTTTTTATACATAGTAAAAGTATTGGTGTGTATGTGTATATGAGATGAGTTTAAAGGTTTAACCTTGAACTTGAAATTAAAGAATTTGGGAGAAGGAATCCCAAACACCAATTAAAAAATGTAAACACTGTCAACAAATAAATACAATTTTATTTAAACAAAAAGGAAAAAAATCGTAACAAAATACAAAAAAATAAATAACAGAAGTTAAAAAGCAAAAATATAACAAATTTTATGGAATGGATAAAATAAGTATTCGAACAACGAGTTTATTTTATTTGTTTTGATTGAACGTACATCACTAAAACATATTTTACATTTTTATTATTTTTTATGTGATGTTATGTGAATCTTTTAGATTTTTTCTCTAAATATTTGTCTGGGATAGACAAATCGGACTATAATGAATAAATATATCGGTCTCAAAAAGAAGAAAGGTATAGAAGACTAGAATAGGGGGGAATAAGCGAGAATTTTTTGCAAAACACAAAGAGAAATAGGAAATTTATCATAATCTCACTTGTAGTAAGTTTAATGTAAGTTCATACCTACTTTAAAATATTTAGATTACGTTTTTATATTTAAGTTAATAAACGTTTCTGCATACAGTTTTAAGGAATTTAGCTTAACAATACTTTGTAAAGCTGAAATAAGTTTTTTTGCATACGGCCGTCATTCTTGCAGTTTAATATAAATAAAATAAAGAAAATTTTTTTTTGATTTTTAGGATAAAATTTTCTTATATTATTTATATTAAACTGCAAAAATCTTAACTTAAAAAAAAAAAACATAAGAACAACTTGTATTAATACTTAAAAGTTTCCTTATCTTAATACTCCCTAACATACGACCACAAAAGTCATCATCTCAAATATAATCTACCGAAAATTAAATTCAAATAAAACTGACACTCAAATATTTGTTGAAGCAACTAATTGCACTAACATTTTGAAATAGAAACTTTGATTTTTTTCTAACTACAACCATTTACTATATTATTTGTAATACTTTTTTTTATTTATTTTTTTTTTTACTTTCAACCACTACAAAACCTAAAAACTGTTACTAACAAAAAAGAAAAAAACAAAATAAAATAAAAAAATAATAATTGAAGAAACTTTTTACAGATTTCATGTCCTTCATATAGAGAAAAATTGTTGCTGTAGTTAGAGCACGTTGTTACCCTGGCAATATCTATCAAATAAAATACATATTTGAATAACAAATTTCAAACAAAATAATACAACAAAAAAATATACCGGGATTTTACAAATATAAAATGGTATAATATAATACAAATAAAAATAATAAAAAACACATTTGCATATTAGAGAATGACAATTTCAATAATAAAGAAAAGTATGTCATTCCAACAAACAAAAAAGGCTAATGAAGGGAGAAAGGTGCATGTAAATGTTCATAGAATTGTAAAAATTAATAGAAAAAATAATAGAAAACAGATAACAGTATAAAATATTGCAATTTATTTATGCCCAAATTTGCATAAATTAATAATTAAATACACGAAAATGTTTAAAACAAGTTTTGAATGTTAAATTGTGTACAGTAAAATTAGATTAGAAAATGGTTGATTTCAGATTAATTAGGCGTATACGCAATATTTTTGTATAAAAAAAACTTAATCATACGCCTCATATAAAGTATGAAGCGTATGATGCGCTATCAAAATTTATAGAGTGAAAGAAAGTTGAAAAATCAGTGTAATCAACTAATAAAAATTTCTCATAATTTCTCATCAAATCAAACATGAAAAAAATGTTTTGTTTTAAAATATATGAAATTCTTAAAAAAAAAAAAAAATAGAAAGTGTTTTTTATTTAACCCACTTCCAACCACTGTTGCGTTTTCGCATCATTCATTTTACATATAAGGTATCTAATTTAGTTAAAGATTAATGATAATGTTTTATACATGTATATTTAGCTTGGAGTGCTAGCTAAATAAATTAAGTAAAAAAAAATAATTTCGATAAATTTTTACCCCCGGTAGAGCGGTTAAAAAAAGATCTATAAAATGGACATTTTTTTAAATTTTAAAAATAAAACGAAAAATTATGAAAAACATCTGATATAAAGTTTCAAACGATAGCCAAGATATCAAAAAATAAGAAATTTTTTATTTTTTAACAAATAATTTAGTGGGTTAGGAACACTAAGCTACCAAAAATTGGTGGCGCACTGAAAACATGGAAATTATTAAGTTATTGCAAAAAAAAATTTAAAATAACACTGGTCGCCAAAAAAATCCTCCCCCATAGACGAATAGTTGGACTTGATGTATTTTGAAGTGCTAAACACGAATCTGCTTTCAGTTTTTTTCCATCAGGTCTGGATTTTTTTTTATGGGCTTGTCTAATATTTCGCCCATAGTAAATATTTCCTCATAACTAAAAATGCGTACTAAAAATATCTTCAAATCACCAAAACATCATTTTTTCATGTGCTCAATAGTTTCGAAGTTATTTTGAAATAAGCGTCCAAAAAAATCTTTTTCGTGCAAAATTTTTGATTTTTTTTGTTACTAAAATTTATCTTAATAAATGAAAACATCAAAAATGTTACAGTTTATCATCATATTTTATCACATTTTAAAGCTGGTAATGCTGCAAACAAAATAAGGTATGCATCTTCAAAATTGATGCACAAATCGTGATTTTATTCACAGTTAAGTAAAAATACCCATGTTAGAAATAAAGTGGTGGGCAAACAAAATAAAAAAAATATTTTTTCTTGAAACAAAAATAGGTGGACTAGATGGATTTTGACGAGTTAAACAAGAAACTGCATTCACTTTTTTTCTATCACCTCCTGATTTTTTTTTTAGGTGCATGACTAATATCATCACCTTATTCAGCGGTCACACTATAAAATTCGAGAAAGGTTTGTCAAATTTAGACTATAATTCAAGAACCGTTTACACGATTCTGAGAAATGATACTTTAAAAGGTGTGTTAACAATATGTTTTATTCGCTCAAGAATTTCAGAGTTATGGATCAAAATTTTCACGATTTTTCAAAAAAAAAAAAAAAAAAAAAAAAAATTTTTTTGCTACTAATTACCAAATAACTACGGAAATATTAACTGGATAAAAAAATTATGTAAATTCAGCTCAAAAACAATTAAAATCACTATCTACTAGAGTTTAATTTATCTTAATTGGACAAACCGTTCTCGAGTTATACATAGGGAATGGTAAACAATGCCAAAAATCGATTTTCGATTTTACGATCAACTTTTTTCGTTTCGATTTTCAAAATCGATTAATCGGTCCCCAAAATCGATTTTATTTTGAAGTCGATTTTTTTTATTGATAAATTCAAAAATGTATCAAAAACAACTAAAAATTAAAAAATAAACATATAAAATACCCAGTTGGCTAAATGATCATAGACGATATTGTCGTTGACGTTGTCTGCAGGAAATTGTATATTTTGTCGCTTATAAAATTCTATTCAGGACAAATTAAGTAACAATTGCATGCATATTGTCGTGCTTCGTAATATTTAAACTTTATTTCCATTGTCAAACAATTATTTATTTCTGAAAATAATAACTTTTTTTTCCAAAAAAAATAAAAATATAACTAATTATTTAGCGCGTGTTGAAATTAAAAGAAATGGATTTTTGGTCGGCAACATCATTTGTACGTACTGCTTTAAAGATATTTGGCCCGAATTAAATGAAATGGTTCCAACAGGATGGCGAAAGATGTTACTAAGATGTTACTTATTTTTTTCCTTCAGAGGATTTAGACGATTGTTTTGCCAAATGCCCAGCTAGGGATGATATGTAAAAATACTAAGATCTTTTGCGAATTGAATATTGGGATTTTTTAATTTTCTATTTTCTTAAAACATTGGAAACTCGACTTGGGGTAATTTTTAAGTTTCACTTTTACTCCTTCACCGCCAAATGATGTTAAAAAGAAGCAGACATCAAACGAGATTAAAGCCGAATGATTTTTTTCTGCACGCAATTCAAAAATTTTTACGACGTCGTTGAGAAATTTACCGAATTTTTAAAATTTTGATATTTTTTATTCCTTTGTAGATCGTTATAGAACTGATTTAACATAACTTTATTATTAACCACAAAAAAAAAATATAGTTAATTTATAAGATTTTTATAATTGTACATATTTTTATAAGTTTTTAAAACAATCGATTTTTGAAACTAAGCAATCGATTTCAGTATAAAATTGTTGACATAAAATCGATTGCAAACAACCGATTTTTTTCCCCTGAAAATCGATTTTCGACTAAAATCGAAATCGATTTACCATTCCCTAGTTATACAAGTGTGACTGCCTAAAGGCGGGGTCATAGTAGTCATGCCCATAAAAAAATCAATGCGTGATAGAAAAAAAGTAAAAGCTGATTCTTATTTAGCACATTAAATTCCATCTAATCCACTTATTTTTTTATTTTTTATTTAAGACATTTTTTATTTTTTTGTTTGCCGATTAGTGTATTTCCACTTAACTGTAGGTATGCATGGGTATCTTAACTTAATTGTGAATCCAATCAAGATTTGTGCATCAATTTTTATGATACGTGGCATTATTTATTCGAAGTTTTACCAGCTTTGAGATAAAGATGATAAACTGAAATATTTTTGATGTTTTCACTTTTAAAGAGAAGTTTTAGTAAAAAAAAAAAAAAATTATAAAAAATTATCGAATTATAAAAAGTGCTAAAATTGTGGAACATTTTATAGAACTGAGGCATTTAAAGTAGCAGCAAATGAGTATATCGAGATATATTCAAGCGATAAATTAAAGCAAACAAGTTTTTTTTGTTAGAATATTGTTAAAAAATTAAAATCTGCAATTGGAATGCATCAGATTATAGCCACTACATTTGGTACTTAACCAGAAATTATGATTTCACTTGCTCATCCAAGAATAATAAAATCGATTTACGTGATATTTCTGTTTTAAGCTTGCTCAGCCAAGAAACGTGGTGCTGACCATTATAGAATAATGTTATCAATTCCTCCGTAAATAGATAGATAATTACTGAAAATAAATAGTTCATAAGCCAGTTCTATATCAAAAGTGAATTATACAAAGAAGAACTTGACATCAGTATGATGGACCAAGTGCGTTCCTGACCACTATATTTAAATCCAAATCGAGATGATACACAAACAGAAATGTACATTAAAATTCCAAATGTCTTAACGTGTAACATATTTCAGAAGGAATAATTATATTTTATCAAATTATTTTAACGATTTTACATCATAATTTTATTGCGTTAAATTTCAATTGGAATAGTCCACCTTCAATATTTCTGCTTCACACTACATATATTTAATATAAAATTTGTAAAATTATTATAAAACTAAATTTAAATGTCAAATAAAACTATACCCCTAATTTACCATTGATGCGTTTTCGCAACAACCGATATCTTGGAAACTAAAATAGCTAGGAACAAAAATCTTTCGATTTAAGATCACAATTACCAAAATAGACCTCATACCAAATTTTATTAATTTATCTTAACGGCATCGGGTAGTGGTCGGAAATGGGTTAAGAGGTTTTTACACTATAGTTGAACCGGAACTACGCTAATTTAAAGTTTAATTAGTCTCAGAAAATTTCATTTATTTCCAAAAATTTTCGATTCTGCCCCACTGTCCTGGGTCATTATTTTAATAAAAAAAAATCAATGTGTTCTCTGGACTAGGATTTCGGGTATTCTGGTACAAAAAAGTATAAAAATTTCATTGAAATACCTTTACATGTTTAAATTGTATTTAGGTCCAATCATTATCATTATTTCTCTAAAATATGCTTAAAATTCAAGTTTTAAATTGCTCGGTTCAATATCCGGAGAAATTTTACTGCTATAATTCACCATAATCTTACGAGTTCAGAGATACCAAATGCTCCTCCAGGGAAAAGTGCTAAAAATTACGAAAGAAGATAAAGTTTTTTTTTAAATAAATTTAAAAGAAAAACCATAATTAGTGAAAATAAAATTTTGGAGCTCTAAAATAATTCTGTGGAGAATGATTTACAAAGGTTGTGTGGCAAAGTATTATTTCTTTTCGGGTTTTACATCATAATTTAATTATGATGTGAAAATTAAAGACTTAAAAATTACATATTTATAATTAGAAAATAAAAAAAAAAGATTAGAGCCAAAAAATAGTTCATGAGACGGCTGGAAATCAAAAGTGAATTATCTTAAGAAAAACAACATCCAATTAGGGCACCTGTATGAAAGACAAAAAATGATTTTCAGTCCACTATATTGAAACCCTAATCGAAATGATGCACAAACAGATAATCAAATGCAATTTACATTAATACTCCATTCAATGTGTAACATTAGGCTGCATCAAGATTTACCAACTTTAGAATATATTTCAGAAAGAATCATTATTTCATATATATTATATGAAATTATTTAATGTTACACCATCAAATTATTTTACGCTTTTACTTTATTTAGTTGCTTTATATTTCAATTTAACTCAAAATTAACGGAAACAAATCTAATATAACAACTTATTTGAAAATAACTCATATATTCACAAAGTGTATTATTTTTTAAAAAAATACTATTTTTCTTCATACCTATAAAACTTTAACAAATAATACAATAACGAAGTTGTGAATTGGGTAAATATATGTTATTTATATAGGTATAAAGCTTATAAATATAACTTATGGTATTATTATCTAATATTCGTGCAATACTTTTTTTTCTACTCCTAAATCCCTAATTACGAAATATTTAAATTATTTCATTGAAAATATTGTCACATAATCACAATCTAATATATTTTCAATTAACTCAATGGCTTTGACTTTATTAAATTCTATTAATAACAGAACAACGCTGCGTATGATTAATTTATTTTAACACAGCATGATATGAACAAAATGATAATTAATAGTATAAAAATAATAAAAATACTTATAAAACAACGATAAAAAATAACTGATTTAATAAAAAATCCACAATGTCAAATTTAATTAAAAATCTATACAAATTTAACGTAATAAATGCATATGTGCTTATTGTATTATTTTAGTTTTTTTACAGTTCATTGGTGTTAATTGAAATCATATTTAATAATAGAATCTAAATGAATGTGGCTAGTGGTTTGCTAAAAATAAAAGCACTTAGAAAACCATATAAAAGTGCCACATTACAAAAACTGTTTAATTAATTAAAAATAAAAAAATAAAAAATATACACAATATATTACCATTAAAAAAAATATGGAAAAATTCAAACAAATTAAACATAAATGACTTTTTTTTCAACCAAACTGAATGTTGCATAATTAAAACCTGACTAATTGAATTTATTATTTGTTTAATTTGAAGAATGTAAAAAAAAGGTAAAAATTTGTTTATAATTTAAAATGTTTAAAACTGCTTCAAATTTGCTCAAGTATGTAAAGCATCAAAATGTGGTTTAAGTTTAAAAATGTTGCCACACTCATAATTGAAACGTTTCATTTATTACTAATAACAATTCTTCTCGGTAATCCATTCAATGTTAAACAAATTGACGATATTGTTGTCATGGCATCCACAGCAAAAACAACTCTTGCAACAATAATGGCTAATAGTGGTAATGTTGATAGAGCTGCTCTCAAACAGCCAACATCAACACCAACAGCTATAATAGCAGCAGTAACAACAAAAACATCAGCAACATCCCTGTCAATGTCATCATCATCAACAGCTTCTTCATTATCCGCCTCATTGTTCGCTTTGGAAGGGATCGGTGATGACGCTAACAAATTGTACAATTCAACATTTGCACAAGTAACTGACATAAATGGTAAGTGTGGATGTAGTAAATAGAAAATAAGTTTTATTTACATTAAACGGAAATATACTATTTGCGGAAAAATTTACGTATATAAATTCAAATTTATGCACGAATACAAAAACATTTGTCAGTTTGTATTTGATTAAGGAAGTTTAAGGAAATAATGTTTAAAAATCACAGTCAAATAAATTTAAACAAATAAAATATAATGTGAATAGTTAAACAGTGAAAAGCAAAAATGTAAATACATACGTTATTTGTTTTTCTACATGAATTTTAAATGATTTTTATTCAAAATAATTATTACTTGCTGAGAAAAGTAAACAAAACGTAAGTCTGTTGCTCTTAAACTACTGATCAGTTCCAATTAAAATGTATAGGATAGTAGTAGAGGAAGATCTAAGCTTTAACAAAACTATATTTTAATTATCCTGTTATTGTATGGGATGAGCTACTATGTATTAAATATAATTTTGTTTATAAATATCTTATAATTCCTAATATGATTTTTTTTACATCTAACTGTAAAATTTATATTATATATTTTGTTAATTCATTATTATTTAGAAATGAAAGATGGTATGACTTTGTGTGCAATCTTTTTTCGCTAGGCGAAAAGCAATTAAGTGCAACACGGATATTTTCATATTGTACCTTTAATAAGCCAGCAAAACAACGATAAAGTACATTTTCACTACTAAGTGCATATTTTGAACTTTTTTGGAAGTTCTTAATAATACTTCTAAAAAATGAAAATAAATTAATTTTTTGCGGGAAAAAAATGTAAATAATTTCTAAAAAAATAAAATTTTAAAACATTTTCATTATCTTTTATTACAGTTAAAACAGAATTTTTATTAAAAAATTTATAAACATATTTTTAAGAGAAGTACTTCGAAAGCAATTAACAAGAAGTATAAAAGAAGAACATACCAATGACAACCGTGGGTTAAAAAAAGAACTTCTGCATCTCTTTTTCACCACAAAGTACATCCTTCCAATGACAACGCAATGTTAAATTCATGACTTTTTCAACTCTTTTTCAATTCCTTTTTTGCTGGTAACTTGTTTCGGATTGGATACTTTTTTTATTTTTGTATAAACTAAAAGTTATAAAAATATGATATTGGCAGCCGATTCAAAAAGGTGAAAAAGTAACAGTCTATCGGATTATTTTGATAACGGTTTTTTTTATAGGTAACGGTATTTTTAGTTATTTCGGTAATGGTATTTTATTGCTAACTGTTGTTTCATAAATTTCGAAGTATCGGTTCAAAACCATAAAATACAATTTGTAGTCAAATATTATACTGAAGGGCTGGTAGCTTTAACTTTATAACAAGTTTTATTTTAACTTTATTAAAAATAATAATATTTCTTAAACCCAAAAATAAGGTATTTTAGTGTTATCGATATTTCGAACTATTTCTATAACGGTTTTTTTGCGTTATATATTTTAGCGGTAACCGTTTTTCAATTATTTCGGCAACTGTATTTTTGGGGTAACGGTAGTCAAGTTGAATGTTTTTTTTTTTTTTTTAGCGGTAACGGCAACCAACTTTGGTTTTATTGAGATATAAAAATAAAATCCCTCTTTTTTTACAAAACTTCAAAATCCCACTTTTTCCATACAATTTTGTTCAGAATCCCGCTTTTTAGTCGTTCGGGTTCCGCTTTTTCACAAAAACCCTCTGGTCACGTTAGTTATACGTCATTTTAAAGGTAATTTTTCAAATTCGGAAGAGTAATGTACTGCAATTGTTTTTGTTTTCAATGATTTTTTTTTTTAACTCATTCTAAGACTTAGGTTTTTGACAACAAAGTTTCATGTCTATGTTAATCTATGTTTGACACCATCAATAAAATTAAAAAGTCCCGGGTAACATTTTATTTTTTATTTTTTATTAATCGAATAAAATGGTTTCTTAAAATTAAAAATTTTTTTTTTTTTATGTAGGGTGCAAATCTAAATCAATTTGAACAAAACTTTGAAAAAAAAGTAAAAAAAAAAAAAATTTTACTTAATTTTTTTTTTTTTTAATATCCCAACACCCACCTTAAAGTATATCAATCGACTCAGAATCACTTTCTGAGTTGATTTAACGATGTCGGTCTGTCCGTCCGTTTGGCTGGCTGGACGGATGGCCATGTAAACATTGTGCACAAAGAACAGGTTGCAATTTTGAAGATAATTTGATGAAATTTGTCAAATATGTTTATTTTGGTATAACGACGAACGCTAAAGTAAAGTAAAAGTGTTGGTCTATAATTGGCCACAGTCTAATATAAATACCCTTCCCAAATTTTTATGCTCATACGCAATAGTGTTGGGTGTCATATAGTCAGTTTTGATCGACTATATTTTTTTTTCTTGTTCTTAATTGACTCTAGTTTTTGCAATAAATAGATTTTTGTAAAATTAACGGAGTTGAAGTACATCTCGAAAACGACTTGATTTGGTTAAATAAAATAACAAAACATTTGAACTGAAATTGCCTTCAATCTATACTCACATAATTTTTTAATACGCTCAACAGATATGAAGATACTCGTATAAAGCATATTTTGTAAAAAAAAACAAGCGCGAATTATATACCCACCATCAACTTTTTCAAATTTTACGTTATATGGAAGGGGGTCTAAAGTGGGCAGGAAAGTGGGACCACGCCCATTTTTTGTTTGCGAGTTTACATTTATCCTTGAACTATTTGAACACAATTTCGTTGATTTTCACCTTATATGGGAGGTGGGCGGTAAAGTGGGCGGACCACGCCCATTTTTTGTTTTCGAGTTTATATTGATCCCTGAACTATACGTACAAAATTTCGTAGTAGTACATGCTTTTGTTGAAGAAATATCAGCAGAAAACTATAAAACGGACACCCTGTGTTTCTAGTTTTTAGCCCATAATTTTTTTGTTTGTCAACCGACTTTGCCCATTTTCAATTCCAAATAAGACAAATATTTGTGCCAAATTTCGTCTTCCTACGTTATCCCGTTCGAGCCCTATCCTGCTTTCAACAGACGGATAGACGGACATAGCTAGATCGACTCAGAATTCAACCAGGACCCAGAAAATATATACTTTGTGGGGTCTTAGACGATTCCTTCGACGTGTTACACACGGAATGACAAAATCAATATACCCCCATCTTTTTGAAGGTGGGTATAAAAAAAATACAAAAGTTTCAAAAGGAAATGAAAATACTTAGTTATTCCTTAATCGTAAAAATAAATATGTTGCAAATAAAATAAGACATATTTTATACAAATCAATGTTCATATAAATTTGAATTTAATTTACAAATAAGTGAAGATATTCATATACAAATTACATAAAATATTAAAACAATCACAAAATAAATTTTATTTAATTTTTAAACAATTTTATAAATTTTATTTAATTTGTTTCTCTGTTACTATAAATAACATTTTTAAAACTGTCAACAAATTTTTATATTTCCTTAAAAATATGTACAAATATGTATATTTTTGCATAACAGTGCTTGTATTTATTATTTATTTATTGTCTTCCTTTCTTTAAAGTTCTCCTTTATTAAACAAATTGTTTTATATTATTTTTTTAACATTTAAATTTACGTACACAAAAGTACCAAAAAAGTACACCATGAGATAACATATATAAAATTGTATAAGTGTATGTCTGTATAACTTTGTGTAAAACACAATTTCATAACCGAAAAAAAAGTTTTAACAATAAACCACAATTTAACCTTCACCTCTTGCACAGTAGTCAGATGTTTTATAAGCCTTGAGTTTTAAAATTTTGCAAAATGTTTTTCTTTATTATTTTTTTTTTTATTATTAATTTCACTTTCAACTGAGTTACTGGGTAAATAGTACTAACAGCAGCTTTAAAGAAAATAGCACACGAAAATAAAATAAACTTGAATTTAAAACGAAAAATAGTCAAGCTTAAAAAGGATCTGTTGCAGAGCTTACTTTAACTTCTGTTTTGCTATTTTCAAAGTCCCAGCTGCAAGTCAATTTATGAGATTATATATATATACATATATTTTTATATTAGTACATGTTTGAGTGTGATTGTATATAGTGCAGTTTGTTGGTGTGTTAACACAAATGTTATTCACATACGTATGTACAAAAATTTAAACAAATATAAGTAAGAACATTTGTAAATGCTATGTATAGCACTTTATCAACTGTTCACAGGATTCATACATAATTTATTATTTCATTATGTACTTTCAACATACAAAACACATTTTCATGTAGATTGGTGTATGGTGTTGAATATTTGTATAGGAAGACCACTCACATAATGCGTATTGATAAGCTGAATGTGGAAAAAATAAAAATATCGTCACTTCGATAAAAAAAAGTCTAGTATATTTTTTCCAAATAAAAAAAGAAAAGACAAAAATAAATAAACGTTTTTCGTCATATTAAAGTCACTGGTAGAACTATTTTTTTATTTTCCCGTATCCATCTTTTCAATACTCATTGCTTGAGTGGTCTTCCTACATTAGAATCCAAAAATATACATTAAACAGGATAATATAATATACTTGTATATCACTTGTGTAAAAATGCAAACTTATATATATTAACTTTTTGAAAAAACGAAAAATTAAAATTGAGTTTCATAAACTTTCCAAATATCCCTAAACTCTATGACATAAAAAATGTCTAATATACTCGTACGTATGTAGCAACCAGCTGAGTGTGAGTTTATGATATTTTAAGTGAATAATTATAAAACTTATGATAACTGAGTTTCTAAGCATTTTTGAAAAAAATATGTAAAGAATTTTTAAAACTATAGAGAAAACAGAGCAAGACTAATTCTGCAGAATGGGATTTCTTAGTCAATTTAGATCAGAGATGACCATGGCGAAAAATGTAGTTGTGTTAGTGAGAAAACAAAACTGCACGAAAGGAAAAATTGGGTAAATAAATAAAAAATGTCATTAACTTTAATGAGTAAAAAAGAAATACTAAACAAAAAGAAATTAGCCCAAATAATATTTACTGAAATTCATTGACAAATTAAAAGAAATAAGAAAATACAAAAATTTTATTTTTATGCTCTGCTATGAGGCAAAGTAAAAAAATAAATTAACCCTTAAATGCCCAAAGTCATATATTTTATGAAAAAAATATATTACATATAAAAAGTCGAAAAAATAATAACTACGTTTTTAGTTTTTCAAAAAAAAAAAAAAAAAAAAAATTAAAGAAGTTATTCTAAAAAAAGTGGTTGTATCTTTAAAGATACAGTGGTCTATCACCCCTAACAAAAATTATTAAGAAAAATTGGTAAACAGAAGAAGTAACTTTATAAATTGTAGTACAAAATGTAATAAAATGATCAGAAATAAGGTATATTAATCCAATGATTAATAAGAATTCAATAAGTATGATATTTATGAAGCATTTATGTACTTTTTGAATTTAAAAATAAATTTATTTTGAATTAAATTCTGTTAAATTTGGCATCAGGCGGGCGTACAAAATATACGTTCAGTTTTTGACGATTTTTTCTTATTTGCTTATTATTCAAGATGTGGAAACTTTTTTGGAGAGAATGTTGTATCGCAAGATAATAATTTATAAGCATTTTCTAACTTAAATTCAGTCAGACGCATGGGCTTAAATCCAGGTTCATGATGATGTATCCTTCTGTACAATTGCCAGTTATTAACAATTGTTATATCCTAAAGATGCTTTTTATGTCTAACTTCGTCTTTTTATTAGAATTTTATGAAGACTAATTGACCTATTCATTAATTCAACTCTACCCATGTGATAATTGTAGTTCTTTATAATTTGAGGACACAGACTACTACGGTTTTATTGAGTCGTTAAGTAACTCTTGGTTGAAGAACAACTCTCGTGTCTTAAGTGCAGCCAGGCGGATGTTTTTTGTTTGACCTACGAGAATTTTGCATCTGACTCCCGCATTTGCTAGGGTTTGTCGTCGAGTGTATATACATTCACAGCTTTCGAGGCTTTTCTTTTGTCATATCCATTCGGATTATATAAAACTCAGAATATCAACAAGCGCAAATGTTATATTCGGCTCGGCCGAATCTATATACCCACCATCAACTTTTTCAAATTTAACGTTATATGGGAGGTGGGTGGTAAAGTGGGCAGACCACTCCCATTTTTTATTTCCGAGTTTACATTGGTCCTTGAACTATTTGAACACGATTTCGTTGAAATTTCACATTATATGGGAGGTGGGCGGTAAAGTGGGCCCACTTTTGGTTTCAAACTTTATATCGACCCTCAAACAATTTATTCAAAATTTCGTTGTCATACATGATATTGTTTAAGAAATATCAGCAGAAAAGTATAAAACGGACACCCTGTGTTTCAGTTTTTAGCCCAAAACTTTTTTGTTTACATACCGATTATGCCCATTTTCAATCCCAAACAAACCTTATATAAGGTAAATATTTGTGTCAAATTTCGTCCCCCTACGTTGACTCGTTCGAGCCCTATCCTGCTTTCAACAGACGGACAGACGGACGGACATATCTAGATCGAATCAGAATCTAACCAGGACCCAGAAAATATATACTTTATGGAATCTTAAATGATTTTTTCGACATGTTACACATGGAATGACAAAATCAATATACCTCCCATCTTTTTGATGGTGGGTATAATGAAGACCATAAAACTCAAGAACTGAATTCGGGAATTCGTACTTTCTATACGAAGGTATAGATTGGCGACAGTTTTCGAAGGATCGTTCTATTGTGTCATACAAAACTGTTTTAGAGAAAGTACTTATTATATATCATATCGAGGGCTTATATTCAAAACGGGCCTTATGCAGGTGTACAATTTTTTTTTTTTTTTTGGACTCAGACTCTTAAGTTTTCTGTTTTTACACCATCCACCATCAAAAAGATGGGGGGTATATTCATTTTGTCATTCCGTGTGTAACATGTCGAAGGAATCATCTAAGACCCCACAAAGTATATATTTTCTGGGTCCTGGTTAGATTCTGAGTCGATCTAGATATGTCCGTCCGTCTGTTGAAAGCAGGACAGAGCTCGAACGGGGCAACATAGGGAGACGAAATTTGGCACAAATATTTATCTTATATAAGGTTTGTTTGGTATTGAAAATGGGCAAAACCGGTTAATAAACAAAAAAGTTATGGACTAAAAACTAGAAACACAGGGTGTCCGTTAAATACTTTTCTGCTGATATTTCTTCAATAAAAGCACGTACGACAACGAAATTTTGTACGTATAAATAGTTCAAGAACCAATATAAAGTCGGAAACAAAAAATGGGCGTGGCCCGCCCACTTTACTGCCCACTTTTCCGCCCCCTTCCATATAACGTAAAATTTTAAAAAGTTGATGGTGGGTATATAGATTCGGCCGGGCCGAATATATTCGCGCTTGTTTATATATGGTGTTAATTTTGGAGCCAAAAGTTCACTTTTTGTTTTTGGGCTATCTAAAAACAATATATTTCTTTAAGAAAAAAACGGGATATCTGCAATTTTTTGTTTGATTTTCAAAGTAATATAAATAATAAGAATTTTCTTTGCGATTTGAACATCTTGAATTAGAAACTTAATATATCTCATAAAAATTATTTTATCTCAATGCAGTCTGAACCTTTTTTAGATGCTTATAGATCATATGCGGGTACACCCATTATCATTTTATGAAGCTAAATGGGGGCACTATATCCTAGATTTAAAGACAGGAATGAAAAAAATTTTATAAAATTTTTATCTACATACGTAGATTCCAAAAGCAGTTTCTTAAAAAAAGTGTAATTAAATAAAAAGTGCAATAAACATAATCTTTAAAGGTTTGAATCACATTTGAGTTGATATGCAATTTAATACAATTTTAATTGGTTCAAAACTTTTTTGCCAAATTTTTTTTCGTATGAAATATTTTTCCAAAATTAAATTTTGAACACATTTCCGTTTTTTTTTTTAGTAAACACACCTGTTATTTGAAATTTCTAACGTTTAAAAATGGTCCTGCAAACCACAAAATTTAGCTTTTTTATCTCCTGATTGGTATGATATCATAAATTTATTATCTTCTTTAATTTCCGATAAACAAAACGGGCTGGGAAAAAGCAAAAATTTTCGAACAAAAAAACGTAATTTTGGACCTTACCATTTCCGATTTCGATGAAATTCAGTACACACTCATTACGTCAATACACAATTTAAAGTTCCTCAAAATTTTCAAATTCGTTGTAGTTAAGATTTTATTGCGGTTAAAAGTTCACTTTTTTCAGAATTTTTTCTTAAATACATGAAATTTAAATCAATATATCTCCGAACTTATTTGTCCGATTAATGGGTTAAAATGCCTACAAGATTCTTTCCATAATTTGTACTTTTCCACTTGTTGGTGCTGATTAGATTTTGGGGTCCCCGAAATCCCAGGACTTCCTGTCTGAAAACTTTCGTCAAAAATATTACTGTTTTTGACTCCTCAATGAAGAATTTACATTAATGTAAAAACACTACTTATTAAAGCACTTTTAGATTTTAATACTGAATATAAATCGCACTATAGCGCGATTCCCGGAAGTGAGTTTATATTGGAGCTATGGTAAATTTTGGACCGATTCTCATGATACTAGCATTCGTATGGGATTAATACTCGTTAAAATGATTTTCGGAAGAGGGGTTTATATGGGAGCTATGGTCAATCGTGGACCGATACTTATACAGAACTTCTTCGCACCGAATTTCATAAAAGTTTTCTTATTTTTAAGTCATTTTTGAGTGTTGAATTTCTATTCCGGGGGGGACATTTGATTAGGGACTTGATGAAATAATAGACCGATCGACATTTTATTAGGGACTTGAAGAAATAATAGACCGATCGCAACCAATTTCAAGAGACTTCATCCTTGTATCAAATATCATTGAAATATCTTCAAATTTGCGACCTGTACTTTGTGTACAAGGTTTACATGAACAGCCAGGCAGCCAGACGGACGGACCGGCGGACATCGGTAGATCATTTTAAAAAGTGATTCTGTGTCAATTGGTATACTGGGTGTTGGATAACTTTTTCTATGCTTTACAAATATCAACGCAAGCACATAATACGAGGACGGATCAATAAGTCCGTGACTTTTTGAATGAAACACAGTGTTGTTTGCAAAACAAAAATTTATTTTTCAACATAATCTCCTTTTAACTCAATACACTTAGTCCAACGTTTCTCTAGTTTTTGTATCCCTTCAAAAAAAAAAGGACTTTTCGAGGTCCTTAAAATAGGCATTTGTTTGGTCAATAATTTTTTCGTTGGAGCTGATGAAAAATAACTTTTTTCTTGGCCATATGGGGTCGTTTTCTTTTTAAATCCTCATTAAAGCGGTCTAATAAGTTGGCATAATATTCGCCATTTATTGTTTTCCCTTTTGAAGGTAATTGATGTGGATTATCCCGCGTACATCCCAAAAAACTGTTGCCATCACCTTATTGTCCAATAAACTTACCTCGGCCTTCTTCGGAGCAGGTTCACCCGGAGAAACCCATTGTTTGGTCTCCGGAGTACAATAATGAATCCATGTTTCATCTACAGTTACAAAAATCCTTTGAAGTTGTCACACGTTTACGTTTATGGTCAATTGAGAGCAAACGTGGCACACATCTTGCAGGAAACTTTCTTAAACCCAGCTGATCATTTAAAATCGAAACCACACTGCCATATGAAATGCCTATGGCATCAACAATCTCACGCACTTTTACTCTTCTGTCGGCCAACACCATATCATGGATTTTTTTTGACATTTTCGGGTGTACTGACCTCAGTTGGTAGTCCAGAACGTTCAGCGTCATTTGTACTTGTGCGACCACAAAGAAAGTCAGTAAACCACTTTTTACCATTGAAATCGATGGTGCAGAGTCCCCATAGTATTTATTTATTTTAGTATTTATCGAGCTTTTCCTTAGTTTGATTGACGTTTTTTTTTTTTTTTTCGCAAAAAATAATGTTTAATGAGCACTCGAAATTCACTTTTTTCCATTTTTAGAAAAATACACGAGGTTATATGTTTTGAAAAGCTGTTAAACGAAAAGTAAATGACACATGCTCAAAATTTTACAGTAGTCTATTAACAGGTGGTACTTGATGGGAACAGTATTGCATTTCATATAACTACGAGGGAAGTTCGAAAAGTCACAGAAATATTGATCCGCCCTCGTACCCCAACCACCTATGGTGGTGTAGGGTATAAAAATCGGATACAAGTAATGTTTCCAGTTATTCAAAAACATTTAATCTGTGCGCTGTTACGGTCTAATTTGACTAATTTTCACGAAAGAAAAAAAAAAACATTTTGATTTCAAGTACTTTTTTAAATAGTATATTTCTATATTCTTTTACATTTCTATACTATTTTACAAAAATATCTAGCTCACGTAAATTGAAACATTCAGATGTAATATTTTGGGAATCATAAAAGATGCAACTTTTTTTTCGTGAGGCTCTTTAATACACAAATGTATAATTTCTTTTCAATTGTCACATTAAAATCACAATTAGGGTTGAAAAGAAAATTGACTGTTTCTTAGAAAAGTGAAAATGAACATAAACAAATAATATTATAGAATAAAAGACCATACAACGTCAGAAGCAAACATCTGATATTTTTAATTCATATATGACAAAATAAATTAATTCATGTGAAATTTTTCTATTTTCATGGTTGAAGATTTCATGATTAAAATATTTTAACAGGAATTCGAAAGGATAAATTAGTTTCAAGGCATCGTAATGTTAGGTGTTAGCTGGCCTTTTTAAATATTTTCGTTGTGTTGCTGCTGGTTTTTTAGACGCCTTTGTAAAAAAAGTAAAAAAAACGAATTAATTCAAATTCTTATAAAAAGTTCAATAAATTGAGATATTACTTTACATGTGACCATGAAATGGAAATTAATAACGTAAATATAATAAATCTATAATAAACTTTGTGATTACCGTTATTTTGTAACGTATGTTTAACATTTATTTAATTTCATGTTATAAAAATAATAATAATCATATGCTTAGGAATAAAAGAACTACAAATTCATAAAAAACTAATAAAAAGTAAAGAAATATTTTTTTAAGGTTGTTAAATAAAAAATTAGAAAAAAAGTGTTGATATACAGGTTCTTCTTAGCTAAGATTTCTATAATGACATAACATATTATGTAATATGGGGGTGATACTTTAACCCTTTAAGTTTATAAAATTATATAAATTAATTCTTTAATGCTGCATTGAAAAAAGTTTTTCAAATAAATACAACTCGAAAACAAACACAAAAATGGCATAAATTTTAATCAACCTCATAACAACTAACAAAGAACTTATTTTCTGGTACGGAATTTTAATTTTTAAAAGTTAAAAATACAAATACAAACTTTAAAAATATATAAAATAGAAAACAAGTTTGAAAAATCAAATAACAAAAAAAAAAAAAAAAACTGAATATTTATATGAATTTGATTAAAACAGAATACGTAATGAATATATATCTCTTTATATGTATGTATTTGTGTAGCATATCTATATCAATATATGCCAAAATTATGCCAAAACAGCAGAAAAAACAAACTTTTTTAATTAAGGTTGTCCATCATCTAAATATTGGAAAACCCCACAAAACTTTCAAATACAATGAGTCTTTTTATACCAGGACTCAGTAAAAAAGACGAGCTCAACATCCAAAGCAAACAGCAAACTAAATTTAACTAAAATAAAATAAGAAAAAAATTAAACCCTCAAAAGTCGTATAAAGAAAAGATACGAAAAGAAAAAAAAAAAACAACTACAAAAACACAAAAGTGTTGAACATGATTAGAATATATAGGCCAATTAGGAGAAAACAACAGCAACAATACCATTCTTGGCCATAAACACACAACTTTGGGATATTTAGGCAACAAGGACATCAATATGAAATCTTTTCATGCTCACATTTGTTTGGTATGAGATGTTTCATGTTAAACTAAATTAAATATAAATGTCTAAAGCGCAAATTAAATTTCTGGTTTTTATTTTGAATAATGTTTTCGGATGTTATTTGAAACGCCTCTATATATGTATAATGAGAATTTAGGAGGGTCATATGCATATGAAATTAAAACCAAGTGTTTGTGTTATGATTTGAGCACAATAAAAGGAAGAGACATTAAACATTGTTTTTATAAGTCATGGTAAAATTTAAATTAAAATAATAATAAATTTTCGGATTTAAATAACGATTATTAAAAAAAATCTACAAAATGCTATACAACGATGGAATTATTTACAAATACTTTTTTGATGTAAACCAAGATTCAGTTTTTAAATTTTGACAAAAACTGTAAAACTTTTTCGATTTTATGTAGAGTTGCTTATTTAAACTTTCTAAAAGATGTTTATTATTATCTGCGTTACCGTTGAGAATTTTTAAAAAGTGTCAAAAAAAGGGGATTTAAAAATAAGTCGCCAAAAAAGGGGATTTTAAAAAAAAAAAAAAAACTCCTGAATTTTTTTTTTTTCATTTGATAACAACCAAAAACAAAAAATTTTGTGTTAGCAACAAAATAAATTATTTGTAAATATTTTACAATTTTTATTATTAAAAATTAAAGATTAATGTATAAAAATAGCCGATATACAATTTTTTTTTTTATTAATTACACTTCTGTATTTTTATACAAGGTTTTTACTCGTACTCAAATCTTTCAAATCCTCGTCGAACCAATTTAGGACTGAACGTATGGATCTAAAAATATAGACTAACGTCTGTTGGAAAAACTATTTTTTTAATATTGATAACTTAGTAAAAAAAACACGTTCCCCCTAGGAATTGCTATGAAGAATGTAAAAATATAAATTAGGATAAAAGTATTTATCGTATCTGTTTTTTATTTTCTCAAACCAGTCCAAAAAAATTCGGCATATGATGATTTAAATAGCTATTCATAAACTTTATTATTTTTAGTTACTAACAGTTTCAGTCCATATATAAATATTCTGCGGTTCTTTATATTACTATACTGCGAAACAATATTTAAATAGTTCATTTATTTGTTTAAATTAATTAATTTTCGTCATTTAGCTCATAGTCTTAAAAAGTCGCCATTTAAAAAAGGGGCCAAAAAAGTGTCCAGGTGGTTGAAAAAAGGGCATTTGGAGACTAAAGTCACCAAACGGTAACCCTGATTATTATAATTTGAAAGATTTTTGAAAGATAAAATGTTATTCTGCTAAGTTTTTCTGTTCCTAAATCAATTAAATAATCTAATGCTATGTTCACATATAGGGTAAGTGCACCTAAGTTCGGCATGTACCAGTAGTCGGCAATTTTTAATTTAAACATAAATAAATAAGAAAAGCGATTGTCAAGTATTACCATAAGATCAATTTTACATTGCTAACATATTCTTATGTTTAGTTCTAATGATTAAATTATGTTAAGATGAGTAACTCTGTAGCATTTTTAATCAATCTGTAGCAACCCGTTTTCGATAGCTTTTTTTAAAAAAAATTTTGTGTGTAGACAAATTTTAAAAAGGCAATTAATCATAATAATTTACCTTATATTTTATAAAAAAAATTATCCTAAGAGTAGATATCTATTCAAATAATGTTTTGAATGTGTACATCGTAGTAAAAAATGATTGCATTTCATATTTTAATGGTTGCCGGCTTTTGGAACAAAGGTGTTGATAAACACCTTTGTGTTTATCAACATTTATATTGAGACGAATACACACACATGCACTCCATATAAAAATTATAACATGATGTTTAAGAAAAAATTATGGCGTTGAAATCATATAAACTGTTCATATTTTTGTCTATATATTTTCTTCTACTGAACCGATTTAATTATTTTTTGGCAGTAATCTAAGGTGAACCTAGATAAACCTTTTTGCTAAATTTTATTTAAATGCGTTTGTATCTTATTGAAATATTGTCAGTTAAAGTTTGATTTAGGGGTTTCTCCAGATTTTGGTATATAACTTTTTTTCTACTGAACCGATTTGGCTGGTTTGCAATCCCAAACAGCGTTTGGGAACAACAAATAACCTGAGTAATTTTCATTGGAATAGCTCAATTAGTTTAGACATGAGCGTGTTTTCAACAGACGGACATTGCTTAATCGACTCAGAATTTCATATGGTCCAAGAAAATATATACTTTATGGGGTCTTAAACGATTCTTTCTAGGTGTTACACACGGAACGACAAACTTAGTATACCCTCTTTCACCACTAGTGGTGGTGGAGGGTATAAAAATATTGAATCACTAAATTTGTTTTCTATTCAAATCTGTTACGAATTAGTTTTAGAAAATATTTTTTGATTAATTTGGTAAAATATTAGCTTTGTTCCCGTACTCTAAATTAAGACCACGCAGAATGCCTATTAGTAGTAAAAAAAAACTCGTGTATTCGAACTGGACAAAATAAAACGTTTTTTCCTAGTGAAAATTAGTCAAATAGGAATTTTCATCAGCGCACCGATGAAATGTTTTTCAGTAATATAAAAAGTCACTTGTATCTAATTTTATTTATATTTTGTATGAACATCTAAAAATGCCTTTAGTAAGTAGTTTGTTTACATTAATGTAAAATTGTCACTGAGGCGATACAAACAGCAATACTTTCTGTTATAGGATTATAAAACTACATGAATATTAAATTTCCTGTTTTCCCGGGAGAATTTGAAAAAATTCCCGGGAATTCCCGACGAAAAAATCAGGGGAATTCCCGGGTTTTCCCGCCCGGGAATTCTCGAACCCCAAACCCTACAACATAACATCATTTTTAAATATTCCAAAACAGTTCACATTTGCATATAAATCCGCCCCTAGTAATAACATTAGGAACTAGTTACATTTTAGGTTGTAAATAAGTCAGGATATAATTTTTTTTTTAGAAATATTTTATAAATTTTAATTTAAAAATGTTAAGAACAACCGAAAATATAATTAGAATAAATGTAATATAAATAAACTATTTTAGCTTACAAATTAATTCATATGCAAATTTTGCCTCTCATTTATTTATCCCTTCTTTAAGTACATAAATTGGTAACTGCATTATAAAAATCAATAAAAAATTATATTTTCAAAACTCTGATCAAATAAAAAATTATTTATTTGGCTTTTTATTTAACTCTTCATACCCAGGTACCCGGGTACCATTTTTAACTTTAAAGTGCTCACATTTCTTTATTAATAAAGATATAGCCACGAAACTTCAGATCGTCGTGATTAAGGTGTATATACACCCAGAGAAATATCAATCACATACGTGTTGAAAACGGTACCTTTCTGTGTCAATAATGAATCTACACCGTATGTGTTTAAATTAAACACTGCGTGTTCAATTCTTATTGAAAATCGATACCTAATTGACACCAAGTTGAAACCATTTCGGTATCAAATTGTTTTCTATTAAATTTGTTAACGAAAGTTATTAAAAAGCTGTTACCGTAAATTACCAATGTGAGCACAACCGTTGTTGATTTTGAATATAATTTTTTCCCTTATTGTACATATATTTCTGTATTTTGCACTACAATTAATATATGTATATTTTTCTTTTTATTTATTTATTTATTTTTTTTATTTTTTTTTTGACTATTTATTATTGAAAATTTTATTCTTATTATCCTTTGATTCATATAAAGTTAAAATTTTACTAATTTTTTGTTTAAACTAGGGAATAAGCATGTCCATGACAGTCAAAATTACCAAATTATAAGTGGTGATTCCATTAGGATTTGAAGGAGAACTAGTTTCAGAAATAAGTTTTTTTTTTTTTGATATGTTTAAATTATTTAGGAGCTTCAGAAAAAGAAATAAAGGATTATATGTGACAAGTTAAAAAATTTTCGAATTATCGCTGTTTTGAGCCAGTATTTATGAATATGAAAATGATAGCGCACATTTTAGCCGTTTTTACATCTTTCACCGCATTGACTTTTTTTGTGAATTCCTTTCAGTTTCTCAATATCATGTAGTAATGTCTACCACTTTTAATCCAAAATATCTTACAAGTGCTCAAGATATTGAAATTATTTCCTATATTCGTGCTAAGGAACGTAAATTTTCTATATTGTAGCTCCAAACATGAAAAGACGCTATGACAACATTCCTTAGTGTTGTAAAAAACGGTTATTCTTGGACGTGACTTATTTTCGGTCAGAATATTTTATGGATCCTGTGCTTAATTGTGGATAAAGTTAGTGCTAATATTCTGTAGGACTGTAAGAACGTTATAGACTTTCTTAACCGATTTTCTCAGAGTCTTTATATGGAACGTGTATTTTATTTTACTTCAAGTCTTGTTGTAAGGTTTAGAATTTAAAATTTACTCTTTTTACAATCTTTTGTTTAAAAAAAAACGTGATGTTTACCAATTCTAATTTATGCTCTTTACGATGATTTTCGGAAATGGCCACATATGGGAGCTATGGATTTTTGAGGTGCAAACCTGATAAAAATGTTAGAGATTAGTTTTTTTACGTTAATAAAAATTATTTATAGGCTTTCTAACGTTCATAAAACATATATGTACTGAATTATGCAATACTAACAAAATTTATGTACATCAAAACCCGATTCTAGGAGAAAAATTGTATGGAGACTTGGTTGTAATAGGTAACCATCTTAAACTAATTTTAACAGAGCACGTGTCTGCATCATATAAAGCCAAAATTCATACAATTATTTCAAAAACTGCAATTTGTAGCTTCTTTAAAAGTTTATTATTGACTGCAAGACAGACGGACAGACATCGCTTAAATACTTCAACATGTCTTAAACATGTTTTTATCAATTTACTTTAAGATTTGGGGCCAATTAAATGGTTGTAATAACTAATTTGTATAAAATTATATATTTTTTGAATAAAATTAACGAAAATTACACTATGGTACCCGGGTACTACGGGTATTGACTAACGTTAATTTTTTTGGGTATGTACTAGGGTGATCGATTATTCGACTTTTTTGAGAAACCGGTTTTCGAATATTTCGAATAGTTGGTATTTTAAAAAAACCGGTTGAACTTTTTGAAATTCAGAAAAAACCGGTTAACCGGTTTCCTGCAGAAGTTAATATTTATATCAAAAGACTACATTTCTTTAAAAAAAATCAATTCTTATAATTAAATTAAAATTTATTAAATACAAGAGTAAAAGCCTAACAATGTTAGGAAAAATAATATAATAATGAAAATATGCACAAACAAATCCGAAAATTAAAAGAAAAAAATATGAACAACATTTAGACTCCTCTCCCTAATCAAAGTCAATTATTTGAAGCCGTTCAAATTTACTAAAATTATTTTGATTAAAGTTTTAAATTCGTAAACCTTTCAAAATAAAAAAATCGTCGTAAATGCGCTCCCTGGCCGAAATACAGAAACAGTTTTTTATAGGATTTGGAGAGCAAACAATAAGTATAGGAACTCAAAAGTTCTTAATACCAAAAGAGACTTTTTGGTCCCTGATAGAAACATCTCGCACTGTTAGAATTTATTGAACGAATAGTTTTATAAGTATGCCGATTTTTAGTTTCTTACGTCGTCTGGGAGCTTGAGAAAGCTCTGGAAAGGAAACATTGCTTAGGAAAGATATATTTAAATCCATATATATAGATCCACGTATTTTCGCTCCCTGATAGAGATTTCAAAATCTGGCTGCGTTAGGATTTGTAGGACGAATAGGATTATAATTAAGCTAAATTTTAATTCTCAATGTCTTCTGGGAGCTTTAGAAAGCTCTAGAAAGAGAACAAATTCTTAGAAAAAGACACATAAATCCTCTTATATCCGCTCCCTGATACAAATTTCAAAATATGGCTCCATTAAGATTTGTTGGACAAAAAGTTTTATAATTAAGCCAAATTTTAATTTTCTATGTCGTTTGATAGCTTCAGAAAGCTCTGGAAAAAGAAAAAATGCTAAGCAAATTATATATCTAGATGACTCGAAGATAATTATGTTTCAAAATTGTAGAAAAAGTCATCTAAATTTTAGTAGGCATAAACCGAAACCATGGCTTAATATGGAGATAGTATATTAATTAAGTCTCAATTGAAACGATTCTGCAGGTGAAACTTTTTTAACACAACACCTTTAAAAAATAAAGGAAATATTGGATCAAAAAAAATTAAATTGGGTCATACAGGATAATTATTAATTATTTATTTGTTTAATATTACAGAATAAATTCCAATTAAGACTTAAACTATATTTTAAAAACATAAGAAATCAGTCTTTATGAATATTTAAAAAATTATTCCTAAATTTTCAAATATCACTATCACTATTTAGTACATATTTTCTGAAATAAAATGCTATTTTTAAAACCGGTTTTTTGTGTTTAAAAAAACCGGTCTATTCGACATTCGAAAAATGAACATTTTGAAAAAACCGACAGCACATTGACTGAAAAAACCGGTTGGAAAACAGCGTCGATCACCCTAGTATGTACCGTAGAGTTAAGAAGAAGCAAAATGTTTGCATGTTTCTTATTTTTTATTATTTTTTTTTTCTGTTGATATCATATTTTTTGGTGTATTTATATTATATTTTTTTTTTTTTTTGGAACATAAATCCCTGGTTATTAGTAAAATATTTACAAGGAAATTTAAAAAGCAACAATTTTAACTATTTATCAAGTTCAACAACTATTTCTAATTTAGTAATGTAAATTAGTTCCTACTAAAATAACAATTTATTATGAAGGATAATTATTTTATGGCTAATTTAATATTCTCTTTAAATCATGTTCACTTGAAAAAAATGAAACAAAAAGTAGTAATTTAAATTTCTAGAAAAAAAAAATGCTATAAATGATTTCTTTATAAATTTTAAAGTCAAGTAAAAGTTTTATATTTTTAAAAGGGTTAATTATCCAGGGAATTAACCTTTCTCTTTTCTTTTAATATGCTGTACAATATAAATGTACAAATTAGCTTAACTTGCTACAAATTCCTAGTTGATTAAATTACATACATATGTATGTAGGTGTGTATGGTAAAGTGGTATAGACAAAAAAGTTGTAATATTTTTATTAGCTTCTTCTTTAAAATGGTTTCTATTTATGTAAATAATAAAAAGAAATATAATTGACAAACATTTATTATTTAAGCTTTTCGTCTTTTTTAAACTAGAACTACTGAAAAGAACTGAATTACATTAAGTCTTTAAACAAATTTTATTTTCAACTCACAGCTAACATTTTTAGTTTTTAATCTAAAAAATATTATCCCATTTTCTTTTCTCCAATAAACTTAGAATTTTATTCTTTTATATCTATTTTTTTTTTTTTTTTTTTCTATAAAATTTAATTCACCCTGCCAATGTTTTTCATATTCGAATATTAATTTAAATCTATGGTTGTTCTTGAACATAAAATTGGAAATAGCAAAATGAAGCAAAAGAAAAAATAAAAATAAATGTTAAGAACACATCCCATGTCTTTAGCAAATTTATGACTTCTACTAACCTAAATTAAAGTTATTTTTCATAAATTATTGTATTATAGAATAAAGAAAAATATAAAAATTTAAATAATAATAAATGATTTTTCTTTAAAAAAGAGTCATTGAAGGGAGGAATCGAAATATCTATTGGATTAGTTTATGATAAAAATGAGTACAATGTTATCTTAGAAAAAAAAAAATAAAAAAATAGTAATAAGATTGTACATTAAAGAAGTAAAATAATAAATTGTTTAAACAAGTTTTCATAAAATTTCGTCATAGACTAAAAGTAGACTTTGTGTAACTGAATATAATTTAAAAAATAGTACTTCATTAGTTTTAGTTTTAAAAGGGAATCATAATATTACGAAATCAGAAATTTTATTTAAATAATATATCTATTAACAAATTAACAAGTTGCTTAAATACAAAAATAGTTTCATGAATTAGACATTTCAAAACAAGCTCCCCTTTTACATAAGTCATGAAAACCATTATTTTTACCCTTTTATTAAGTAATAAAATCTATACTCAAAGAAAATCTGTTACAAATCACAGCTGTACTTAAAAGTCTATAATTTTAATACTTGGTTGCGTGGGAAAATAAAATTGTATACTCTTTACATATTCCCTTCATACAAGTTATTGTTTTATATTTATTTATATAATACACATATACCCTACCTTCCGTATATATAAATGGAGCATTGTAATATTACACAAGAGTTTAACAAAAAATAAATAAAAAATGCTATTTTATTTATTGTATCTTCATGCTACGAATAATAGGCTTGTAGTTTCTTTATTTCGAATATAAATAAAACTGAATGGAAAACAAAACACGTACATGACTTCGAATAAATATTTGCTTAAAGCGGATGAAAAAAAGGGGGAAAAAAACAAAAATACAAAACCATAAAAGTTTGCTTTCGATTTTATTATTTTTCAATGTATAGGGACAGTTTTTTATGGTATTTTGGCAATGTTCAATAAATTGTAAATAGTATGTTATTTTTATGGTTGTTCGAGAAGTTGTCTGAGAAATAATTGTTTGATTGTAAAATTCTTCATGTCTAATTGTTAATGTTATAATAAAAATACTAAAATTTGTATTAATGTTTCGTCTTTTAGGTTTCAGAAAATACGTATTCAAACACAGAAAAAATATTACCGTATATTTTTTAATTCACACAGTTGTTTCATTTTGTATATAAATTCAATAAATATATTCAAGTAAATATAAAATAAAAATTAAATTTAAGTAAAATTTTATTTCTCATATAAATTTTTAATTCATTCAATCATTTACTTGGTTGACTTGATCAATTTTTTAATTGGAAATATTTTTCAGTTTTTAGTAATTCATATAATCATTTTGGTGAGAGGTGGTTTTTTTCTGTGAAAAACTTGAAAAACATTCAAACATTTAAGGAAAAATTCCAAAATTTTAAACATTTTATTTGTAGACACGGCGCTACCGTTGAATATTTCTTAACAAGCGGGAATGGCCGAATTTATAAACCAATCATCAACTTTTTCAAATTTTACGTAATATGGGAGGTGGGTGGTAAAGTTTATATCTCGAACTCTCAACTACCTTTAAAAAGCTTTGTTGTCGTACATGCTTTTCTTTAAGAGATATCAGCAGAAAATAATAAAATGAAGCTACAACGGACACCCTGTGTTTCTAGTGTTTAGCCCATAATTTTTTTGTTTATTAACTGATTTTCAATACCAAACAAACTTTATATAATAGAAATATTTGAGCCAAATTTCGTCCCCCTAGGTTGTCCCGTTCGAGCTCTATCCTGCTTTCAACAGACGGACGGACATAGCTTGATCGACTCAAAATCTAACCTGGACCCAGAAAATATATATGTCTTAAATGATTTTTCGACATGTTATACACAGAATGACAAAATCAATATACCCCCTATCTTTTTGATGATGGGTATAAAAAGTTTCCAAGAAAGAAAGGAGATTTTAAAATAAAAATTGGCGAAAAAAGGGATTTTTTGAAAAAAAGGAGCCAACTACCTAGAAACGTAAAAAACTCCTTAAAATTTGATTATTTGAGGGCAGGGGAGATTCGCGATTTTTTTTTTTTTTTTTTTTTGAGGTCTGCTTGGTTTTAAGAAATGTTGATTTGCTATACTCCACAGAAAAAAGTAAAAATGGACTTCAATTACGAAATTTGTAATATTAATTAATTTTTAATTGATTTTGCTCCAATCATCAAAATGATAATATTAATAACTACACTCTAAAAAGTGAATGTAAGATTAGTACTATGAAATAAGTAAGTTTTTCTGTAAAATTACTAAAAGTGTGTAAACCTAGGCATAAAATGTTTATCGGTATTAATTACATACTTTTGTGAGTAAAGATACATACAAAGTATGATAATTTGAATGTTGATAAACAAGTTTAAAATAATTAATATATATTGTGTGTAAAATTACCTATATGAGACGAGTAATATAGAATTTGTCAAAATTTTATTTTCAAAATAATCATAAACGGAAAAACTTTATAAAATTTGTTATTATTGTTAAAAAAAAAAATCTTCAAAAAGCATTAAAACCTTCAATTTAGTTTGCTAGGAGATAATAAATAAAGCAAGCATTAAAACATTGACGAGAAAGTCTTCAATTCCTAAGAAAATTGGATTGTTCTAAAGGCGATAAGGATTAAAATACAAAATAAAAAATTATTGGCCTAAATATGTATCTTTTTAAAAATTTCGGGTTTTCGGAAATTGTAATAAAAATATAGCCATAAATTGATAATAAGAATATAGTGGTCCAGGAAAAATCATATAAAAATTTTAACTCAAGGCGTTTTGGATTAACTTGATAAATATTTTAATCTTTCTGTCAAAAAGTGGAACTCTTATTTACAAATCTTTCATTCACGATTATATGATACGCGGAAAATAAATTACCAGTATTATTGTTACATTCTTCATTGTATTTTTGCTCTCTTATGTATTTTTATACCATACACCACCATAGGTGGTTGGGGTATTATGCGTTTGTGCTGATGTTTATAACGCATAGAAAAAACCATCAGACCACCACATTAAAGTATACCGTTCGACTCAGAATCACTTCCTGAGTCGATTTAAGGATGTCCGTCCGTCTGTCCATGTAAACCTTGTAATCAAAGTACAGGTCGCAATTTTGAAGATAATTTGATGGAATTTAGCATACGATCTTCTATTAGGTCAAGGACAAACTCTATTAAAACTGGTTATGACCGGTCCATTATTTCACCTAGCCCCCATACAAATGTCCTCCCGGAAAAGGGTTTAACGACCATAAATCCTTTAAATATAGCAATGTTTTAATGAAATTTGGCGCATATAATTTCCATATAAGTTTAAATATGTGTGCCAAATTTCAGGAAAATCGGTTCAGAATTTACCATAGCTACCATTTAAACCCCTCTTCCGAAAATCACTTTAAATGCATAAATCCCAATAAAAGGTTACTATCAAGTTAATATTCGACGGTGTAGGGTATCATTCCTCTTTTGTTATTTATGAGTTGCTGTTTTAATAAAATATTCCTTAAAAATTAGTTTTCCCTGTTTGTTTTCATAGCCTATTTAAAGGCTATGTGCAATCTTTTGGCTTGCATAAAAAGTTGAAAATAAAAAAAATATCTACATATTTCATATGTAGTATAAAACAGTTTGACTGTAACTTTGCTAAATAACCTATGCTTTTTAAACATAAAAAGTTTAATTTACAAGAAATTCAAATGTTTCTAAACATTTGTTAAACACAAAATTTAGTAAAAATAAAAATTTTGTTTTAATCTTATTTACATAGAATTTCGGTAATTTTTGTATTTAAGCACAACTTGTATGTTTACCCTTATTATAGTAGGAGTCAAGTTACCTACTATAAATAGAGTAAATTTACATGAAAAATTATTAGAGTGTAGAATAATTGATATTATTACTTCTTTTCCTTAAATAGATGCAATGAGCTGAAAATTTTTGAAAATTTACTTAAATTTATTTTATTTCTGTACTTTTATAGACAAATATTTAAGTTTTCTTTATATATTATTAACAGCTGTCAATTTATTAAAAACCAAAACTGTAAACCAATTAGAAAATTAATTATATTAATAAATCACATAATTAAATTTGAATATAAAGTTAATTTATAATTTTATTAAACAATTATTTGAAATATTTTTTTCTGTGATAACAACAAAAAAAATTGTATGTAAGAAAAACTACTAAATTCTATTTTCTAAGCATTTTTTCTTTTTCCAGAGCTTTTTGAAGCTCCCAGGCGTGGTAAAAAACTAAAAGGCGGTTTACTTATGAATATGTTTATCTAACAAATCCTAACGGAGCCAAAGTTTTCTATCAGGAAGGGGAGATTCGCGATTTTTTTATTTTTTTTTTTTTGAGGTCTGCTTGGTTTTAAGAAAAGTTGATTTGCTATACTCCACAGAAAAAAGTAAAAATGGACTTCAATTACGAAATTGCTTATATTAATTAATTTTTTATTGATTTTGCTCCAATAATCAAAATGACAGTATTAATAACTAGAATAATTGATTTTATTATTACAGTTTTTTTTTTTCTTTAATAGGTGTAATGAACTGAAAATTTTTGGAAATTGACTTAAATTTATTTTATTTCTGTATTTTTATAGACAAAAAATTTTCGGACCCCCACCTTAAAGTATACCAGAAAAAATTATCGGACCCCCACCTTAAAGTATACCAATCGACTCAGAATCACTTTTAAATCGATTTAACGATGTCCGTCCCTCTGGCTGGCTGGACGGCTGGCTGGTTGGTTGGCTGGACGGCTGCCTGTCCATGTAAACCTTGTGCACAAAGTACAGGTTGCAATTTTGAAAACAACTCAATGAAATTTGGCACGAGAGACTTTTATGACACAGGGACCAAGCCTATTGAAATTGGTTGTGATCGGTCCATTATTTCACCTAGCCCCCATACAAATGTTCCCCCGGAATTGAGTTTCAACACTCAAAAATGCCTTAAAAATAAGAATATTTTAATGAAATTTGGTGCAAAAAAATTGTACAAATATCAAGATTTGTATCAAATTTTATGAAGATCGGTCCACGATTAACCATAGCTCCCATATAAACCCCCTGTAATTATTTTAACGTGCATAAATCCCATTCTAATGTTAGTATAAAGTTAATATTCGACACAAATAAGTTTTTGTCAAATTTTATTCGAATCGGTCCATAATTTGCCATAGCTCCCATATAAAACCACTTCTGAGAATCGCCCTAAAGTGCATAAAATCAAGTAGATGTTAGTATCAACGCATTATTCTGTATTTGTATATTTTATTTTACATTTAGTAAAAGTGTTGGTATAATATAAGTCCCCTTTTCGAAATTTTATGGTCATACATAATGGTGTGGGGTATCATATGGTCGGTCTTGATCGACTATACATTTTTTTCTCGTTTTAACTCCAATTTACCCTCTTTTTCTAATTTCCTGTGTACAAAAACCAGTTTAAAATCACCGTTATCGATTCGACGAAGTTTAGCCTTTTCGTAATAAAAATTATTATAGTCTTTCAGCGTTAAATTATTTAATTATTTTCTTTAGCACTAGCCTACAAGAAAATTTAATACGAAATTTAATATATACTTTGAAATATAAATTTAAAATGTTATTACTTACAACAGATTTTACTTATCTTTAAGTGGTTAACATATACGTTATTTTCTACTCCCCAAAATAATGTTTTCTTACATCAAAATTGTATAGTATTTTATTTGAAATTCTAGGCCACCATGCGTAATGCTGTATTTTTCATACTTTTATTTTTAAAACTTTTTTTTTTTTTTTTGTTATAATAGAGCTTAAAGTACCCTTGTCATTTCGTGCGAGACACGTTCAAAAACTCATGGCAGATTACAAATATGTACAAAAGTCATTTCTTAGGGGATGAGAACATGTGATATTTTTTTTAGTGCTATATTATTAATGTGACCATAAACACATATGTGATTTTCTAAGAAACATTTTTGTTAAGCTTAATCGCAATATTATAACAAGTGGTTTCCGAAATTTGAGAGTAAATTGTTATCAATTGAAATTAAGCGGCTTTTCTAAACTTTAAAGTAGTGCAGAAATTAAAATTATAAAAAAGATTAACATTACCATTTAAATACAATAGGTGAAGGAAAATATAACTAAAAACATATTTTTATAAACTGGCACTTTTTCTTACTGTAATGTACTTGATCGTTTTATTGTTTTATCGGGTTGCTATTTAGAAAATCTAATATTTTACTAAAATAGATTTCATAATTATGTAAATTTGATTTATCAATATTTCTTCCATAACAACAATATAAATTTGGACATAGTGCCTATTCTAAAAATAGTTTAAAGCTCACTCAATTGTGTTGGATTTCATAGAGTATGACTTAAAAAAAACCTACAATCCTTTTGCTAGTAATTTTTATGAAAAAACTAATTTAACTCCATTTATTTATTATCTTAAGAAATTTGTTAACCATTGTCCTTCCTTAATTAAAAAAAATGCAAAGTGTTATCCTTACAAATTAAAACCCAAAGTAATTACAGGCAGAGTTTATAAATAAAAAGCTCTTTTTTGTTTGTTTTGCTATTTTCAAATTAACCGTTAATAAAATTATAGAGGTCTGTATATCCCAGCTCTGTTTTGTTTTAAATATTTATGGTTTTCATAGTAGAACAAAAAACGCATTACACTTGTTTTTTGCTTTTTTTTAATTTCTCTATATTTTTTTAGGCAAAGAATATTTTTGGCGTAATTAATTTCAATTAATGCTTCACTTTTAAGATTTTGTTGTTTTAGAAATTTTTTCCCAGTTTTTTTTTTTTTTTCTCTTTTTTTTTTATAAGTATGAATGAACTTTATATTTTGTTGTTATTGCTGTTTTTTTTTTTTATTTAATAAAGAAAAAGCCAAAAAATAAGAAAAAAAATTAACATAAACCAGAATCATTATTTTTGTAGCTGTTTTCGGATGGTCGGGTTTTTTCATTAAAACTTTTTTGCTTAAAAATTCATGTTCTAAAAACATTAAACAATGTTTTCCCTGCTGCTTTTCATATTCTAAGGGGTTGGGTTATGACGTGTGCTATAACAACAATATTTTGAAATAGAAAATATTTTTAGTATTTGTGGTAGAGATCTTCCCCTTAAACTAAATTTTATATATGCTTTATGCATTTTCCAATTTGAGGACTACATGCGATTATTTAAGCTTATTTAAATAATGAAAATTATGAAATAAAAATATTTCTAGCATTTTATTTCATTTTCGTGTTTAGTTCTATAATTTAAATTTATTTTAAAACAATTTAATTCCTGTAAAGTCATGTCACATGATATTTTTTTTTAATTTTTCATCTCTTATACTGTTAAAAATATATGTCAAAGGTAGCCTTACTTACTTACACATATATAAGATTTTATATAAAAATTTTATTTCGAGTGAAATTTACTTTAATTTTTAAAAGCAAAACTGAAAGTGCCAAAAATTTTTACACTACTTATTAAATTTTTATACCCTACACCATCATAGGTGGGGAGGGTATTATGCGTTTGTGCTGATGTTTGTAACACCCAAAAATATAAGTCTAATACCCACCTTAATTTATACCAATCAGCTTAGAATCACTTTCTGAGTCGATTTAACTATGTCCGTCCGTCCGTCCGTCCGTAGGTCCGTCTGACCTTGTAATCAAACTACAGGTGAAATTTGGCACATATAAGTTTCATATAAGTTTAAATAAGTGTGCCGACTTTTAGAAGATCGGTCCATAATTACCCATAGCTACCATATAAACCCCTTTTCAGAAAATCACTTTAACGGCCATAAATACTATTAAAATGTTAGTATCAAGTAAATATTCTACACAAATAAGTTCTATATGAACATAAATGATAGTGCCAAATTTTACAAAGATCGGTCCATAATTTACCATAGCTCCCATATAAGGCCCCCCTTTCTTGAATCACCCAAACTTCATATTAAGTTCATATTAATGTCAGCATCAACGTAATATTCTGTATTTTTATGTTTTATTTTTTTTTACACTTATGAGTATCGGTTCACATTTTACACCATGTCTAATAAAAGACCCCTCCCCGAATTATACTGTACACAATGGTGTAGGGTGTCATATGGTCGGGCTTGACCGACTATATCTATATATTGATTTTGGCATTCCATATATAACTTTTGAAGAAATCATTTATGACCCCATAAAGTATATATTTTAGGGGTCCTGGTTAGATTCTGAGTCGATCTAGCTATGTCCGTCCGTCTGTCCGTCTGTCCGTCTGTCTGTTGAAATCAGGATAGGGCTCGAACGGGAGACGAAATTTGGCTCAAATATTTATCTTATATAAGTTTTGTTTGTTATTGAAAATTAGCAAAATCAGTTGAAAAACAAAAAAAAAAAACAAAAAAAAAATTATAGGCAAAATACTAGGAATTCAGGGTGTCCATTGTAGCTTCATTTCATACTTTTCTACTGATATCTCTTAAACAAAAGAATGTACGATAACAAAATTTTATACAGATAGTTCGAGGGTCGATATAAACTTGGAAAGTAAAAAGGGCGTGGTCCGACCACTTTACTACCCACCTTCCATATAAGGTGAAAAGTCAATGAAATTTTTGTATAAATTTGAAAAACTTGATGGTGGGTATATAGATTCGGCCGAGCCGAATATAACATTCGCTCCTGTTCGTTCTACAGTGATGGTCATTTACATTTGGAACTTAAATGGGAATTCTCATTAAATTTATTTGTTGCTCTTCGAATATTTTTTGGTATTTTGTAACATTTATCAATCACTTTTTATAATATACCTTATCAACGGTGAAGTAGAATGCTCGAGATTAAAGTAAACAAAACACTGGCAACTGTTTTTTATTTCCTTTTTCCTAATTGAAGCTATTTACACTAAAAATTGCTTAAAAATAATGGTATTAATATTCTGATTTAACAATCTTAATATTTTTAGAGTTATTACATTAAATATAATAGTTTTAATTCCATGTTTCAAGTCCAAACTTTAAGTTTTTAATTTTTGTGAAAAATATATAGAAATAAATACGATTCCAAGTTTAAATTAAAAGTATTAAAGGATTATTACAACGGGCTTTCTGTAAAAAGTAAAATATTCTATTTCTATTTTAACAATTTATAATAAATGAAGAATATATCCTATAACAACTAAATATTTTATTAATCAACTCTACTCAGAGTAGCAAAGATTTATGTAAGTTTTTTAACTTGTTATATTCGGCTTGGCCAAATCTATATATCGTCACCTAAAATGCAAAAGGCTGTAACCATAATTTTTAAATTTTTACAGCAGAAACAAAAAACATTATGAAAATCCAAAAATCAATAACCACAATTTTTAGTTTTTTGCTTTAAAATTAAGCAATTAAGTAAAATTGTTTAATCGCTCACTTAAAGCAAACATAGGTAACAACTGTTTCGTTTATGAAGTTGATGTAACGGCAATGCGAATGCGAAATATTTTTCTAAATATATAGTTTGAGTCAGTAGATCCAAATCCAGTAAAAAAGCAATATTATGTGTTTGTGCAAATTATGTAACACAGAGAACAAATTTTCCGACTCCCATCTTACTGTATATCGTTCGACTCAGAATCACTTTCTGAGTTGATTTAACCATGTCCGTCCGTCCGTCTGGTCGACTGGCTGGCTGTCTATGTAAAGCTTGTGCGGAAAGTACAGGTCGCAATTTGGAAGATAATTTGATAAAATTTGGTACATATGACTTTATTTTTACAAGGACGAAGGTTGAATTTGATTTGAATTTGGTCATTATCGGCCCATTATTTCACCTGGCACCCATACAAATGTCCTCCCGGAATAGAGTTTTAACACTCATAAATATCCTAAAAATATAAATATTTTTAATGAAATTTTGCAAAAATAAGTTTTACATAAATATGAATCTGAATACTAAATTTTGTGAAGATCGGTTCATAATTGACCATAGCTCACATATAAGACCCAATTTCGGGAATCACCCAAAAGTGCATAAATACTTGTGAATGTTAGTATCGATATAATATTCTGTATTAGTATGTTTACACTTTGTGTTACACTTTTATACAAGTATCGATCCACAATTGGCCTCATCCCTAATTTTGGTACACATGGAAAATGGTGTAGGGTATCATGCGGTCGGGCTTGATCAACTATCACTTTTCCCATACAAATTTTAGTATCAACTTAATATAAATGACAGTGCAAAATTAAATGAAGATCAGTCCATAATTTACTATAGCTCCTATATAAGACCCAATTTCGGGAATCACCCAAAAGTGCATAAATACTTGTGAATGTTAGTATCGCTATAATATTCTGTATTAGTATGTTTACACTTTGTGTTACACTTTTATACAAGTATCGATCCACAATTGGCCTCATCCCTAATTTTGGTACACATGGAAAATGGTGTAGGGTATCATGCGGTCGGGCTTGACCAACTATCACTTTTTTCTCGTTTTTCTAATATGAGACCCATAACTTTTTTAAAGGTAATCCTTGTCCACTTTTTTTGAAAACTTTCGAATATATTTCCCGACAAATGTCTCATCTTATTACATAACAATTTTGTTTGCTTGGAAAATCTGTTCAAAAAAAGTTGAATATCTAGAAAACTAAAAAAAAATCCTTTTTGCCGAAATCCACTGAATTCAAATTAAAAGTACGACTAAGTCATATAAGGTATTGACCTAATTAATTTTTAGTTTTATTTCCAGTAGTTTTGTCTATAAATCTGCAGTTTTTGTCGAACTTTTTCAAAATTTGCTTAACAAACTTTTCTAAAGTTTGAAAATGGAGTTTTGAAACAGTCTTAAAAAATTTTAGTATTTTTTAACCGATCATGAAAAGGTGTTTGGATTATCTTGCAAAAACAGAAACATATTTTTTAGTAATTATGGGTCAAATTTAATTGAATATAGCCTTTTATTTAAACATCTATCAAAAAATTAAAAATTTCGTTGTACACTACTTACACTGGTATTCTAAAACACATTAATGGTCTGGGGAATTCGTAATAACTTTAAAATTTTTTCAGTTATAACATGTTATTTAATAGATAATTATGTGTATATTATGATTTTTTTAATAATTATTTGCAAAATAACGTATTTAATGGCAAATGGTTTCTAAAAACTGTAAAAAGGCCAACTTTTTCCCATATAAACGCACCCTACAAATTTCAGTTCCGATGCGGCCTAGTTAACGATATCCGATTTTACTAAAATTTCACACAGTACGTTTCTCCAACCCAAAGAACAATTCTAGGGGAAGTTACTGTCAAAATTCGAAAGTTGGTATGTTTTGATGCAGCCTAATAAAATTTTTCTTATATAGTTAACAGGGTAACAAAAATGTTTTAGTGGGAGCTATGGAAATTATGAACTCATAAAATTTCTATTCTCATAGAATTTGTCAATATTGTTTCTACTTATACAAAAATTTTTTTTGTCGAATATTAACTTGATACTACTATTCCCCCTCGACCTATCCCCCTCTAAACTTTTATATGAACACTTTTTATACAACTTTTCTCAAAACTTTCACTAAATTAGATATGCGAAAATTAATATTTGGAAGAAGTAGTCCTTCCCCTAGCCCTATCTGTCCTGTTTTTTTTTTTTTTTTTTTTTCATGAATATTATATGAAAAGAAAGTAGTTCCCACAAAATTTTACGGTTATAAATATCATAGTTCTTTAGGTATGATATTTATAACCGTAAATTTTTAATATTTTCTAACAAAATATTAAAAATTTTGCTGTAACAGTTCTTAAGATATACGGTATTCAATATTTTCGTTGTATGAGGAGTACTTTTTTCCCTGGTCCCATCCGTCCCATTTTCATTTTAAGTTTGGAGTTTGATGAAAAATGTATTCCTGCAAAATCTTAAAAGTTATACTGTAACAGTAATTAACTCCCATTCCCCCAGCTCTTATCGAAAAGTTGCCTATTTTACTTTCGGGGCTTCATAAAGGATTATGCAGCGAAAATTTCAAGAAAATCGGTCCAGAGATTTACTTGTCAATATGGTACAAACAAACTAAATAAGTCGAAGTCTAAGTTTTAAACTAAATTAAAAAAATAACGGAATAACATAGACTAAAACTTAAGATTGCAAAAACGCTTATTATTTTTAATCAATGTTTTAACGAAAAATAAAAATATTGTATTCTAAAACCAAATCAAATTTGTTTATTTAATAATTTAAAAATATGTGTATATGGTGTGTCCGATGAAATTTTTTGGTCCCCTCTATTTTCAATACAAAAAGGACTAAATGACAATTTTTTTTGAATTAAATATATTATTTCGCGGTAAATATGATAATTTGTTAAAAAAAAAATTAATGGGGACTTGAAAAAATAGGCCTGCGGTAAAATTTGCTCCCGTGTAATATTTACGCAGAATGGTAAGATTTATTCTTGTAAAACCTTATTTTTATGAATTTTTTCAGCATGAAAATACAGGTGATTAGGAAAATGTGATCCTGGATCAGATATTGGCAAGAATTTCCGGAATACCATTGTAGGCACTTGGCCTCAAACATGCATTTACTAAAGCTTTTTAACGTTAAATTAGCACAGATTTTATGAGATATATGAAATACATCAATTTACCTAGACTACGTCGGCGTGAGCATTAATTGTTTCAGGATTTAAATTTTTAGTTTTAAATGCAAAATACGTTATTAATCTCAAAATATCCTGCAACAAATCGATGCCAGAATTCTTAAAATTGTTCAAAACGAATAAATAACTAACCGTTTTTTCATTGAAAGCATATTTTTGGTTACCCTGATAATTAACAATTTAGTTGTTTAATTGAAAAAAACAAGCGAGAAAGTATATACCCACTATCAACTTTTTAAAATTTTAAGTTATATGGGAGGTAGGCGGTAAGCGTGGTCCGCCCACTTTTTTCCGAGTTTACATTGTTTGAACTATTTAAACAAAAATTCGTTGCTTTACATGCTTTTGTTGAAGGGATATTAGCAGTAAAGTATGAAATGAAGCTGTGACGGACACCTTGTGTTTCCAGTATTTTTACAATAACTTCCAATAACTCAATTAACCAATTTTAGCCATTTTCAATACCAAACTTTATATGAGATAAATATTTCGTCTCCTTAGGGCCGTTCGAGCCTTATCCTGCTTTCAACAGACAGACGGACATACATAGCTAGATCGACTCAGAATCTAACCAGGACCCAGAAAATATATAATTTTTGGGTCTTAAATGATTTCTTCGACATGTTACAGACGGAATGACAAAATATAGAAAAGTACGTTTAAGGTTAGTTTAAAGGTTTAAATGATTTTTTTTTTTTTTTTTAAATAAAACATGTTGGAAATCGGAATAGAAATAATGAGTTTTTTATACTTTGTGATTTTTAACTATTTTTCTAATGTGCATTCGTTTTTTATAGTCATTATTATATTATACCTGTAACATAATTTTGTATAATTATTATTATTGTTATTTTAATTCATAAAAGTTATTCATTATACTCCTAACACGAGTCAAAAATATATGTAATAAATAATAGCTATTCCCATAGCTAGTTAAAAATTTCTATAATAAAAAAAAAAAAAAAAAAACATTATTTTCTATTTCATTGTGAAACGCGATGACCTGCCATTAATAATTTCAAAGCCCTTTTTTCTATTTATTCAAGGGTTAATTGTAAACAAAATAAGAGATGCAAATAAATTAAATAGTTAGTAAACAAATTAATTACAAGCGCCTACAATGGGGCAAAGGTAATGTATTATAATACGGATTTGTGGTGTAATTATGGTTGACAATTTGTTTGCTTTTATATTTTTTCCTTGTTTTTGTAATTTATATAAAAAAGTTTTAAAATAAAAAAAAGAACAAAACAAACAAAAATAGAACTTTTTAGACAAACTCCTCCCACAAAATTTTGTGACATTAATTAGAGGAATTTTTTCTGCATGCGTACTGTTGTGCCCTCTATAATTATTGTATAAATAATTACTTTGGGTATTGATAAAATTTAATTACAACAATATGGACCACAAAGTCATTAACATACTTTTGAATTGAATAAGCCATGCGTTTGATGGTGACCCTTTAATGTTGTTTTGTTTAAATAAAATTAAAACTTAATAATGTATACATGAAAACCTCAATTAATTAGCATAAAAATTGCTAAAATTAAAGTATATTTTGAGGGAGTACTTATGTAATTAGAAAACGGTGTTAAAGTTAAAAGGGACATTCTTTTGTTTGATTTATTAAAAATAAATATATATTTATACCCTACATCACCATAGGGTATAAATATGTATGCTGATGTTTGTAACACCCAAAAATATTGGTCTAACCCCCACCTTAATTTATACCAATCGGCTTAGAATCACTTTCTGAGTTCGTCTGACCGTCTGTCCTTCCATGTAAACTTTGTAATCAAACTCCAGGTCGCAATTTTTAACTGAAATTAATGAAAATTGTCATACGGGTTTCTTACAGTCAAGGAAATTGGTTATGATCAGTTTATTATTTCACCTAGCCACCATACAAATGTCCTCCCGGAAAAGAGTTTAACGATCATAAATCCCTCAAATATAGCAATATTTTAATAAAATTTGACACATATAAGTTTCATATAAGTCTAAATAAGTGTGCCAATTTTTAGAAAGATCGGTCCATAATTTACCATAGCTCCCATATAAATCCCTTTTCAGAAAATCACTTTAACGGGCATAAATCCCATTAAAATGTTAGTATCAATTTAATATTATAATATAATAAGATTTATATAAACATGAATGATAGTGCCAAATTTTACAAAGATCGGTCCATAATTTACCATAGCTCGGGAATCACACAAAAGTGAATAAATTCATATAAATGTTGGCATCGACGTAATATTCTGTATTTTCTTATTTTACACTTAATATGAGTATCAGTCCAAACTTGGCTCCAAGTCTAATAAAAGACCCTTCCCCGAATTATAATGGACACAATGGTGTAGGGCTTGACCGACTATATCTTTTTCTCTCGTTTTTTATTCATTGTTATGTTTTAAACTGGAATTTTGACGTTTTTTATTTTTCTAATCTAAATTGCAACTAAAGTGTAAACACATTTAAACAATTAATTTCACAATATTTTCTGCACACATTAATAACTTACATAATATTTTATAAACCACATACATATCTGCTCAAAACAATAGATACATACACCTGGTGGGATTACATTAAAGTGACAATAACTTTGGAAAATTCTTCAGAAATACTTCGAGTTTTTTTCTTTTAGTAAAAAATTTGATCTGGCAATGATACTTTAATGAAAAATATGCCAAGTATGTGCATAAAAATTAATTTACACATACGTTTTCGATTTAAATACCAAAAATTGTTGCTCATAATAATAGATACAGTTAACTTATTTCTTCTTTTTTATATTTAATCAAATTCTATTGTACTTTTTTGATTTTGAATGTTATCAAGAAATAGTATTTTGACACAGAAAATGGGAAGAAACAATCAGTGTATCAAATAGGAAATAAAAATGGTTAAAAATAAGAGAAAATGGAAAATCGTTACTTGAAATTACAAGTAGGGATTTTGGAAAATATCAACGTTATCTATAAAATGCTTATGTACGATTGAAGCTTGTAATAGACCTCATAAAATAACCCCAAAATCAGATAGAAGGATTATTTTATAGGCAAAAAATCCTCAATTTTTATAGAATAGGTCCGAAAATAATTGGTCTTCTTTTTGTTCAATATCCCAATATATGCCAGTACCCATATGCATTTATTGTTTTTATCAGTATGATAAATTGGACCATTTGAATTTAATTAAAATCATTCCCAATCCATTATATTTTCACCTCACTCTGATATTTGTGAATTTAACGTGGAATTTTTTCCCTACAGGGTGACGAATACTTCTTCAGAAGTTATTTCCTAACAAATTATTTTTCATTTCGCCAAAAAATATTATGTCTCTCCATTTTTTTCGCGTATACCTTCGCACTAAATAAATTTATTTAAAGAAGTTTTAACAGTATCTTAAAATTTTGTATACGCATTGATGGAACTGTTCTGGCATTTTTTTCCGGAAATTTGGTTTGCAGACAACTAAGGCAAACTGTTTGCGGACCTACTTCAAGGAAATGAAGGGGTCCCTTTTTTGCCAATACAGTAATCCTCCCTTCCGTTTTTAGATAAAGCATTTTGTGCAAAATGTAGATGTCTTCCGGAGCCATAATTTGCCATTTCAAGCAACGACTTTGCAGTTTTCGCTTGTTTTGAATTTATTTTCCTATTTAATACACTGATTATTTCTTCCCATTTTCGGTGTGAAAATACTATTTCTTTATAATATTTTCAACCTAAATGAAACTTTTCTTATTCTATTATGTAAAAATAACCAAAAAAGTACAATAGAATTCGATTTAATATAAACAATTAGAAACAAATTAACGGTATCTATTATTATGAGCAACAATTTTTGGTATTTAAATCGAAAACGTATGTGTAAATTAATTCTTATGCACTTACTTGCCATATTTTTCATTAAAGTATCACTGCCAGATCAAATTGTATACTAAAAGAAAAAAATTCGAAGTATTTCTGAAGAATTTTCCAAAGTTATCGTCTCTTTAATGTAATCCCACTAGGTGTATCTATTATTTTGAGCAGATGTGTATATGTGCAATTATGTACAGAGGTTAACGGAGCGTATAATTAATATTAATTTATGTATGTATAAAGGAAAAAATATTTAATTCAATTTTCAACAAATTACAATTACATATAACAACTATTCTATTTACATAACAAAAATTAAGTCATCATAAATAAGTATTATAAGAATTTTCAAATTAATTTCTCAATTATATCCTTCATAAGTTGTTTGTTTTTCTTCCATTGAAAAAAGTCAAAGGAAAAGAAATTCAAATGTGGATAATTGATTGTTTTATTTTTTATCTTATTCCAAGTATTATCTTCCTACGCACCAATATTATATAATTTTAAAATAATAGATGTTACTGTATACACACTTATGTATGATTGACACAATTACAATTTCTTTTGTCATAAAAAAAAAATATTGAAATTATGTTATAAAATTAATGCCAAGGTCTTTGTCAATATTTTTCATGAACCACTTTATGATACTAATTAGATTGTTGGGAGAAATGTGTTATAATTTTTAAAATTATATTTCCATTGTTATTATATCATAAAGTTCATCAAAGATTTTTTAATATCAACTTCCTTTTAAGAAATAGTATTAAATATTATTATTATTATTTTTTTAAGAAGAATACAAAAATTGCTTTAATTTGCTCTTAGGACTTTTCTGTAACAATATAGCCGAAGAGATATCTCTCGAATCTCTCGTTATTGTTTTCGTTTCTGTACATTAACAGAACGAACGAAAAAATACAGAATAAGGCTAATAAGCTAATTATTTTATTTAACATAACGAAAGTTTGTTTTTCACATAAATTACGTTATAATAACAGAAATGCATGTTTTAAAAGCAATGTTAGAACTAAATTTCATGTAAATTTCAACGATAGCTATTGTGAAGGTGATGAGTTAATTTGTTCTTAAATTATTACTATATAAAAAAAATTTTGCAAGGAAAAAGGTGCAATTAAAAACATATTCGTGTAAATTGCATTTAAAAACCATATTTTGTTAGAATTTTATGTATTTTTAAGTGATTTTAAGGGAGTTACTAGGAATGTATAGGAACTAAGATCAATTATGGACCAAACCCATAGAATTTGTTAAGGCAGATTACAGTTACTACTTAAATATATATTTCTGAAAATATAATTTTTTAACCTTTGAATAGGGGGAGTTTTAAATGCAGTCACAATAACTTTTTACTTATTTAGGGATGTCCGTCTTTCCTTTCAAGGCTGTTAGAAGGGAATAAAACAAAGCAGTGTGTAAATTATTAAAGAAAAATATATATTTTATATGTATTTAATCGTTCAAGGTCTAATTTCAATAAGGATACTACATAAATCCAGCCTAATTTGAGTGAATGTCTGCATTATCTTGACACAAATAAACATCTTCAGAAAAACCTACAAAAAAAGAGTCTAAATGGATCAAATCGTACAATATTTGCGTAATCTATGCAAGAAATCTTCTTACCCCCAATTAGTTTATGCGAAAAGTCTATTTTGCCGTTTATTGTTTGTCATGCAGTTGCGACCGGAGAGTTTACACATAAAAGCCTTTATCGACGCATTGGATTACTTATTCTCCTTATCTGGCATTACTTTGACAAAGTTTTGTATGATGGTCCATTATCACCACTGTAATATAGGAGTAATGCGTCTGTACTAATCCTCAGATTGATAATTGTTATCATTTGGACCCCTTGAACAATCTTGCCGTATAATACGAATTCTAAAGACTCAAGAATTTGGACAACACCGACTTGATCTTATTAGAAATTCTTTTGTATCAAGGTACGGAAAAATTTGGATCGCGAATTTAATTTTCAGTTTTTTTTCGCTCTTTTTAATATAATTCGTAAATTTAAAAATAAAATTCACTTTTCGTATTAAATTTGTATTCTTTACTTTTTTTAATTTGAGTTACGAAAATAATCAAAAAAAACTTTTTTTTAATTTGTATTTATGTGGAAGATCGTTATTTTACGATTACAAACGGTTCGGTCGCCACACATATGGTACAATGATGTGCGCAAAAAAATGGTTAAAAAATAGTAAAAAAAAAAGGTTCGTTGTGTGAATGTATACTTACTTATACATACATGTAGATGTGTATACAAAAATACTTTTTAGCGGTATACTGTCGTTTAGAAAAAAGCCTAACTATAAAACTGCAATGATATTTGTTGTTTTAAATTTGTAAGTTTATATGTATGTATGTATGTAAGTATATGAATTCATTTTTGAAAAATTTTTGATTTCGTGTAAACAAATATTTTATGGTGGTCAACATTGAAGAAATGCAACGGCAAAAAAGGATTTTTTTATAAGCAAAAAATGTTTTAAAGGTCAATAAATTTTAGTATTTAAAAGATTGTAGAAAGTAAAAAAGCATGGATTGATTGGAGAAAAATTTTATGGGATTATACAATTTTGTAAATTAAATATTTACCGCAAAATATATATGCATCTACATATGTATGTATAAAATAATTTTTTTTATTGCTGTCATATAAAATTATGAAACGATTATAAATAGATTTAAATGTGCAAAAAAAAATATACAAATATAAATAGTTCTAATTTTTCTATATTGCTAATTGAAAAACACATGCAAATAAAAAACACAAACTAATTAACTATTGCCATAAACATTGTGTTGTTGTTTCATTTTAACAAACAAAAGAAAAACATACGGTTATAAACACACAAGCGCATGTACAAATGTCTTTTACATCCACACGTCTTTCTTTCAACATAAGACAACACATTTAATATCGTTGTACAAGACTTCAATTCGAATCATTCTTTTTGGGTTAATTCTTGAATAATATTTTTATTTTCGAAAATAAAATTTTTGATCTTCGAGCAAATTTAAAAATAAAATTTTCAAACAAAAGAAATAAAATTCGTTCTAAAAAATTAGGATTAAATTCGCTGATAAAAATTTTGTTCCGAACGAATCAAAAAATGAGCGTTTTACCTATCCTGTTTTGTATGTTTCCTCAACCCAAAATATCCTTGGAAAGATATTTTCAAATATTTCAAAAATTTTTGAATAAATTCGTTTTGTTTTGGTTGACAGAATAATAACTATTGACATTGATTACAAATATTGAAATTGTTGCCACATTTGCGAATATAAATTTTTTAAAATAAAGTTTACCTTGAATCACCACTGAAAGCTACAAAATTTTTAACTGGCAATTATGTAAAAGTTTTAAAATTACAAAACGTAATCAAAGTAATATTAACATAATTTATTAATGTTAAACGTACCGAATGATACATAATATAAAAAGTAACTGTTAACGTTGTCGTTTCTGTACATTAAAAGAACTATCGAAAAGTTACAGAATAAGGCTATCAGTTAATTTTTTTATGGTAAGTTTTTATTGAATCTTTCTTAACCTAAAAATTAGTAGTAAGTAGTAGTAGTATTTTATATTCCTGGATATAGTGTTACCAATCTTTTTAGGCATTTGTGACCCTAATTTGTTCCTCTAATTTCTTTATGTAATTTATGCTACTGTTTTTTTTTTTTTTTTTAACAATTAAAATAATTTTAATTAGTTTGCAGCTACCGAAAAAATATTTAAATGTTTCCAAAACATCTGCCGCCAATGAAGGTTCAGTTTTTCATTAATTAATAATGACAGTATTTCTAATGTTAAATTGGAGGTTAATTGTTTTCTATATTCCTATTTCCAAAAAATTATATTACTTTCACATTTTATGTTAAATGTATATATGTATAAATGATTTAACACTTTTGACATCTTTTTCAGCTTTATGAAAACAGTCTTTATTCCTTATAAAAAAATAAAAATAATGATTTTGTATTAAAAAGCCTACAATAAAATTTACAAAATTTCTTTGATTACAAGTATTGACAGTTTTAAGTAAATTCCACAAAAAATTGGTAACAATAAATATATTTTGAACTTAATGAAAGTAGATTGGAAATTGTAATGAAAATGTCAATAACACCAAATTGTTTTTAAAATATACAAGCACAACAAATATATAGAGTAATACCTAAAAATATATATTTAAAATATTTACCCTACAGTTCTGGTGGTAAAAATAATCCTCAATAATATGTGCTTTCTTGGCTCTAATCTATATATTCCTCTGTATAATTCATATTTTGTATTTTTTATTTACATGTTTTATGTTCCTATTTCTATGTTATCTACATCATATATAGTGAGTTAAAAAATTTAAATCAGCTTTTATACTATCTCTCTTAAAGTTGAGTCTTAATTTACATATTTTTAAAACAAAGTTAAAATAAAAAAAAATACAATTAGTTTTTGCTGGTAGAGATGATCAAAAAGGCTAATAAAATTCCAAAAATATAAACGCTACTTTTTAAAACTGCAGGTTTTTATTTACATACATATAAGCATCAACATCAATAACACGTATGATTCATAAAAATTTGTTGTGTTAAAAATTCTCATGAATACCAAAAATGTTATTCTTATATATACTTATTCGGAAAAGATTGTGTGTTTTCTATTTGTGTAAAGATATTTTTGAAATTTTTTGTAAAAGAAAATGTTAATGCAACTGTTTAAAAATCTTTAAAATATAAAATTTGTATTTGTTTATATTTATAATATAAAAATATAACTTATTTATATTTTATGCATGAATATTCTTAGGTAAAGCACTCGTACCTGTGTATGAGGTTTTATATTATATGCTTATGTTTAAGGTTAATGTACAGATTTTATTTTATTTTTTTCCCTTGAATACCTAATGTACATATATGGGCAATTATTTAAACTCGTTTACTTTTGATGTTCAAAAAAATTTCGAAAATTTTCTAGTGAAACACAAATCTGTTCGCGTGAATGACTTTTACCGAACGGCATCAATGTTATGGCGGTTTAAGGTATTTTTTTTTTTTTTTTTTTTTTTTTTTGAAAAATTGCCAAAATTCTATTTATAGTCCTAAATCAAAAATTATTGTATTTATGTACTCTATAATGGTGTATCTAAAATACAAATTAAAAATATCGCGATATGTTAAGTATTCGGGGATATATTAGCGATTAAATAATTATTAAACCTTCTTATAAAGTTTGCAAAATTCAGTTTTTAATGATGTAGTCTTGCTCATATTCATCCATTTATTGCAAAATTCATATTTTTTTTAAATAAGTCATAAGACAATGTCATTTATATGCATTTATTAATTGCACTTACTCGAATCTCTAAAGTTGTATTAAATGCAAAATCGTACTTTTTTTCGAACGCCATATTGATTTTGATGTATGGTATTAAAGCAGCTACAGATTGACATATATCATCGCTAATTTTGATTAGCGCCTTGGGTGTGCCTCGACGATTAATGTTAAACTAAAAACATCGCTGTCTTAGCCCATGAAAACCGCTGATGAATATTTTTAGTAAAATTATATTTCTTGCCCAAGTAAAACTTTACACAGGAACTTATTTCAGTTTAAAATTGATTTATAACACCAAAATCCGCTACAACAAAATATGCAATATTGCTGAATTTCTTAAAATTGCTATACACGTTTAGCAAATTAATATTTTAAAACGCCACAATGATTTTTAAATGTCATTTGGAAACCTTTTTTTATAACGCTATACTCTAGCTTCACTGAAATAACGTTACGAGTGTGCCTCGCGAAAAATGCACCTCTTGTAGCCATTCACGTTTTTTCTCTCCAAGTTTGGGTACCTCCTACAGCATTTCTGTTGAGGGCACATTAACGAGATATATGTCAAACGATGCACAAATTCAAGAGCTATTGGGCTCTTCTTTGAATTTTGAAATATCCGAAACGGCGTAAAATCCCCACTGAAAAAACTGCAAAATTTTGAATTTTCTTAAAATTTGGTTTAACGACTTTTGCACAACTCAATTTGGCACTGGTTAATTGCACGCTAATTAAAGCTGTGCTGGTCTTTTCCTACAAGTGTTTAGAGTCTACTTTAGAAGAATTGAACTCTTATGTCTAAATCCGTGACTACAGCAATTAAAAGAAATAAAAAAAAACTTGTTAGTTTCAAATACTTTTTTTTGGAATTTTTTACTTTGGGTGCTTGTCGGCACCACATGAAACCGTATCAGGTCTTAATTTTTTTTTTCTGGTACAGCAGAAAGTGTTGTTAATATAATTGCATCAAAAGTTTTTTAAAAAAGTCTGGATTTAAAAAAATATTTTAGGTTGAAGGTCGGTTTCATAAAGGCAAACGTAAAAAGAGAATTGCCCATATATGTAATAGACAAAAGAAAATCCTGCATACTGTTTCAGTAAAATGATAAAGAAAATCTTATAATGTTGGATAAAGGTAAAAATAACTTTGAATTCTTTAAGATTTAAATTTAAATAAAAGTATATAAAATAAAAAAATATATATTTTTATAGCAATAATCTAAAAAAGATGCTTAAAACTAAAATTTCCTTAAAAAGAAAATTTTAGAATACCAAGTTAGAAGTTGAGAACGAAGCATAAATTATCAAAAACATTTACGTACAAACTTTAAAATTTTAATTAAAGTTTTTGTTTGCTGTATCCATCGATATATTGTGAAATAGTATGATTATAGAAAAATATTATTGACTTAAAATGCTATTAGTTTGTACATATGTGCCTTTAAACTTTTTGAAAACACAAAAAGAAAAAAACAATAATCTTTTCATATAGCTAACTTTAATATACTTTTACTCCCCACTGTCTTTATAAAGGATATCAACACACGGTATGAGATTAAATCAAATAATCAAACAAGTATAATAAAGGAAACTTTTGAAACAACATATAAGTATATGTATGTATGAACACATTGATATATAAAACCACACAAAAAAGCGGAAAAAACTTGTTCTTTTCTTTTTTCTTTATATTTTTGCATATTTAATAAAAGAAACAAGTAAGACATAAAGTTGGTAAAGTCAGACTATATGATACCCTGTACAGTTGGACTAAATGTGCCCTAATACACTAAACTAAAAATATATATAAATACATGCAGGTTAGGGTGGTCCAAAATTCCTTTTTGCGAGCTACATTCGTACCTAAAATTAAGAAAGGAGATGTCATTTATAACATACTTGCCAAATTTCAATTGGTATAATTTTTTGAAGTAAAGTAAAAAATTTGGACAAAATTTTTATTTACCACAGTTTTTAATACAGACATAAATCCTTCAATTAATATTAGAAACATTTTTCAAAAAACTAATTTTATTCTACAAATTGCATTAAGGTAAAAAATCCGTGAAGTAGCACAAAAAAATAGAATAGCATTTTTTTTTATTTCATCACAGATTAACGGTACAAAAATATGGAAAAAGCGTTTGGGGTATCGTGGGAATACTCGTTTGAATCACCATAAAAATTAGTAAAGAAAATATGATTCCCAAAAGAGTTTTTAGGTTATATAACTGTTTAGGTTATAATTGTAATTGGCTAATGTGCCAATTACAGCCGAGGAATCTTGTAGAAGAAAATAACTCCCCATTATCCCATTTACTCACTAGAAAATTTTAAAGTTGCAGGATCAAAACGATGCGCCATAATAATTGTTAAATGAGAGTGATAAATTTAAATGTAATCCGAACTTTGAAGTTGCTCAGAAGAAAATTCTTCAGGACTTTTCGATTTCCCGGGATTTCACTTAAAAATGTGAGTTCAAATAGTATAAAATTGTTTGTAGCTTCAATAGGGTGGTCCATCAACGTTATTGAAAATAATCAAAGTGTATCGCATATTTAAATGTACCTAAATTATGAAATAATATTTTCGAAAAATATCAACTTTCTATGATGATTGTGAACATGATGCTATTTGGGGTGACATGACTAACTTTTTCTCTTAACTTTCTTAATGTTTTATTTTGCCAAATTCGTAGAGATAAATTCTGGATGTTGGCCATACCAATGACAAATTTATATCGTATATTTAAGATGCTTACAAGATCCTTTCAATGAGTTTAATTTTTTTTACTTGCTGCTTATTAGTGCTTACATGATATTTGTTTGAAATAATACCTTAGATTCATCCTATACAAGTAATTTAAAGAATTATGAAATTATATAAATAGTTTCCAACTGGATTTAGCATATTATATTTGTTAAAAAAATCGAAAATATATAATCGTTTGTTAAAATTCATGCAGTTTTCATTCGTTTAAAATTTCCGGGAATCACGGTCAAAATTCCCGGAGAGATAGCTCAAGCTGTAACTTTCTGAAGGAAAATTTTCGGTCTTTTAGAAAATCCAAAATTAAGGAGAGAATCTTCATATAAGCAAATACCAAACAGTTAACTAAGAACCTACATTAATTACAACAGTACGTTCATGCGTGTCATATGACAAATAATTAAGAGTATATCGTAAGTTAAAATGCCCATATATTTTTTGTCTTCGCACTAAGACTTTTTATCAAAGTGAAGTTTTAAACATCTTTAAAAATATATTGCAAACGATATAACCAAGAAAAAAACAATAAAAGTTCTCTTTAAAATAAAATTCTATAATAATTACTCTTATTATTAAAAATAATTTAACCTTTCTTATTTTCTCAAATAAATTATATGAGAAATTTTTCTTACAATACCATATTATGTTGAAAAAATATATTTTTAAAATACCGAAACTAAATTACCGGTATATACCGGTACAGAGGGAAACGGTATTTGAATACCGGTATTTTTAACAAAATAATAATTTCGGTATCGGTATTAGTTACGGTAATCAACTTTAAACGGTATTTAATCGGTATCGGTATTTATAACGGTATCGGTTTCCAACCTTGTAAGATACTAATATGATAGAAAATGTTTAACCACTAGCGAATTTTTGTTCCTTACCCGATTTCCAAAATTTTTGCAAAATGTTGGTCAAAACTTTTCCATATATATTTTCAACCGATTTTATCAAATAGTTTGATATCTTTATTAAGTCAAAAAATAAACGATTTTGAATTGGCAAGTTTGCAAAAATTAATAAACAGACGGACGGACGGAAGGACAGATATTCGAATTCTTTAAAAAAAAGTCTTAAAATTCCTAAAATATATTACTTTTTTAATTCTTGACCATTATAAAAACTAAATCTAAATATTAAAGTATTTATATCACTTTCCCCTGATTTAAGTGCCATTTTCGACTCATTTAAACCAAATTTATAGACGGACGGATGGACAGTCCCATTCTGCCAAAAAATATTTTGGAATGATTAAAATGATTTTTTTTACTAAATAATAAATAGAAAAATAGAACGTAATCATAAAAATTTGGATATCACCTTTTCCTGAATTAAGCGCCATTTTCGATCCAAATATATAGAGGGACGGACGGACGTTACCGTTCAGCAAAAAAAATTTCTTATAATCCTAAAAATGCATTTTTGTACTTACTAATATATAGGAATATTAAACGTGATCATTAAAGTGTTGATATCACTTTTCCTTGATAAAAATCATCCTGAGAGTATTGCTCAATTTTAGTATAAAATATCCATTGAACACTATATTAGTATGGCAGCAGCATTGTCTTGAGGAAAAAATATATTAAATTATAAGTTAACAAATTAAACTAATTGAGATTATTCCAAATTGTTTACTTTTTGCATTATTTTATGTCTGAAGAAACTTCTTTATTTTCAAAATAAAGAAACAACGAATTCGTACGTTGAATTAAAGAATTCCTCAATAAAATTGACGGCTTTCAGTGCTTAATGGCATAACGATTTTTACGTTAGTACATCCTTGTGTCAAATTATATTAAGGTATGGATATAAGTATTTAAGTCAACCGCCCAGACAGACGACCGGACGAACATCTTAATATCTACTAAAAAAGTGTTTCTAAATCGTTACAAGCGTTAGATCAAATTCATAATACCCTAATTACCTATAGTGGTGTAGGGTATAAAAACCAGAAGTAAATGAATTTAAATTGATGTTTTCCATTTTTTGGTTTAATGCAAATTTACAAATTTACATATACATATGAGTAGTGGAATTATATTCAGGAAACCAAAAAAATATAAAAAACAGAGAAAGAAAATCCAAAATAAGTTTTACGTATTAGCAAGTATAACAAATATAAAATAAAAAAAGCAATAATAATAGTGACATAAAGTATGTAAACGAAATACTTTGTTATATAACAAACTTTTATTTTATTTAATGACAAAATTTAAATACTTATAAAATTTTAAATTTTAAGGTGGTAGCCAGTGTTGCCATTTTAGCCTTTTTAAGGCTAAATCTAGCCTTTTTATTTTGCTTTTAGCCTCAAAATTTTCGTTTTAGCTTCTAGCTTTTTTGTTAGCCTTTTTTATTCTTATTATTGCCTTAAAAAGGCTAAAAATTTAAAATTTTATTTGTATAGAATCATCAACTTAATAATTTTTGTGTATTAATTCGCAGAAAAATATGGAAATTATTTATATTTAATGAAAATTTTCACGTTTGGCGCTTCATTCTATAAAAAATGACAATTATTTTTTGACAAACTTTATTACCCATAGAAACTTATTATAGTTTATTTAATTTTATTTACAAAATTACTGAAATATATTTAAGAAATACCGAAATCTAATAAGGATAAAAAATTAATACTTTTTTAAATAAAACAATATGTTAGCTTTTTTTCTGGCTTTATTTTTTGGGACATTTAGCCTTTTCTGACCTTTTTTAAAGTCCAATTTAGCTTCTTTTTTTCTCAAGTCCTGGCAACACTGGTGGTAGCGTAATTTGAACGTGATTCTTAAAAATATTAGAATTGGAATTTGGTGTTGCTTTTGAGTTCCACAAATGGAGTCTGTTCTCAAAAATACCTATTTTATTTATAAATTTCTCTTAATTAATCATTGACTTAAAAAATATGTTAATTTTAGATTTTCAGTATTCTAAAACCTGTAGATTTCGAAAACGTTTTCTTAACACTATATTTTCTTTTATTTATTTTTAAAACATTTTGTATACACACTTTAAAACATACAAATAAAATCAGACAAGACGTATTACAAACCATTAAAAAGGGGGATAAAATTTATTTAAAGAAAAAGATTTATATAAGATAATATGAAAGATTAAAGAATATGAATATATTTATTTTAGAGAACCATAAAAAATAAGTTTTTCTATTTGAACGTGTATATAAATGTGTTAATATACTTTCCCAACCAGAAAAGAAAATATATTTTAGAAACTTTCACATTTTTTATAAGTAAAAGTTAAAAGAATAAACTTAAATTAAGAAAACCAAACTATTTCAATTTTTTTATTTTTTTTATTTTAGAGAAACAAATCCTTTATGTTTTAATCAATACATGTATCTAATGTAACAGTTTTCAATCTTTAAACTAAACTGTGAAAAATACAATAAATCTTTTTAGCTTAATTAAAACAATAGTCCTTTTGTCGATAACACAAATGACTAATAGATATCATTTATCTAAATCTTTTTCTTCAGCATGTTATCTACTTTTTTTCTTCCTCTTTCAAGTAATTGTGAACATCAGTGTAAAGAACAGATTTTTACCAGATAAATATGTACATTGAATGTTGACAACATGAAAGAGAACAGAAGAATAAATAAAAGGCAAAATAAGTAAACAATTTAAACCGACATAGTGGTAAATAACGCAGATAATTTAAGGAAGAATAAATGGATTTAACGTGTGACATAGTTAATAAGAATTTCATTTTTTAATAAAAAATAAATAAAAGAAAATTTATATAAAGCTTAATTTAAGATATTTTCAAAACCACATATTTTTTATTAAACATTACTAATGTAAGCATTATATCAATAAAATTTATCCCAGCTGAAACTGACTTTAATCCTTGCGAAAACGCATCAATGGACATTTCGGCGATATTTTTAGATCTGCTTTTCGTAAAAGTATTTTTATTCTATTGGTGTAAAAATTTCTTTCAATTTGAGCTTATTAATTTTCAGTGTTGTACAGAAAAATTTTCCGGCTTCTATTGATATGATTGATTAAAATTTCTGTAATCTTCTATGCCAACAAACGTTACGCCAATTTTCGTAAAGTTACCTCAACGGAATAGGCTAGTAGTCGGAAAAAAGGAGTGAGATCGAAAAATTCTTAACACACATTTTGCCTCATAACTTTTTTCGGAATCAATATTCAATTTTTTTTTGATCTAGTTATCATAGAAAAATACTTCAGTTATTATTTTTAATAACAACCATGTTAATTTGTCCTTATTTCCATCATAATAAGTGACGAAAAAGATTTACGTCCTACAAGTTATTAAAAATTTTCAAAAAATCCAAATAGGTCTTACAAATAATTGGCCACAGAATTAAATGTCGTCCGTAAACCCGTTTCTAATGTTATTAAACAGTATCAGGGGAATTTGACTATTGATGTGAAACCTAGTTCGGTAAGAAAAAAGGACCACATGATATTGGGAAGGCCAAAAAATTGAAGGCATATTGAAAGGAACTCCAAGCACATCTGGTAGAAAATCAGTTTTCTCAGTGCTTCGACTATTTGGTGCGAAAATTTAAAGCTAATGGGAAAGTTGATAACATATAAAGTTCAAAAAATTCCAAACTGGAATTCTGCAAAAAAAAATACAAGCCAAAAATAGGACTCGAAATTTAAAACAAAATTTCATACAAAAATACTCATGCTTTGTAATTAACGAAGAAACTTAGGTGCTGGCATAATCTTCGCAGCTTGTGGCTCAAAAATTGTTATTGCTAATGCTCGAAGCAATGTTGGAGATAAGTTTAAGACCCAAAAGCAGCAAAAATTTCTTACAAAATTCATGGTATGACAAGCTTTTTGCAGTTGCGGCAAAACAGGAAAGTCATTTGATACATTCGGATCTATAAATACCAAAATATGCATAAAGGAATAATTGCAAAAAACACTTCTTCTTTTCTTAAGAAAGCACAACGTCTCCACATATTTTTGGACCCATCTGGTATCATATCACTACGGTAAAAAAGCTCTGGAGTGGTACCAAATGAATAACATAGTTTTAGTACCAAGAGAGGTAAGTTTTCAAAATTGTCCATAGCTTAGACCAGTGGAGAGATATTGAACTCTTGTGAAAAGTGAATTCAAGAGCACAAAAAAGGTGTCCCAAAATACCGAATATTTTAACAGAAGATGTACACACTGTTCCAAAAAAGAGACTGAAGCAACTATCAAATCTCCAAAGAAAGGGGTTTCAAAAATGGTCCACAATTTTATGATTAGTGGTCTATGCTAAATTATCAAATGATTAAAAAAATAATGTAAACTCTAAGATCAACCGTTTCCAAGTTATTGAATATTATGTATGTTAAGAATTTTTCGATCTCACACCTTAGGTTAATAAGTTTTGTGATAATAATATCTTAAGCAAACTGGCTACATATCTGATCTCACAAGACATGAAACATATATTGCAAAATTTTAGCAGCATAGGTTTCATTTTGCAACCATGAATTTTGCACAAACTTCAAAAACTTAGAAGGGTTTAAAATTTCTTATACTTTTTCATCTTACTCGATCTTATAAAACTAATTGGACTTTGGGGATTAATTCTACACTTTCCTTGCTATTGTGCAGGCTTTCAATAACGAAATTGAGCACACGATCTTCTATAAGTCAAGGATGAACCCTATTGCACTGGTCGACAAAAAAATACAGCACCATATACGAATAGTTGGACTTGATGTATTTTGATGTGCTAAACACGAATCTGCTTTCAGTTTTTTTTCCATCAGGTCTGGATTTTTTTTATCGGCATGTCTAATATTTCGGCCATAGTAAGGCCGAATATAAATTACTCTAGTATATTTCCTTATAACTTATGAACGGTGTATACGATTGACATAAGTGATACACCAAAAGATGCGTACTAAAATATCTTCAAACTTCATTTTTTTGTGTGCTCAATAGTTTCGAAGTTATTTTGAAATAGGTGTCAAAAAAAAAAAAAAAAACTTTCAATGCAAAATTTTAGATTTTTTTTGTTACTAAAACTTTTTTTAATAAATGAAAACATATAAATGTTTCAGTTTATCATCTTTGTCTTAAAGCTGGTAATGCTGCAAATCAAATAAGGCATGTATCTTTAAAATTGATGCATAAATCTTGATTTTATTCACAGTTAAGTAAAAATACCCATGTTACATACAATTGTATAGAAATACAGTGATGGGCAAAAAAAAAAATTTTCTTTAAGTTATGTCAACAATATTTTTTATTCGCTCAAGAATTTCAAAGTTATGGATCAAAATTTTCATGATTTTTCACCAAATAAATACTGAAATATTAAATGAATAAAAAATTATATAAATTCAGCTTAAAGAATTTAAAACAAGTGTGACTGCCTAAAGTCGGGGTCATAGTAGTAATGCCCATAAAAAAAAATCGATACGTGATAGAAACAATGTAAAAGCTGATTCTTATTTAGCACGTTAAATTCCATCTAAATTTGTTTTGCCCACTAGTGTAACTGTTGATTCTAGTTATATAATACTTATTTGTGTCAAAAATTAACTTGATACTATCATTCATATGGCATTTATGCATGTGTAAGTGATTTTCGGAAGTGGATTTATATGGGAGCTATGGTTATATACCGATCTTGATGAAACTTGGCACAAAGATTTAAACTTATACAAAACTCCTTTATATTATATATAATTTCACTGAAATATTGCTATATTTAAGGCATTTATGATTGTTAAACCCCTATTATATATAAATAATAATGGATCGATCATTCTATTAGCTTCGTCCTTGTATCAAAATAATTATTCGTTCCAAATTTCATCAAGATATCTTTAAAATTGTGAGCTGTACTTTGTTCACAAGGTTTACATGGACAGATAGACAGCCAGACGGACGGACGTACGGACGGACATCGTTAAATAGACTCGGAAAGTGATTTTGAACGATGTCCTTTAAGTTGGGGGTCCGATAATTTATTCTGTGTGCTATAAACATCAGCATAAACGCATAACCACCTATGGTGGTGTAGGTTATAAAAAACTGGCTATAAGGAAAGTTCTTCCGGCCTTCTGAAAGCCAATTATACAGAAATACTTTACTTAGTAAAAGGATGTGGTATTTAAAAAACCGGCTTCGCTAAATACAGTTTCTTTCAATTTCGAAACTATAACTTACTAATAATTTTATTTGATAATTTTAAATTTCATTAGGAGTAATTTCATCAAAATTTATACTTATTTTTTTGTTATGATTAAACTCACAAATGTTGAGAATTAGTTAATTTATCCCTATGGAAGTTAGTTAATATTTTTGTTTTTTTTTTTTCATTTTTGTTGGCTCTAATTTCATTGGGACTTATTTCATTTGGAAGTTATATCATGGTACAAAAGAAATAATTTTGATTCGAAAGTCATTCTTGGCAAATTTTTTAAAAATCTCGATTTTTATTATAAAGATTTTTTTTTTTACTAGGAAACTTAAAAATTTAAAATATGATAAATTTTTTTAATAGCTCAGTAGCTTTTGATATTGTATAAATTTTTACCAGAACAATATATTAAGTATAGCTTTAGCTCACTCTGTATTTATTTATTTTTATATAAATAAATTTTTATGTACCATAAAAAAGGCCTAAAAAAAACTGTTGGAAATGTTTGACAATGGCCCTTATACTATATGTAATCATTTTACATTTTTGCTTTTCTTCACTGTGTCAAAATTTCTACCTACGTATAACAAAAACTAATTCAACTTGAAGTTAATATATCACAAAGTTTTATAAATGTAATTCTCTCCTCACATTATGACCTTTTTTTTTTCTTCCCTTCTTTCTAGATTCCAATGAAATCGATACTATGAATGATGACAGTGACATATATGAAAGAGGATTGTTAAAGAATTATGTTATGGCAAAACATATTGCTTTGTCTAGTAATACAACACAAAAAATAAACACAGAAGGAACAGCAACAACGAAATTAATTAAACCCACTATGAGCCCAGCTAAAATAACAACTAAAATCACAAGTACAACTAGAAAACTATTATCATTGTCAACGTCATCGTTATCATACTTGTCATCTCTGTCACCCCTACTAACAGATAGTGAAGATGACGACAACGATAATGATGATGATGATGACCCAACGAGGTTGCATTTAAATAGAACTCAATTAGAGGGTTTTTCATCGCTTTCATTATTATCAACAACATCATTAAATGATACAACAGCACCCCTAACAACAGAATTAAAATCATCAGCATCCTCATCCACAACCGCTTCCGTTTCCACATCAACTTTAACATTTCCAAATGATTCGACGGCGGCGGCGGCGGCGGTGGCCACAGTCCTTAGGCATAAAGGAAATGAACAAAATATGCACAATACCAACAGCCACTTGACAGTCGACAATGTTAATGCCACTATAGTGTCTGCTAACAGGACTACGACAACAGCAATAACATCAACAACAACGACAACATCCAAACTACAACAGCATAATAATAAAAATACAGCCACAAAAATGTCATCACAAAATACAAGTTCAATTGCTAAAGGCTTTTCGAGTGGCAGCAGTAGTAATAGTGGTAGTAGTAGGAGTAGTTTAAGTGTTAATGCCACTAGTAATAATTCAAGTATAGGAGAACCTGCCACTGCCACCGGAAATAGTAGCAGAATTAATACGGGCACAACTAGAATTTCAGCAAGAAAAGTTGATAGTAAATATATTTTGTCCAAAGCTCATAAAACGGATGCTCCCATGCTTAATTATATATTTGATACATTTTCATCGGCCAATAAACATCATCATCATGATCAACGGTAAGTAGAGATATGCATGTATAATGTTAGTATGATTTTGTTTTATTGGAACCATGTAAAATGTTGTTGATTAAGTGATAAAAATAAAAAAATAATAACAAATAAGTAATAAAAAATCTAACTAGCAAAAAAAAAAAAAAAATCAAAATAAAAAGTATTCAGTATTGCGGTATTGACAAAAGAATGGAAACTTTTAAACTTCTGTAATAAAGAATACTAAATCTAAAAGAAGATTCAGAAAATCGATGTAAAAGGCATCATGTTTTACAGTTATTCCAATATTTGTTTTATTCTGATAATTATTCATAACTTCTTTTTGTAATTTTTACGTATAATAATAATTAATTATAATACACGCAAATAGTTAAAGAAAATGGCTAAAGTCAAAATTTCTGAAGATTTAAAAACCAAAATTATAAGTGATTTCAGTGTTGGTTTAAAACAAAAAACTATCTGTGATAAATATTCAATGAATAAGTCAACAGTTTCGAAAATTATAAAAAAAATTTCGTGAGACAGGTACTGTGAAAACTCAACATCTTGGAGGAAGACCTCGTAAAACTACACAAAGACAGGATAATCTGATAGCAAGAGTTTAAGAAATGCCCAAAAATTACTCCTCGGGAGGTAGTCAATAATCTAAAATTGGAAATTATTACTCGAACAGTTAGCCGCAGGGCAAATGAAGCTGGTCTCAGTTGTTATCGTCCTGTAAAAAAACCTATTATTTCTAAAAAGAATCGCTCAGCTCGAATTCAATTTGCCAGAGATCATTTAAATTGGACAAGACAGACATGGAATACTGTCCTATTTTCGGATGAGTCGAAATTTAATGGGAGAACATTTGTAAGATGACCAAAGGGAAAGAGATTGGACCCAAAATATACTAACAAGACAGTTAAGTTTGGTGGTGGCAATATTATGGTCTGGGGATGTTTTTCAGGCCAAGGTATGGGTCCAATTCATATTATAAAAGATACTATGACTGGTATAGGATACAGAACAATTTTAAACGATGTTTGGAGATTCCAACTCGATAATGACCACAAACACACATCTAAGGTTGTAACCGATTGGTTACAATCCAATCAGGTACGTATTTTGAAGTAGCCTGCCCATTCACCAGATCTCAATCCCATAGAAAATCTATGGGAAATAGTAGATCGCAAAATACGGACTCAAAATTACACCTGAAAGGAAAACTTATCGGATGCGGTTATAAGGGAATGGCAAAATATTTCAAAAGAAACTATTGACTCTTTAATTGGTTCAATGCATCGTCGCACAGTGGGGTCAAACGCAAATTTTTTGGTAATAAATCTGTATCTCCTAAACTACCGGTTGGATTAAATTGAAATATATGAAAGAGTTTCAGAGCAGGACCTAAGCTTTGAGAAAAATCATCCTGTAGTCACCCTGTGATAACACAAGAACATTTACAGGGTGTCAAAATTGACTACCTCGAGTATCTAAAAGTTTAAAAAAATCGTAACTTATACAAATGAAGTCCGATTTTAAAGATTTTTATATTTCTGTAAAGTGCTTGGCAAGATAAAGAAAAAATAAGCTTACTTACCCAAGTTATCTCTTACAGTTAAAAAGATATTTACACTTGAATTTTAAATTTTTGATTTTTTGGCTCGACTTTCTTTCGTTTTTCGGTAATAATTCCTGAGGTATATGAAGTAGAAATTTTTTAAAAATATTCTGTAATTTGCCATATATTTCAAAATATAATACTGAAAGAATTTTTGGATTATCTCAATGCGTCTAGACGTGAAAAATATTCAAAGTCAGCACTCTGAAACTGGTATGAAAAATGGCTATTTTTTGCAAAAATATAATACAATTCTTTAATTTTTTTCTCAAAGTTTCGTTAAAGAAAAAACTTTTTTCTTTATATATTTCAAAAGATAAGACTTCATAAATGCTTAATACAGAAATTTTGATCTGATTTAGGCTTTCACCCTACATCAGGCATTGGTCGAAAATGATGAATTTTGGAAAAAGTTAAATTTTTATCGATAAATAAAAAAAATGTCACGCGAGCTTTTTTTAAATTTTTTGGCGATATTTCATAAAGAAATAGATTTAGAACGATTCTACATTAGACTGCTTCCCGCCCGGCCAAAAAGGAATGTAGGAGAGCAGATTTCATGAAAAAGTCAGTTTTTTAAATGACTTTTTTTTAACTGCATAAAAAAGCATATCATCATAATAATTTCACATTTATTTCTAATGTAGTATATAAAATACGTATCGATCTTTCTCTCCTGCAAAAAGCATTAAAAAAGCTTAATAAATAAATTTTTGTCAATTTTTCAAAATTAAAAAATATAAAAAGTTATAAAAACCAAAAAAATAATGTTTTGTAAAGCAAAACTCCGCTTATTTTCCAAAAAATAATAAAATATTACAAGAATATAAAAATAGACTTATTTACCAATTCATTGATGTATAATATGTATATATAGATTGTTTTAAAAGCATTATATCATGGTCTCAAAACTGACAACTTAGGTCAACTCTCACCAAATTCACTGATTTACAATATTTCCATATGTGCGTATACGTAACAAACAATTGTATTGGCACGTTTTGGTTGTTGAACGAGATAATATTCGCAATAATCGCTTATATTTATTAAATATTGTTTGTTTTTGAATAATTGCCAAAAATTTATTTGTAAAGTTTTTTTAATGATTTTTGCAGGAGTGAAAGATCAATATATATTTTATACACTACTTAAGAAATAATGACGAGAATATCATGCGAATATGCTTTTTCATGCAATTAGTAAAAGTCGTTTAAAAAATTTACTTTTTTCATGAAATCTGCTCTCCTGCATTCGTTTTTGGCCGGGCGGGAAGCAATTTAGTGTCAAATCGTTCTAAATCTATTTTTTTATGAAATATCATCAAAAAATTTAAAAAAGCTCACGTGACATTTTTTATATTAATCGATAAAAAATTTAACCTTTTCCAAAATTCACCATTTTCGACCAATGCCTAATGTAGGGTGCAAGCCTAAATCTGTTCAAAATTTGTCTTTTGAAATATATAAAGAAGAATTTTTTTCTTAAACGGAACTTTGAAGAAAAAGTGAAAGAATTGTACTATATTTTTGTTAAAAATGAGCCATTTTTCATACCAGTTTCAGAATGTTAACTTTGAATATTTTTCACGTCTAGACGCATTGAGATAATCCAAAAATTCTTTCAGCATTATATTTTGAAATAAATAGCAAATTACAAAATATTTTTAAAAAATTTTTACTTCATATACCTCAGGACTTATTCCCGAAAAACGAAAGAAAGTCGAGCCAAAAAATCAAAAATTTAAAATTCAAGTGTAAATATCTTTTTAACTGTAAGAGATAACTTGGGTAAGTAAGCTTTATTTTGCCAAGTACTTTACAGAAATATAAAAATCTTTAAAATCGGACTTCATTTGTATAAGTTACGATTTTTTTAAACTTTTACATACTCGAGGTAGTAAATTTTGACACCCTGTAAATGTTCTTGTGTTATTACAGGGTGACTACAGGATGATTTTTCTCAAAGCTTAGGTCGTCCTCTGTAACTCTTTCATATATTTCAATTTAATCCAACCAGTAGTTAAGGAGATACAGATTTATTACCAAAAAATTTGCGTTTAACCCCACTGTGCGTCGTTGTGAAGCAGTACTTAAAAACAAAGGATACCCAACAAAATACTGACTTATTCAAAACTTCAGACCATATTTGTTAAGATAATACCTAAGTTTCCATTGTTTTCTCAGTACTTTATTTATGAATAATTTTAATTTTGTTTTATACACAGAAAAAAGTAAAAATGGACTTCAATTACGAAATTTGTAATATTAATTAATTTTTAATTGATTTTGCTCCAATCATCAAAATTATAATATTAATAACTAGAATAATTTATATTATTATTACTTTTTTTCCTTAAATAGATACAATGAGCTAAAAATTTTGAAAATTTACTAAAATTTATTTTATTTCTGATCTTTTATAGACAAATATTTAATTTTTCTTTATATTTAAATAACAGCTGTCAATTTATTAAAAAACGAAACTGAAAACCAATTAGAAAATTAATTATAATTATAAATCATATAATTAAATTCCAATACAAAATTAATTAATAATTTTATTAAAAAATTATTTGAAATATTTTTTTCTGTGTATTATTAGAATTTAATAATTTATGTTCTTAATTCTTGTTTATTTAAGTAAATAAAAATAAAATTATGTACTCCAAAAAAAAAATTAAAATTTTTTAAAATTTATTTTGAATTTTGTTCCATTTATGAAAAATTAGGAAAAGTTTCCATTATATTGTCAAACACTGTATTTAAAATTATTTTGCTAAAACAAATTTTTATCGATTTCCTACATTTACATATTGCAAAATTCATAAATCTTCTACTACATCAGTTTTAATCATCCGTACTTATCATTGTAATATTTCTTTCATTAATACCTTTGCAATACTTACAACATATTTTGCATATTTTTATCTGTTATGTAAAAAATTTGTACAACTTCAAAAATATTTTTATTAAAGGTAAAAATAAAACATAAATTTTGTTGCAAATAAAAGAAAAAATCCAAAAATTATTCATGCATTAATCAGAAAACAAAAAAGTTTATATTCAATGGAAACTTTTAATATAACCAAAAGAAAAAAAAAATCACATTCATTCTTTCAATCATTTTGTTTGTTTTTAATTCAACATGACTGCATCAGTGTTCGCTTCTTCTGGTCGAATTTATGTGTCAGTAATAAATGAAGATGAAATAGATTTAACTATATCTCGACAACAGATACAAAAACTAAATACAATTTCTTAAACTGAAAATGAGAATAATAACATATTCAGTGAAAAGTAAAATAAATAAATTGACAACGATATAGGTCAGTTGTTAAGGTAATTGGAACATATTTGTTGTTGTTGTTATATTTACATAAAAAAATATATGCTGCTGTAAATCTGACGCACGAATAACATTCAGCAGTTCTGTATTGCTATAAAGAAGATCAATATAAAAATTTTTTTATTAACTTTTTAAATCTCCTTCTCTTATGCCTTTTGTTTCAGGACATTAAATAAATCTAAGGCGTTTAATAAAACTGTTTAAATTTTTATTACATTACCCAACACGGTGGTTCCAAATAATTATGTAACTTGTGAACAATTGAAGGTATCACAATAAAAATCACACGGCTAGAGATGGTGTTTTTGAACTGATTTAGAGGTGTATAGATTTCTATCGGGTTCGAGGGGTAGTGGATGACCCTCAAAAGTGGCCCATCTCGGAAATGTTATTTAAAAAAGAAATCACCAAAAAATCATTTATGATATGAAAGAAAAAATGTATAAATAGCTCCTTGTAAATCTCTACAAAAAATATACTTACATGTGTAGGTTATCTCTTTTAGTTCAAGAGATATACAGGTCAGGTTTTTATAATTTTTGTAACTTGGCAGTCTTAATATTGAACCTAAAATTATTATTTTTTTTTTTCAAAAAGATTGCAATATTTACTTACTTATAATTTTTTTTTTTTCTGGACTATATCATTTTCTTAATGATTTTAAAAGAAATCTTAGTGAAAATGCAGGTAAAGTAAATCCGAGGGAGCTTAGGGCAAAGGTCTCTCCACAAGCCGTACCCAATATTTGTCAATTTAAAAAAAAAAAAAAAAAATATATATATATATATATATATATATATATATATATATATATATATATATATATATATATATATATATATATATATATATATATATATATATATATATATATATATATATATATATATATATATATATATATATATATATATATATATATATATATATATATATATATATATATACATATACATATATATAAATTTTTTTTTTTTTTTTCTTTTTAAAAATTCTTAAATCGCAAAGCTGAGATTAACATAAAATTAATCTAATTCAATGTCCCGATTTAATGTAAACACTCAAAAAATATTTTCTGACGAACGCACAGTGATGCCAAACGCAAACTAAAACTACAGCTCGGATCAAATTGAAATGTATGGAAGAGTTGTAGAGGAGGACCCAAACTTTCAGAAAGATCATCGAGTAGTTACCATGTGATAACACGAGATAAGCTATAGGGTGTCAAAGTTGACTATCTCGGGTATATAAAAGTTTCAAAAATTCGTAACGACTACAAATTAATTCCGATTTAAAGATTTTTATTTTTTTGTAAAGAACTTGACAAGATAAAGAACAAATAAGTTTAGTCACCTAAGTTATCTCTTATAGTTTAATTCAGTTATGTCCAGGGTCAACTTATGGGATCCATGAACATTAAGTAAGAACACAATTGGTTTACCCTTTCTGGGGGTTAAATATACGGTGTATCTTTATTTAATAATTCAATGTTTCAGATATCGGTAACAAAAAATTATAGTAAATACTTTTGTGTTAAATAAATTACTGTCAGTACAATGATATGAAGTCGATTACTTCTCAGGTAATTCGGATTCTATTACTGGTAGATGCGGAGTTGAAGATTCGCGTATTATGCAGCAAGCAGGATTGTTTTTGATACTTAAAGATATCTTATGAACATAAATTTAATAATACAGTTTCTTAAAAACTAGATCACAAAATTTAAAATTTAATCTAATGGGAATAACAGACGTTACAATAAGTTGTGCCAAAATAGATGAGCGAAATCATGGTGTTAAAACAAACAACCGAAGTTGCAGTGCCGAGACAGACGATAATTCGCTGTGCCAAAACTGATGACCGGAGTCACTGTGCCGAAATTAACAACCGAAGTTGCAGTGCCGAAACTAACAACCGAGATCATAGTGCAGAAACAGACGAAGCAAAGCCGCTGTGTCCGAAACAGACAATTAAAATTCTGTGCAAGGCATCCCCCTGACGCTGGGACTTAATCCGAGTAATTCGAGTTTTTGACAAATTCGGGTATAACTTACAAACTTAGAGTACTTATGAAAATAATTATATAAACTTAATGAGAATTATTAAATCTCAATAATATTCTTAGATCAACAATAAGGGTGTTCTCAAATAAGGTAGAATAACAATAGGGTATACACAGATGATGTAATATAAAAAATTTATAAAAAATAATCCTGATAAAGATAATAAAATTTATGTAATAACGTTTCATAGTATAAATTCATTTAATACCATAAAACTTCGTCACATCACACAGTGCGCGACTTTCGCATTCTGAGTGATCAAAAGTCTATATTTTTATACCCTCCACCAACACAAGTGATGAAAGTGGGTATACTAAGTTTGTCGTTCTATGTATAATACCTAGAAAAAATCATTTAAGACCCCATAAAATATATATATTCTTGCACCATATAAAATTCTGAGTCGATTAAACAATGTCTGTCTGTCCGTCTGTCCATCTGTTGAAAACATTCTCACGTCCAAACAAATTGAGCTATTCCAATGAAAAACACTCAGGTTATTTGTTGTTCCCAAACGCAGTTTGGGATTGCAAATCAGCCAAATCGGTTCAGTAGAAAAAAAGTTATATTACCAAATCTGAAAAAATCCCTAAATCAATCTTTGACTAATAACATTTCAACAAGCAAAAAATGGATTTTAATAAAATTTTGCAAAAATGACTATCTATACTCACTTTAAATTACTGCCAAAAATTAGCTAAATCGGTTCAGTAGGAATGATTACTAGTTTTTATGATTACTACGCCGTAAGTTTTTCTGAAACATCATATTATAATTTATATATGGAGTGCATGTGTGTGTGTTCGCCTCAATAAGAATGTTGATAAACACAAAGGTATGCTGATCGTGGTCACCATCGAACACACCACGACATGGTGTGTTCGCTACTTATTAGCAACATATATTGATAAGTTTACTAAACTAAAGGCTCAACCACTCAACAAAAAATCATCGTATCGCAATCAGCTGTTTCAGCCTGCTTTATGCAGATGTGTGTATATAGCACAAAAATTATAGGTAGCGTATAGCAGAAATCTACAGAAAATAGATTTTTAGTAGTTTATTTTGTTCACAAAATAACCGAAAAACAGGGTTGTTTATACAATGAATGTTCAAAAACATATGATACGTTTACTTTTGTTGACTGGTTGTACAAAATGTTTCACGCTACTTTTCATCATTCTACGTTGCGTCGCTGGTTGGGCCTTAAGTAGATAAGTAGTAGTTCGATGTGTTTCGAGATGTACACATCGATAGAGAAGGATATGTAAATAGTATATTTTTCAAAAGTTTGTCTGCTAACATGTAGATGTAACTAAGTATAATATTGCTGGCATAAATATGAAATTGTTTATAAATTTCTTAAAGTTTTGTTTAGTATACTAAAAAAAATATTTCAAATATTTTTTTAATAAAATTATTAATTAACTTTATATTGGAATTTAATTATATGATTTATTAATATAATTAATTTTTTAATTGGTTTTCAGTTTTGTTTTTTAATAAAGTGGCAGCTGTTAATAAAATATAAAGAAAAATTAAATATTTGTCTATAAAAGTACAGAAATAAAATAAATTTAAGAAAATTTTCAAAAATTTTCAGCTCATTGCATCTATTTAAGGAAAAGAAGTAATAATAATATCAATTATTCTAGTTATTAATATTATCATTTTGATGATTGGAGCAAAATCAATTAAAAATTAATTGATATTACAAATTTCGTAATTGAAGTCCATTTTTACTTTTTTCTGTGATACATTGAAGAAAAAGAATTGATACAAATTTATGTTACTTTATAATTTATTATAGTGCATTTATAATTAGTAACTTAATTTTTATTGTAAAAATAAAACTTAGTTATGTTAGAATTTTATTTATAACTTTTTAATGCATTTTAAAAAGCTATGAACTAAGGACTGCGCACGAAAAAATCCGTGCATGTACTTGGGCTTATAACTTTTGATATGGTGAAAAATAAATAATTCTGTTAACTCTTTTACATTTGTCGTTATGCTCACTAGCCATGTGCTAAATTTCATGGTTATAGCGAAACTAGTTTTTCTTAAAATGGAAATTGAACAAAAAACACCAAAACACATAATAGAAAGTTTTCATTATATAAAACAATTGCTAGAAAGGCAGTTTGGTCAAAAAATATAGTTTCTTGGGTCAAAATATTATACAAAGAAGTCATGGTCACTGAATGGAAACCTGCTACTGGAAGAAAAATTGTATCTTCAGCCTTCAGGACTCAGACAAAATAGAAAGACGAATTTTTTCCGTAATTAGGATTAGACGATCAAACGTTCATACAGGCTAACTTTTTTCAACTTCGTGGCCAGGAATTTTATGTTGCAGATGCTAGAGGGAATATGCCGGAAAAATATCGTGTATCAAAGAAATCAAAATTCCCAAGAAAATTTTTGTTTTGGAAAGTCATATGCATATGCGGCAATGAAGCACTTCATTCATAAAAAATGGTTCAATTAACACAGAAATAAACGTGAATGAGTGCCTTTGGAAAAGACTTCTCCCTTTCCTTAGAAAATATAGTGTATCCACTTTTTTCTGTCCTGTTCTCGCTTCTTCTCATTACAGGAACAAAGCAATGGAGTGGTAATAAAGAAATTGTTAGTGTTTGTACCATAAGAGGCTACTCCACCATATTGTCCGGAACTCCATGTAATTGAAAGATATTGGGCTCTAGTAAAAAATAATTTAAAGAACATTAAAAGCTGAGCTTAAAATTAAACGGAATTTAAAAATAAGTGGACTTATTCGAGGAAAAAAGTGACCGAAACACAAAAAAAACTTTAATTGGAAGAATTCTGGAAAATTTCAGATATTTCTTTAAAAACCTACAGAAAATAAAGTATTCTTTTATATTTAGAATTTGAACATAACAGTCATTAATAAAAATATAATCTTAAAAAAATTCGCCCATTGGTTTAGTTTCTATAAGAAAATTTGTATGCACGGATTTTTTCGTGCGTAGTTCTTAATTACAGGTTGTAATTTTAAAGATATCGCAATTAAATTTGGCACGAATAATTATTTTGACATAAAAACGAAGCCTATTGAAATTGGTTATGATCGGTTCATTATTTCACCTAGCCCCCCTAAAAATGTCTTCCCGGAATAGGTGTTTAACGTTCATAATGCTAATATTTTAATGAAATTCTATGAAAAGTAGCATTAATTTATATAGGAAAAAAGGAACTGAAAAAGTCATAAATTTAACATTGTGTTATCATTGGAAGGAAGTACTTAGTGGTGAACAAGAGCAGCAGTTCTTTTTTAACCCATGGTTCTCATGGGAGGAATGTTCTTCTTTTATATATCCTGTTCATTGCTTTTGAAGTACTTTCCTTTTAATTATATTTACAAAATTTTTTTAACAAAAATTCCGTTTTAGCCTTATTAAAAGATTATAAAATGCTTCAAAATTTTTAAAATTTTAATTTTCTTAGAAATTTTAACATTTTTTCCGCTAAAAATGCATTTATTTTCACTTTTTTGAAAGTAATTATTAAGAATTTCCAATAAAATTCGAAATTTGCATTTTGTTCCACTTAAAATGTTCTTTTTTTGAGGTTCTTGACCGTATTTTTTTTTTTTTTTGCTTGTTAGCACCACCATAGGTGGGGAGGGTATAATGCGTTTGTGCTGATGTTTGTAACACTCAAAAATATTGGTCTACCTTAATTTATACCAATCGGCTTAGAATCACTTTCTGAGTCGACTTAACGATGTCCGTCCGTCCGTCCGTCTGACCGTCTGTCCGTCCATGTAAACCTTGTAATCAAACTACAGGTCGCAATTTTGAACCAAAATTAATGAAATTTTGTACACAGGTTTCTTTTAGTCCAGGGACAAAGCCTATTGAAATTGGTTATGATCGGTCCATTATTTCACCTAGCCCCCATACAAATGTCCTCCCGGAAAAGGGTTTAACGATTATAAATCCCTTAAATATAACAATATTTTAATGAAATTTAGAACATATAAGTTTTATATAAGTCTAAATAAGTGTGTTGATTTTTAAAAAGATCGGTCCATAATTAACTATAGCTCCCATATAAACCCCTTTTCAAAAAATCGCTTTAACGGGCATAAATCCCATTAAAATGTTAGTATCAAGTTAATATTCGACACAAATAAGTATTATATCAGCATAAATGATAGTGCCAAATTTTAAAAAGATCGGTCCATAATTTACCATAGCTCCCATTCAGGCGCGGATCCACGGGGAGGGAAAAAAGGAGATTTCCCTCCCCAAAATGAAAACACCTAATGAAAAATCTGTACTAAATCATACAATTATGGAAACAGTTAAGAAAATTGTTCCATTTTCCTCCCCCAAAAGCTTGAGCTGGATCCGCGCCTGGCTCCCATATAAGGTCCTCCTTCGGGAATCACCCAAAAGTGAATAAATTCATATACATGTCAGCATCAACGTAATATTCTGTATTCGTATGTTTTATTTTACACTTATGAGTATCGGACCACATTTGACTCCAAGTCAATACCCCTCCCCGAATTATAATGTACACAATGGTGTAGGGTATCATATGGTCGGGCTTGACTGACTATATCTTTTTCTCTCGTTTTATTTTACACTTGGTAAAAATATCGATCCACAACTGGCCACAGGTCTAATAATACGATTCCCTAATCGCCTCCTTAAATATAAATTTGATGTAAGCACAGATTTACAAAAATAATTTATCAATTTTATTATATTGATTATAATGATAAGTTTTAAATTCGGAAAAATTTAAATGTTTACGATTAATATTGCATAGTGAAGCAAAAAACGCCTATTTGATGTACACACATGCATTTACAATCGAGCTTCGATTTTAACTCAATATAAGATTTCAGTTTTTCATTCTTTAAATCGACTTTGAACAGAAATATAAAAAATTATCAGACCCCTTATAGTACTCCGTTCGATTCAAAATCACTGTGTAAGTCGAATTAACGATGTCTGTCCTTCCGTCTAGCTGACTGTCTGTCTATGTAAATATTGTGACAAAGTACAGGTCGCAATTTTAAAGATATCGTCATGAAATTTGGCATGAATAATTATTTTGGCATTGAAAACGGTTATGATCGGTCCATTATTTGACCAAGTACCCATACAAATATCTTCCCGGAGTAGAATAAAGACATTCGGTGCAAAGAAGTTTTATGTTTTTGTGCCAAATTTCATAAAGATCGGTCCACACTTGACCATAGATCCCATACAAATCCGAAAATCACTTTAAGGTGCATAAATCCCATACTGATGTCAATATCAAGTAAGCATTCGACACAAATGATATATTTTTAAGTAGAAATCACAGTGCCAAATTTTATGAGGTTCGGTCAATTTATAAGAGCTCTCATATGAACGCACTTTTGGGTAATAATCGTAAAGCGTATTAATTCATATAAATGTTAGTATTATTGTAATATTCTGCATTTGTATATTTTATTTCACATTTTTTACTTTCTACAATTCATTTGCCTAACAATTGGTTAAAATATCTTATATACAATACAAAACCTTTGAACAAATTTAAACCACGACCCTATTAGGGACGCCAAAAATTAATAAGTCAATCATAAAAGCACCACTTTCCGAAGAATTTTTCCTATATAAAAACTAATGAAAACATTGTCTCAGTGGTGGAGGGTTAAGATTTGGCATGGCTGAATATAGCATTCTAGCTTGTTTAATTTAAAAATACACATTAAACATAGGAGAAGAGATCAACAAATTCGACCAATACTTACACAAAAACACTCAGATGTTAACTATTTCATAAACAGTTTTCTTAATACACCTAGAGCTTTCACTATCGTCATCACATTCATCTTATGTCAGCTACTCCATTGAAATTAAGAGAAAAACTTTCCATAGTTTTACTTTTTTATAATTAGAATTTCAAATTTTCCTAAAATTTCTTATGTCATCATAACAAAATAACTTGAAATGAAAAGTAAACTCTGTTTATGAAAGCTTGTAGTAGCAAAAACAAAAATGTTTCTTTTCTATTATATCTTTACACATTTACAATATTACTTACAATATCATTTATCCATTTGTTCTAGTTTTGGTTGTATTTGATTTTTTTTTTTTTTTTTTTTTCTTTGCATCTGACTGAGTGCAATGAAACAGAAATATTTTAAACACCTGAAAAAAATCTAACGTTTTTTTTTTAATAAAAGTTTTCCTAGAGAATCATTGTAGAAAATACTTTTGCATTTTATATTTAAGTATATATGTTTAGTATTCTATAGGGTCCTTCATGCAAGGATAACAACAATACAGCTGCAGCAGTAAACTACTGCTACAACTACAATATCAACTGCAAAATGTAAAAAAAAAAATAATCTCAAAAATAAATGAACAAAACACTCACATATCGAAAACACATTAATTTATATGTTACTTGAAGTCGTTTTCACTGCACCATAAACAGTTTGTTGTCTATGGGGGAGTAAGTTAGCATGTGGAGGTGTATTTGAAAATTTGTAAAATTTGTACACACATCTGTTTGTACTTATGAAAACATACATTCCTTAGGAAGTTACACCTACATTTCTTTGAATGAATGAACAAAAAAAGAAGACAAAATTGTAGATAGTGCTCAATGTTCCATAACGAGGTTTAATTTTTAAGTAACTTGTGGATTATCAATAATATTGATAGTTAAGGCAACAATTATTGCAAGGCTGAATCCTTATTAGGAAGGATATTTTTTGAATGAAAGAGTTTTGGCTCGCTCGTTTGACTTTTTTTTTTTACATAGTTCTGGTAGTAAGCATTTATTTGATTTTAAACTCTTATGGAATGTACGAGGGTTGCCTCGAAATGAAAAGTATCTATGTTCCCACATCAAAAGAAAATTTAATTCATTCTAAAATACTGTGTCTCGAAACTTTGGTCCTGACCAAATGACAATAAGGAGTGCGATCGAAAAAATCTTAACATACATAAAATTCATTAATTTCGTAACGGTTGATCTTAGAGTTTTGATTGTTTTTTTTTTTTTTATTTAATTAATATTATACTACAGATCACAGAAAAATATAAATTTTATACTTCTGTCCACTACTTATGACCTTCTAGACCTTTTTGGATAACCTTTCCATTAGTGATTTGATAGTTGTTTCAATCACTTTTTTTGGCAGATATCTGCTTTTAAAATTTTTGATGTTTTAGAACATCTCTTTTGTCCTCCTCGATTTTCTTTTCACAAAAGTTTAATATCTCTTCACTGGTCTTAGCTCCGGACAATTAAGCGGATTGACCTCTCTTGGTACAAAACTTATGTTATGGCTTTGGTACCACTCCAGAGCTCTCTTACGTAGTGACTAGATGCCAAATCGGGCCAAAAATATGTGGACACATTGTGCTCTTTTATCAAAGGAAAAATATTTTTTGCAAACATTCTTTGATGTATTTTTCGGTATTTATAGAGCCCACTGTAACAAATGACATGCTTCTTTTGCAGCAACTGCATAAATATTGCAACATCACGAACTATAGGCAATTTCGTCAGCTTTTCGGTCCTAAACTTATCTTCAGCATTGCTTCGAGCATCAACAGCATACAAATTTTGACCCCGAAGCTGCGAAAAGTCAGCGTTTCATCGCACAATGTCACATTTATCCAAATTAGAACGACAAAAATACGAAAATAAAAGCTTATTAATTGAAATAATTCTTTTCGCATTTATTAGTAAACATATAATATATTATGGAAAAAATACTTAAAGTATTGGAAAGTGTATAGCGCGAATTATAATATATTATGAAAAAAGTATTGGAAAGTGTCTATAGCGCGAATTATGGATTTTCAAAGTTGCAACTTTTAAAAATATTTTAATTTTGTTTACTTAATTCTGTAAAGAAGTATGTTAACTTTAACTTCAGATATCTCAGTAAATACTGCAGATATTGATATGTTTTTTTTTTTGGCATGTAATAATAAATGTTTCCAAATTATTCCATTACAATTTGCTAGGTTAAAAAAGCAATACTGAAAATATTGTTTTTTATTTAAAAGAAATCTTAATATTAAAAAATATATTTTTTTTTTTTTTGGAAATTATATTTTTAATGGAATAGAACTAAAAAGTTCAAACGAGTTCCAATTTAGAAATACGATTGTTATATAAAATAATATCTATAAAATTATATTTGAGAATATTGGCTGCGACTTTTTGCGATCTTTTAAAATATTAGAAAATAATGTGCGGTACCTCTTATTAGCAATTTTTTAAGAATTATTTAAACATTTTAAGGTAATGGTTATGCAAATGTTACACTAAGATTGGTGTGATTAGATCTTGCCACGCCTACTTTTAAAATGTTCTTTATTTTAATAAATTTTACAAAAAAAAATCCAAAATTCTTACAAATAAAGTAATTTTTTTTAGTATGAGAGTGGCAGTGATTTTACCCGCCCATTTTTAGTGGGAATGTTTACGGCCTTATCTACTAATAGAATATACAATTTCAGACTAATATCTCCAAAACTGGGTTTTTGTCGTTCTAAAACTCTCAAATGTGACACTGTGCATCGTACATTATACAACATGAGTATTTTTGTATGAAATTCGGTTTTAATTTCCGTGCCATATTTTTGGCTTCTAAATTTTTTGCAGCATTCCAATCTGGAACTTTTTAGACTTTATATATTCTTAACTCCGCAATAGCTTTAACTTTTTGCACCAAATAGTCAGCGCACTGAGCTAACCGGGCTGCTTTTCTACCAGATGTCTTTAGAGTTATTTTCAATATGCTTTCCATTTTCTTGGCCTTCCCAATATCATGTGGTCCATTTTTCTTCCCGAATCAGGTTTCCTATCAATGGTCGAATTCTCCTGATACTGTTTAATAACCTTGGAAACAGTTTGACAGTGGACATTTAATTCTTTGACCAATTATTTGTACTACCAATTTAAATTTTTTGGAAATTTATTATTAATTTATAGCATGTACTTCGCCACTCATTTTGATCAAAATCGCAACAAATCAATATGGTTGTCATTAAAAGTATTAACTGACATATTTTTTAATGATAACTAAATCAAAAAAAATTTTAATATTACTTCGGAAAAAAGTTATGAGGCAAAACGTGTTTTCAGATTTTTTTCATAATTCTGCCAAAGGAACAATATGAAAATTTGGTATCGCAAGAAAGGACTTTGGGGAGCGCATATAATGACGTAACAAAAATTTAGGACCAGTTCCAAATAAGTCAAAATTTTTAAATTTTTTATAAACAAAATAGATATTTGAATTCTTTACACGTATATCTTTAAAAAATAGGACCCCAAATAATACAATATAATTCTCTGGCAGTTATTCCGAAATGGTTTCTTCGTTTTTTAATTTTCGAACTTGTTTGAATTTTATAGGAATTTTCCAAACAATAATTTCCTTCATATACAAATGGAAAGGATTAATATGAATTTATCATCAAATTTTAGAATTATATATGACACTTCATACAGTGCGCGAAATAACCTAAGCATATACAATAAAAATATAAGGAAAACCATTTTATTTATTTTATGTAGAAAAAGTTTGTTCCACATTTTATTTTAAACTATTTGCAGTTACATATTTTGACACTGAAATTACAAAACTTAAGATCACTGTTAAAAAATATGATGCAATTGAAATGAGTAGAACGAAATAACCTAAGCATACAAATTATATTAGCATGATTTTTTTTTAAATTATATACAATGTTATAGCGGTTTAATAGTTGTTATAGCTAATTGGATTCCTTATAACATATTCCAATCGTAAAGGCATTGATAAAGAAGTCTGTAGGCAAAATATACGTCAATATTCCATTATTATTGTCCATGATTTTTTTTTAAGGCCTTTATAGTGTTAAAGCGGCTCCTTTCAGCAAAAACTGTTTGGCATATAATTCCTCGCACACCCTGGGACAAATTCACGTCTATGAAAAACTGGCTCATGTCTTACAGAACAGTTTTTTTCGGCAAACAATTTTTTTTTTTTTTTTTTAACTTTTAATTTTTGAAGAGGTGACATCTCGGTGAAATGTATGGACCAAGTTCCAATAATCCTTTTTGTAAGGAAAGGAATGTTTATCATAAATTTCTGTACTTATAAAACCCTTTAGGAATATTTTATCCTATCAGAAGTATTTGATTTTCTCATCCCGCGGTTTATTTTGTATCAATACACGAAAAAAACCATCTGGTAATACAAGTTAAATATTTTATTGTCACTAAGAACAACTTCCTCCAATTTTTTTCCAAAATCGTTTATTTTTGGCGAACGACAGTCTTGGTGCTTTGTGAGAGTACAACGATTTAAATTTTAGTATCCCTCTTCGCATACTATATGTTGGGATATAATTTTTAAATGTATGAATACGACTCAAAGATAATATCAGTTTAAAAATGGTTCATATTTAGCGAGGCGTTACTTCTTTTTTAGTGCGATTTCTTTTTATTTCCATAATATTCTTATTACAATTTTTTATTTCTTTTTTCAATACAGTTTTTTCGGTAACTTTCGCAATTGTTTGGACACATAAATATGATAACCTTTATTTCGGATTAGTTTTCAGATAGCTGGCAAAAAATCCTGCCAAATATCTGTATGCTATCAACCTGGTGGACTGTTATTTAATTCAATACGTTAAACGGGATATTTCGTTAATTACTGTTACATTAATACAATGAAACATTTTAAATCAAACAGGATTCAATTACTAGGGAAACATTAATACCAAAATGTGTTATTTTAATTAAATGCTAATATTTCGTTCGGAGTTTTTAAAAATTTTTATATTTTTACAAATAAACCATATAAAATATTATATTTTCCATAAACCCTTTAATGCACTTAGATTGCAGTGTCTGAAAAGATAATTCATATTTTAATTATATTTATAGGTAGCAATATATGTAAACATTTACTCTGTATGCTTAGGTTTTTTCGTGCACTGTACTTCTATTAACAAACATCGGAATAATTTATATTTATAAAATGTATGCTATTAAGGGCAAAAAAAATTTTCATAAATTATTAACACGCCCTAGATCTGAAACATGTATTGATAATGTATATAATAATATTTTAGAGGAAATTTTTGTAGATACTTACTATTGGTTGCTGTTTGACTGATCACAATATAATTTCGTGTAAACTTATAACCAATATTAAAAGCTCTGATTATGTTAAATGTGTTAAACGAATTTGTGATTATGAAAAAACTAGAGAAAGTCTAAACAACACTTTGCTTTTGTACCAAGAATTCGGAAATCCTTCAGAAGATATTTCCCATTTAATACAGTATGTTGAACTTGTAGCTAAAAATAGTACTACTGAAAAATGTGAACGCAAATAAGTAAAAAATTAACTAACACCTTGGATGAACGAAAATTGAATGGAACTTATAAATTACAAGAAAAAACTACTTATATTTCGGAGACAAGGCAAAAGTGATGTTCATGACAGATTGAAGCGAATAAGTTGTGTAATTAGGAAGGTTTGTAAAAAAAATATGAAGAACTACTATTATAACAATTTAAATCAAATTCAACAAGACTCAAAAAAATTTTGGACATTTTTAAATGAACATCTTGGTAGGCAACCAAAGGAAGAAATAAAAATTTGTGATACTAATGGACATCTAGTTGCAGACAATCAAAAAAGTAACATGTTTAATGAATATTTTCTTCAGATTCCAAAGACCTTGAGGCTACAAATTGAATGTTTACCTGGAGACACATGTAGTAGTTTAAGAACACTAAACCGATGTCAAAGTGATTTTAAATTTTGTCATACAACTATTTTTGAAATTGATAACATTATTACGAAACTAGATTTACATAAAAGTTGTGTTTATGATGGGGTCTCACCAAGAATATTGTTTATGTGCAAAGATATTACATCTCCTTATCTTATAAATATTTTCAACAACGCTGTCGATTCTTCTATATATCCTGAAGATTTAAAAATAGCAAAAATTATTCCGATACCTAAAGAAAATAACGCTTTGTTTAGTTTAGACCAATAGCTTTACTTGCTATAATTGATAAAGTATTCGAAAAATTCTTCACCAGCAATTATCATCTTATTTAGATGAAAATAATTTGTTATATGAATGTCAATATGGTTTCAGAAAAAGATGCGGTACAGAAGAAGCTATTGTTAATTTAGTGAACAATATATATCCAGGATTGGATAATGGAATTAGCGGCGTAGCAGGTGTTTTTTACGAATTTACGAAAGCTTTTGATATGTTAGATCATAATATAATTATCGAAAAACTTTCTTATTATGGCGTAAATACAACGCTAGTGTTAAGAAGTTACTTAACAAATAGGAAACAATATGTTGAAGCTGATAAAAAAATAATAAATAAATATAAATATAAATTACCAATCATTGTAGAGAATTTCATAGACTCGAAGATATCAAGTCCGATTGCTATCCGTTTTGACAAGGAATCACCCCATACCTATTTTTAAATTTTAAATAATTTTTTTTTATTTTATTTTATCTTATAAACTATAGATTTTTAAACTCTTTAAAAAATCACTCAATTACAAAACCATCCTCGCTTATAATCTGCACACAACAAATTTAACTTAAAATTCCTCATTCAATTCTTCATTTTAAATTCCCTTTTGTTTTAAAGCTACAAATAAATGGAAGAAGAAAATCTTAAATAAAATTTAATTTAACTTTTGTTCCATTTAAAATTGTAATACACTTAAACAGAAGAAACGTGCCCTGTAAATAATGAGAACAAATATTTTCAACATCTCCCTTCAAACGCCCCTAAAACAAAAGGAATTCGAACAAAATTTAAATAGATTTGTAAACGTAAATAGTTGAAATATTTGAAAATATTTATATACGAGTATTTACTTGAAATATATGTATATATTTATGTACTACTCGTATATACTTGTATGTAGTATGAAGTAGATTAAATTAAGATATTGAAATTTTATTGCCATGTTCTTCAAATATAGTACAATGTAGAAAAGTTTACATATATAAAGAATATTTTGGTAAATATTTTAGGGTTTAGCTACACATATATACAATCGTATGAATATATTAAAAAACTTATAAAGGAGAATAGTATGGTAATAATTCTTAAATTAAATGGATTGATTAAGATATATATTAAATTAGTTCGTTTACAAGTTAAGTAGATTTATTATTTTGTCTGCAAATTTTTTAAGGTTTTTGTGTAATATTTTGTAATTTATTAATAAAAATAAAAATTTTATAGAAAAGAAAAATATAAATAAAATAAAGAATGAATTGTATTTTATTAAAGTTATTATATCGATATGCAAATATAGATTATGGCAGAATATTTATTTTATACTTTACGTATTCTACAATAAAGAATTTCAACATTTAAAAGGAGTCAAAAAGTTCTTTAACCTTTATGTGTAAAAAAATGTATATGCATTCTTACATTGCACATTGGGGTAAAAGGGGTCGAAAATGGAGCTTAATTCAGATAAAGGTGATATCAATATTCTAATGATCACGTTTCATTTTTAATTGATTATTAGTTAAAAAAAAAAATCAGTTTTAGAATTTTAACATTTTTTTAAACAGAAAGGTAATGTCCGTCCGTCCGTCTATACATTAGAGTTAAATGGATCGAAAATTATGCAAGTAAAAAATTTATTTTTAGAATTATAAGATGTGTTTTGGCTGAATGGTAATGTTTGTCCTTCCGTCTATACATTTGGATTTAATGTAAAGGATTGGATTAAACACATGCAGAGGTGATATGCAAATTTTTATGACCACGTTCTATTTTTTATATTTATTAGTTAGTAAAGAATGCATTTTTAGAATTCTAAAATATTTTTGGGCAGTATGGCAATGTCCGTCCGTCCGTCTATACATTTGGGTTAAATGTGTCGAAAATTCCACTTAATTCAGTGAAAGGTGATATCAAAATTTTAATACTTTTATTTGGTTTTCATATTAATCAAGAAGTAGAAAAAAAATATTTTTGGAATTTTAAGATTTTTTTGAAAGAATTCTAATGTCCGTTCATCCGTCCGTCTGTTTGTTAATTTTTGCAAACTTTCCAATTCAAAATCGTTTAACTTTTGACTCAATAACGATAATGACTAAAACTTGAAAAATATGTAAGTTCATGCAAGCATGTTTTCTAAAGGATTTATCAAGGACTTTAAGGTGATATAAAAATCTTGGAACAAAAATTCGCTAGTGGTTAAACCTTTTCCATGACACTAGTACTCTATTTTGAACTACTATAGTTCAGCTCTTGATGCGAATATTGGATCCCGCTTCTAAACTCAAAATGCTAATGTCCTCTGCTACGCCTATGTGAAATTTCATGCAAATCTAACTAGCCAATTAGAAGTTACAGATTTATTTCGATTCTTCCCCACTGTTTAATGTTTGATAAAGCAAAGAAAATGTCTGGCACTTAAGCTGTTTTTTGCATGAAATCTTCTGGAGTTTTTTTGAAAAAAAAATTATTTTCTCAAATTTTCAAAACAAACATCCTGTAACATTTTAAGTTGCATTCCATGAAAGTTGAAAATTAGTGTATTTTAGGATTATTTTCAAAAAAATAACGAAAATATTAGGACAAAATATAATTTACAAATACTTGAAGGAAAGTACACTTAAACATCTAAGGTTGATTTTAAATTTTTACCTTAAAAACTTTTTATTTAAAATAAATACGCTGAAAGCTGATGAAAATTGAATTTTTTACTATTTTTCAAAAATGTAAAAAAATTCTTAAGTTTGACAACTCCTGATAAGAAAACAGCACATCCTAGCTTAAAGATTTTAATTGATGTTGATAATTTTTGTCTACTTCTGTTCGGTACCCAATTTTATTACAAAACTTAAAATTTTAAAATTCAATTAGGTGTATGTTGTTGCGCTCATATAAGAAGCAGACGTTTAAAAAAATTTTATATAAAATTTGAATATCTAGTGTGAAACAAACAAACTGGTTGTGGACCATTCCAATTAAAATTTAAGGTAACTAAATAATGACTTAAATGCGTTCAATAAGCGTTCTGAGGCACGGGGTTCCTTAATCAATTCGAATACACAGTATTAATAAAAACTAAGCCCCTAATCAACTTTTTCTAAATTGACTCTAGTTATCGCGATAAATTTCGATTTGTAAAATTAAGGATATTGCACTATATATTGAAGCATATATCGAAAACGATTTGTTTGATTCTATCAAAAAATTCTAATTAAAATTGTCTTCAAGTCAGTCCTACATTACTTCTTAATACGGTCAGCAGCTATGAAGATATTAAACCCATCTTTTGCGAAAAAAATAAATTTTATACAAGATTTTATTTTGGTGACACTTTAGTGCCTCTTCTGTGATATATTGCAATTTTAACATTTCTATAATTTGATATCCACTTAATTGAAAGACCAAAATGAATTGGCATTATGAATAGATAGCACAGCCTTTTACAGAAAAAATTCTGTCGAAAAATTATGAAATTTTACCTACTCACATTAGCTCTTAGGATATTTTAATAATTTGAATAAAAAACAGTTATTATGTATAATCACAAAAATTGCAAATGCTGCGTTTTTTTGTAGCAAACTTTATTACTTTTGAACAAATTTATTATCCTTTTTTTTAATTGGAAAAATTTAGCAATAAATTCCATAATTTTATTGGTTTCATTCATTAGTTTTTGGCATATTTCATGTACCTTAACAAATTACACTTCCCAATGATTGTAAAAAATAAGCACTTGTAAATTAATGGCAATTGCTTATTTTTTACTGCAAAAGTCAGAAAAAATATTGAATAAAATTTTTCTATAAGGCTACAGTAAAAAAAATTCTATTAAAAATGTAGCCTGAATTCAAAAAATTCTATATTCATTTATCTAAATTTTTTTTTTTATTATTTCCTATTTATTTTGCATAATTTTAACATACTATATAACCTTAACAATTGCCATGTTTTCAGTGCGCCACTAAATTATCTGTGAAAGAGTAGTATTTTCTTATATACCCACCATCAAAAAGATGGGGGTATATTGACTTTGTCATTCGGTGTGTAACATGTCTAAAAATTATTTAAAAACCCATAAAGTATTTTCCGGATAGCAGGATAGGGACCGAACTGGACTAAGGGGGTAAAATTTGTCTCAAATATTTATCTCATATAAGGTTTGTTTGAACTAGAAACACAGAGTGTCCGTTTCAGCTTCATTTCATACTTTTCTGCTGATATGTCTTAAAAAAGTATGTACGACAAAGACATTTTGTACAGATAGTTCCAGGGTTGATATAAATTTGAAAACCAAAAGTGGGCGTGGTCCGCCCACTTTAACGCCCACTTGCCATATAAGGTGAAACGTCATAGAAATTTTGTACAAATAGTTCAAAGAACAATGTAAACTCGGAAACAAACAATGAGCGTGGTCCGCCTACTTTACCGCCCACTTCCATATAACGATAAATGTAAAAGAGTTGGTGGTGGGTGTATAAATTTTGCCAAGCCCAATATAACATTCTAGCTTGTTTTTTGATGTCTTGGCTATTATTTGAAAAATTATTCAAGTAGATGTTTTGCAAAATTTTTGGAAAAAAATTCCTCGGAATTCTAATTTTTTTCCTTGTTTATTTAGGTAACATTCCAGGCTAAATATTCACTTATAAAACGTTATGATTAATTTTAAAATAAATTAGATTAGAAAATGCAACAGTGGACCGAAATGTGATAAGTATCTCAGAGTTTTTTCCATTCAAATTAAATCGTATTTGGTTTTTCTATCATTCAAAAGTGCAACGGTCTTATTTGAGCCTCATGTATAAAAATTCTAAATTGGGTTTCCCAATTGTTGACCTTTGTAAAGTATCTGTAGATATATGATTGAAAGAAACATATTTGATTTAAAAATGTTTGTACACAGAGAATATAGTTTCGTTGTGGCAATCGTATTTTTAGCCAACCGAATTTTGTCGGTTCTTAGTACTATCTTCCAATTCGATTACAATAATTTAATTATTTGATACTGGCAATTATTTTTAAAAAGTAATTCGGTCACTATATGTAATAATTATTAGAATATACATTAGACTAATTCCAATTTATTTATTTTTTTTTTTTAGTTTTTTATTAAAATTTTGTTATAAATTTGTAGTTATTAATGTCTATATGTATTCATAAATAAAGAACTACTAAATACAATAACAAAACATACATATATATGAATATAACTAATTTAACATTGTAAAAGTAAAGATTGCTGCTTTCATGGGTTTTTATCAATTTAACTTTGAACTTTAGATCCATGTATTTATCCAGGAAATTATCGACCAATCATTATTGTCTGCTGCAGTTACACATCAGCAACCAAATAATTGATGATTTAAGGATTAATACTTGAACTAGCAGTTTGTAATGTAGACGATATTTAGAGGTACAAGGGCAATAATATTAAATTGCTTAAAATGATTTTTGAGGGATCAATAATTTCTTACCGTAATTGCAACAACATTTGCAACAACAACGGGCAAAAATACTAGCAAATAAAGCAAATTAAAAATTACTTTATGATACCCGGACTTTAATTGTGTGGCCCGGCGTTATATTTAAAATATAAAAATAGCGTTAAAACGGCATATATACAAATGTACATAGATGTATACTTGCTCTTTTTGAAAAAGAATCACTTTGTAGTGTACTTACATACGTTTGTGTATATTTGAATTGTTGTAATCGTTATTGAAATAATATTGTGTGTATGAAAGAAAATTTTAAGATTTTTATATTTTTATATTAAACAAAACAAAAAAAAAAGTTTTTTTGGAGTACTTTTGAGTTTTTTTTCATTCAAATAACATCGTTTTTTTTAAGATTGCATAGTACTTATTTGCAACTAAATTGGATTTCTTATTCATTGACCTTTATAAAGGTAAATTATAAAAATGAAGTAAAAGTTTTCTATGAAATTTAACACACATTTTCACAACATTTTCACAGCACCATCCTGTGTGTCTCTAAATCAAATATAATATTTTATTTTTCGATCGGAGCAAGCGAAGTGGTGCTTCCCATACAAAGTAAAGCGGTATATCTAAAGAACTAATATATTAAAAGTCCTAAAACTTCAAGTGAATATCAAGTTTATCATATCGCATTGATAAAATGGAAATATCACGGATAGGTCCAGGGGAAGAAATAGCCCCTATACAAAGAAAATATCAATTTCTCATATCTAAAGGAGTATAACAGAGAAAGCCTTAAAAAGTTCTTCGTTCGTTTTTATTCAATAAATCAGCTTTTATATACATATTTTTGTGCCACATTTAAACATTTTTTTACTTCATCCGATTTTATCAAGCGATACCTTTTTGTTTTACAAATAAAGTATAGAATTAGATTATGTATTAATAAAAGTATGTCTTTTAATGAAGTGTGTGTCAGAAATAGATATAAATTCAAAATAATAGAAAAAAAAAAAAAAAATTCAAAAACTGAATTTGTGTCTTAAATATTCAAGATAGTTTTGCTGTTCATTTAAATGAATATATACTTCTTAAACAGGATAATTTTTTGTCTTTCTAATATAGTTTCAAAAATTTAATTTGGTCCACTGGTATTCTAGATATAAAATTTTAAACCGCGAAATCCGACAAAGCGGTCCTTTGGATATAGCTCCCGATTTGAAAGGCATATTTAGATTCTTAAAATGGTATAATGATTTACTGACCATTATCTATAAACTACACTATTTTATAAACAAATATTTTTATTGTTGTAAACAAATATTTTAAAAATTGAGTACATGCGAGTTGTTTTCGTTTCGTCTGATTTTTTCGTAGAGCTTGATGCTTTTATTTTTAAATTATACATTATTTTGTTAAATACTAAACATAAAATAAATTAAAAAAAAAAAAACTTTTGGATTTGCTTTCTTACATTTATTTTTATGCAACGACAAAAGCACAAATTACAAGAATGTACTCATTTGTGCTACCTACTGTATACAAATTTAAGATTTTGTTGTTTTAATTATGATGTTTTTATTATATATAATAACTTTTTCCAATCGTTCTTTTTATGAAAATTTACTTATCAACTTAACTTCTGTACATATTTAACATCTTAAGTAGTATCTCCTTCAACTGCTATTAACCTTAAAAAAACAGGTGTTAAGAGCTTTTGTAAAATATTTTAAGCGTCTTAAGTCTTAATATAAAACATGATGCATCTTTAATCCCACCATCTCAACACATTTTAATATACAACAATGCCATTATTAAGTTACTGTCAAAAAAATATTTAAAACTATTTTATGTTTTCGAAAAGACTTTTTATGGATTTAAAAATTATTTATGAAAGAAAGTCAATAAATTTATGAATGTTTAATAAAACTAATTTAATATAAATTCGAATTTTGAGGAGAGCTAGAGAACTGCATTAAAAAATCAACTAATAAAATGCAAAAGTATATTTTTCATCTTCAAAGCTTTCAGCTTTTGATACCGTTCCTTTACAAATTTTAAATAAACAAAAGAAAATTAGACAAAAAATTACTTATCCTTGGAAATTTTGCATATATTATGCTTGGAATGCTATTACAACATTTATAGAATATAAAATTTGAAACAATTTTGCTGAAGTACATTTTTATGTACCATGTTTTGGAGTTCTGGTGCATTTTTTTTATTTTTTTTATTATTATTTTTTTTTTTTTGATTTAAAGTTTTTTAGTTTCCGTTATATTTCAAGACGATATAGAAAAATTGTTAGAATAATTATACCAACCATCTTCTAAAGATATGTACTTATCTTACATTGCACATATTGTCCAGAAATCTTTGCGGTGTTCCTCTAGTCACTAGCTTCCTTACGCACGCATCTCCCAAGTTCGAATTTATGTTCCTGCTATTAATCATTAAGATTAAGATGCATACAGATTCCCTAATAGCCTCAATCTTAATATTATTGAAAGCCCCTTCTATATCCAGCAACGCTGCCAATGTATATTCCCTATACTGTAAGCCTCGTCCTATATAACTCTCTACATCATGCAGCGTACTCTCAACAGGCTTAAGGCTCCATTACTCTACCGTAAATGTAAATGTAAAGGGAAACGTAAGTGGATGATTACTCTAAAAACGTAAATGTAGCTAGTACTTTGTTGTTGTTTTGTACACATGAACATCGGTGATGTCAATTACACATATTTCCAGTGGATAAAATTCAAATTGAAAATCGCTAAATTTATTAGTTATATTTCAGCGATTTGTATACAAAACGAAATTTGTGCTTTTATGACAAACATTTTGAACTTTAAATTAAATATTCGATTTTACGTCTTATTTAAATTATTTCAACAATATTTTAGTGAAGAAAACAGCAAAACTTATTGTCCAACTGATAAACCTTTTACAGCGATTTTTTACCCAGATTTAGTATAATTAAATAAAAAGCTGTCAACACTGTTGTTACGGCTGTCACGTAAAAACGTAGAGCGACCTAATTTGATTAGGTTGCTACGTAACATTTACGTTTTTTAGTACACATACACACATAACTCTCATAAGCAAAACGTGTCAGCAGATTCCCTACATTTACATTTACGGTCGAGTAATGGAGCCTTTAGTACTTACTTATAACAAGTATCCGAATTGACTAAGAAACCCCGTACCCCAGAAATTGTTTTTCGTTTTGTAACTTAACCTCTCTCCGCTCTCTTATCGCTTTCTTGTTCTCTGTTAGGTTGTTCTCAACTAACTCCTAAAATATGGTGCTTACAGAGATCTGCTTTAATAAAACTTGGCAAAAATTTAATATTAAAAAATACCACTGATTAATAAAATATCGAAAAGATTTTAGTATCAGTAAACATACTAATTTTCTTGATGCTACTAAGGCGGTTGACATACAAAAGGAGAACAACTTGTCTGTGTGTGTGTGACTGTCTGTTTGTTTAGCTAAGTTTTAATTTAGTTAACTTTTCCCTAAACTAAATAAAACGCTTTTCATAATAATGTTATTTCTTGTTAAAGCCAAATATTTTACTCCCACGCTCAAAAGTTTAGCATAAAAGGAAATTTGTTAAATTTTTAATGCTCAGCAATGCATTGCAACAAAAACAAATGGTAACTGTAAACAAAAACTTGTTTTAAAGTCAAAAAAAAAAGAAAAGACAATGCAAATAAATGCAACACAAAACTTTAACAAGCAAAAAATAAAATTATACTTTATATTTTATCAAGCACCAAGTAACCTAAATATTGTAAAAATACAAACACATATTTAAATATACACAAAAATTAAGAAAGGATATACATACATAAGTACTTATCTGTTGTGAATGTATATGTGATAAAGGAAGTTTATTAAAATGCAAAGCCAAAAGCTTCTGTATACTTTATTTTGAATTTTGTTCTGTAAAATTTACTATATATAAATACGCAAAAAGAAAAAAAGAAAAACTTTTTCAACTACAAGGTTAAAATCAAGCAAGCAAACAATATATAACTGGAATATTTAAGGCATTTAATTTCTTTTAAAGTTTTGTGGCATATTATAAGAAATTGAGATGGTTATGAACGATTTCTGAAGATTAAGATGTCCTAAATTTCAAAATATATTTAAATAATTCTAAGATACTGCTTTGATACAGGTTATTAACAAAATATTAAACTAGTTTTAAAAGTTAAAGATATAAATTGTTTTAAATTAATCAGATAAAATGTCAATTTATAAATGTAGTTCTTTTCATATTTAAAATGCCTTTTTAAAATACTATTTTAAGCGAGGTACATTGTATTAAAATGTATCAAAAGTGGCACAAAATTAAATTTTTTACAATTTTCGGTGTGTTTTTTAAACAAGAAGTCTTTTAAAGTAGCCATAAACTTCATGTAATTAAGTGTACATTTCTTCAATTATATGTAAATTATATTTTGTCTAAATATTTTTGTTATTTTTTTGAATATAATCCTTAAATGCAATAATTTTAAAATTTCATGGAATGCATCTTGAAATATTGCAGGATGTTTGTTCTTAAGTGCAGACTTTTTTCTTTGCTTTATCAAACATCAAATATTTTGAGAAATAAATCTGTAACTTCCAGCCAGCTGGTTGGATTGACATGAAATTTCATATAGGCTTAGCAGAGGAGAGTAACATTTTAAGTTTAGAAGACAGACAGTACAAGTGAGGAGCGGGGCTATTGCGGCTCAAAAAAGGGTATCTCAGACATAGAAAAATTTTCATCGCTAGCAAATTTTTTGTTTCTTACCCTATTTTAAATATGTTTACAACTTCTTAAAACCCTCGATAAGACCTATGAAAAAGCTTTCATGTGCTATTTATTTTCTATAATTTTCAAGTTATTTGCATTTTTAAATTCAACTCAATATTGCAAAATATTGGTCCAGTTTTTTTAATATATTCCAATATTTTTATCAGACTTTGTAAAATTTCTACCTAGTTGGTTAAAGAACAAATCTCTTCAGAGTTCTACAATAAACGATTTTAAAGTTTAAAATTGCAAAAAAAATATTATATATTGTTTTGTTTTTGGCCGAAAAACTGTGTACAATTTTACATACTTCCCACTAAAGAGGCTAATTATGAGGTTTCACAAAATGACATTTCTAAAAAGAATATTTTTGATAAGTGCTTACCAATTTCGTGTTATTTTGTATTTCCCTAAATAGAAAAAAATATTTCAAATTATTTTTTAATAAAATTATTAACCCTACGGTACATACCCGGGTACCATTTTTAACTTTAAAGTGCTCGCATTTCTTTATTAATAAAGATATAGCCACGAAACTTCAGACCGTCGTAATTAATGTATTTACGCATTATAAAAACTAAAAAAACATAAACTTTATTAACTAGGTCTATATGAAAAATGGCTTTAAAGTTGATACCTACGTGACTCAATACCCATGGTACCCTGGTTCCCCCATATATTTTTTGTATTTTGCACTAAAATTAACTTTTCTTTGCACTATTTATTATTAAAGATCTAATTTTAATTGTTCTTTGATTTATATAAAGGTAAAATTTAACTAAGTTTTTGCTTAAACTAGTGAATATGCATGTCCATGATAGTCAAAATTGTCAATTTATAAGAAATAGCTCCGTTGGGATTTAAAGAAGTAAGCTTTTTTTTTTAATTTCTGATTTATTTAGGAACTTCAGAAAGAGTAATAAAGGATAATATGTGACGACTTGAAAAATTTTCGAGTTATAACTCTTTTGAGCCAGCATTTATGAATATGACTACAAAAGCGCACTTTTTTTCATACTATTTGTGCTAAGGAACGTAAACTTTCGATATTGTAGCTCCAAACTTAATAGGACGCTATGCCAACACATTCCTTAGTGTAAAAAAAAAGTTATTTTCGGGTGTGACCTGTTTTCGGAGAGGATATATGGATCCTGTACTTAACTGTGGATGAAGTCAGTGCTAACATTCTTTAGGACTGTAAGAACATTATAGTCTGTATTAACGGATTTTCTCGGAGAGTTTATATGGAATACTAAATAAATATATGAGCGTCAAAACCGCATTATTGGAGAAAAATTATATGGGGACATGATTGTAATAGGTTTCCATTATCAACAAATTTTACGGACATCGCTTAAATACTCCAACATGTTTTTTCTACATGTATTTACTAATTTTCTTAAAGATCTCTGACCAGTTAAATGGTTGTAATAAATAATTTATATACATATATAGGTTTCGAAAAAACCTAAAAAATCTCGAAAGTGTACAATTTTAAATACAAATATTTCTGGGAAGGCTTTGCGGAAATTTATGATTTAAATGGCGTTTGAATTGTAATTATATCAGCTTTAACATGAATATTTTACAAATAAAAAATACTTTTTAAAAATGCATTTTTATGCAATTGCATTTTTTAAATGCATTTTTCTTTAAATATGCTATCAAATTTTTTTTAACTTTTTACGTATTTGGAAAGCATGGAATCTTTACATTAAAATAAAAATCTCAAATTTTTGGGACGCACACATGTACTGTGCATAATTTCCCCTTTTCTTTAACTAATTTATATTTCTTCATATAAAAATTATATTTTTCTAGTATTATGAGTAGCTTTAGGTATTTTGTTAAAAAAAAGTATTGTGTTATTTTTTAAAAATTCGTTAAAAATAGTAAAACTTTATGTATCAGACTAATTATTGTTTTAAGTTATAATAAACAAAGCATTTTTAAATACTCTTTTGAAAAATTAAAATTTAATAAATTCGCAACTAACAAAAATGCATCTAAAAGCTGCATTTATATTTTTAAAATATTGTGAATTGAAAAGATGATTTTCGAAAAGCTGACAAAATTACTCAAAAAATATACAATGGCCTTTTAAATAATTTTTAAATTACAAAAATCCATCAATAACTTAAAAAGATATGAATATTTAAAATTGCATGCTTTTTATATTTTGTTAACTTTTATAAAAATTTTAAAGAAAATTTCAAAAACAAGAAAAAATGTTAATTTTATATGAAAAATTTAAAACATGTTTTTATGTAAATAGGATTATGCATATAAGATTTTCGCGTCCCAAAAATTTGACATTTTTATTTACCGGTGGTACCCGGTAAAATCAACGAAAATTACACTATAGTACCCGGGTACCACCGGTATTGACAAACGTTACTTTTTTTGCGTATGCACCTTAGGATTAATGATAAATTTTAAGTCCTTCGAGAAATTCTGCAATCAAATTACATTCCACTAACTTTATTTAAATTATCAATCTCCATATTCTATGATTTTCTCAGATACCAAACACTTGTATAAAAAAAATTATACTTTTGCTTAAAACGTAATAAAAACTTCTAGCCAAATTAAGCTATTTTTCATAAATTTGTACGCAATTTTTGAAAAAAATTACATACCCGGGATGGCCAAATTTGGAGTACCAGCCACTACTCCCCTGACTCGCTAGGAACTTGTAATAAAAAAAAAGCGTTTTGGCACCACTGTGGGATTTATTAAATATAAGAACTATGCAAAATTTTAATTTAATTTGTTCGAATTCTTTGATTTTGATTTCAATTTAAAAAATATTTGATATCACTTTAAAATTCTGAATAATAATTTAATCGAATATTTTTTTTTTTTTTTTTCTATATAGAAATAAAATTTTACACAATTTGATTTACTATAAATATTTTACGTTGAAGAATATTATTTCAAATACAAATTATCATATACGGCGTATGAGTATAATATTAATCATTCCTCATGTAAATAAAGAAAAGGTCTCATAAGGACAAAAATGTTCTTAATCCAGGCATATGATAAAATGTTTTTTTTTTTTTTTTTTCTTAAAATGCGAGAAAACTTAACTAATTTAAAGCAAATATTACAGAATGAAATGTGCACATTTTATAAGTAATTTTATAAAAATATGTACGTGTGCGTTTAGTAACATTGATTAATATATGTACATACTTTTAATTTAGTCAGTTCTCTTCCATCGTTAGATGATTTTGTTTTAAGATGGTTAGAGCCGCTTGATATAAGTAGTTCTTCAACTCTTTTACTTTATTTCGATATAAAAGTAACATATTTTGAAAATATAATCAAATTTAATCAGTAGTTAAGAATCTACATAAGTATGTAAGTATATTGAAAATACTGAAATATTACAGTGTGCAGTACCACACTAAAACGTCGTTAAGTATCAACAACATTTTTCTTTCATTATGAGATAATATTTCAATAATAAAATCGCAATATACTGTTGTATTTTTTATTTATGTTTTTTTTTTTTTCATACTTTAGCTACGGACCACACTTTGAAGATGTTCAGTTGGTGGGACAACCGACCAACATGACAGTCCAAGCGGGCAGCAGTATACATTTAAATTGCAGAATATCTCTACTCCAAGATAAGACTGTAAGTATGTTCAGCTTGAATAAAATTATAAACAACAAACATATAAACGACAAAAAAGGAAAAGTTCACTAAGAAATTGCCACCAGTCAAAAGTTGTTCTGTTGCACTCAGTAGTCACAAGCCAGCCATCCTTAGAGAATAATGAACATTTTTATCTTTATTGGTAGATGCAAAAGGAATAGAATAAATTTCAAAGAAAAGAGAAGAAAAATAGAAACAAAATCCATTTTTACTTAGCAACTTTGTATATTCGCATAAGTACGTTGTATAATTTTGTTTTTAAACTAAAAGGATGGCGTTTGTGAATTTTAAAGGAAAACAAAGAATCATTTATGAGTAACACTAAATGGTATTAAGGAGTATACTAAATTTATTATAAACATTGAATATAAATTGAAATTTAAGTTATATTAATAAACACAAAGGAGTAAACAAAACATAATAGATAAAAATTAGTTTTTAGAGTTTAAAATATTTTAGTAGCAAAAATGACTTGGATTTCAATTGAATATTTGTAAATATCAAATAGTAATTTTAATTCTTCATTGTTAAAGAAGCTATATATTTATTATCCTCGATTAAAAAGAAAATATTTAATACAAGCAAATTTGAGTTCTTCTTAAAGTTCTTGTAGCATATAAAAAATTCGTTGCGTACTTTAGTCTCCTTATGTGTCATTTCTTTTGAACTTACACTTCTTCCGTCTGGAAGAAATACTTAAACTCTTCTATTTTCATGTTAAGCTTAGTGTCTGTTTTTTTTTTAGTTTGCGAGTGCATGTAAACGGGTGGCAGTTGTTTTACAAACTTCCGTCTTATGATAATATGCACATTTCCTTAAAGGCCATAATAGGGCTTTTATATACTTGATTGCACTTTGGCTTGTTTGGTTAAAGTTTTTTTCTTTCCATTTTGTTGCTTTTAAATAATTTCATCATCGTAGTAGCAAGGGAGATACTACGGCATCAAAAGTTATAACATTACATTAAAGGGAGATAATCCTTAAAGATTAATTTCATTAACTGCATATTTTGCAGAAAAAATTTATGAGCTTTACTTAATATTATCAAAATAAATAATGCTTAAATAGAAAAACAGCAAATAACAATACAAAATATTTTAAGAAGATACTTAATTTTTTTTTTTTTTTAATAAATATTCAAGACTGCACATAAGGGCAACTATATGGAGACCTTTGGCAATACATCAAAAATCAAAAATGATAAAATTTTTATGTTACTTTAAAGATTACAATTTTCTACACAATGTTTGTTCACATAATTTTTCGTCTAATGTGTGGTCGTTGCTGAAGTCCAAAATGAAAGAAAACTTTAATACTTTTAAATTAATAATTTTTTTTGATTTTGTCATTCCGTGTTTAACATGTCGAAGAAATCATTTAAGACCCCATAAAGTATATATTTTCTGGGTCCTGGTTCGATTCTGAGTCGATCTAGCTAGGTCCGTCCGTCTGTCTTTCTGTTGAAAGCAGGATAGGCTCGAACGGGACAACGTAGGGGGACGAAATTTGGCACAAATATTAATCTTATATAAGGTTTGTTTGGTATTGAAAATGGACAAACAAAAAGTTATGGGCTAAAAACTAGAAATACAGGGTGTCTGTTTTAGCTTAATTTCATACTTTTTTGCTGATATCTCTTAAAAAAAGCATGTATGACAACGAAATTTTGTACAGATAGTTTACAGGTCAATATAAACTTGGAAATAAAAAATGGGCGTGGTTCGCCCACTTTACCGCCCACCTCTCATATAAAGGAAACTTCAACAAAATTGTGTTCAAATAGATCAGGGACCAATTTAAACTCGGAAACAAAAAATGGTCGTGGTCCGCCCACTTTACCGCCCATCTCCCATATAATGAAAGATTTGAAAAAGTTGATGGTGGGTATATAGATTCGGCCGAGCCGAATATAACATTCTCGCTTGTTTATTTTCATATGCCATACATTGGAGTCAGAAAATATCATTTGACATTGTAATAGAAATAACGACTTTTTACTATTTATAATAGTAAATTTTGTTAATAATAAGTTTAAAAAATGTTGCATAAAAATGCAGTCGTCAAGTGGTCAAATTGACAATTTATCAAAATAGTATATTTACTATTATTTTTGTTTAAGTATTAAAATTTTTTAAAGCAAAGGAATAACATAAATATCCAGAATTATCCATATCATTTACATTAGGGTTGCCAGATTCAAATTGCGATCTAACTTTACATACCTTAAAAACGAGCTTCCGACAAAAAATAGTTTACTTTTTATATTAAATCTATAAAGAAATACATAGGGATAAAGCTTTTTGTGAAAATAAGAGTTTACATAGTACATAGCATATCCGTTTAGGCCATGATATTTGCAAGTGTTAAAAAAATACAGTATAAATGAATGTGTTTTGGAAGTTTTCAAATGAGTCTCGATGGAACAGTATTCGATGTATAAAATATCGTAATTAGTTTGCCTTAAAAATAATTGTTTTAATATAAAACAGTCCTCTTTTGTAAAATAATTTGTACATCTCATATATACTTGATTTTAAGATTATTTAAAAAATAAGACACTGTATCCAGTAAAATATAAAAATATGCTTCAGGCTTATCACCAGTGTTGCCAGTTTAGCCTTTTTATTTTGCTTTTAGCTTCAAAATTTTCGCTTTAGCTTCTAGCTTTTTTTCTAGCCTTTTTTGATTCTTAACATAGCTTTAAAAATGCTAAAAATTTAAAAATTTTATTTTGAAAAAACCACAAATTTAAGCATTTTTATGTATTAATTCGCACAAAATATCTAAATTTTTTATATTTAGCAAAAATTTTCGCCAGCGGCGCTTCATTTTAGGAGAATATTATAATTATTTTTTAAAAACCTTTATTATCCATAGGAACTATTTATGTCAAATTTATAAATTCACTAATATATCTTCAAGAAATACCAAAAACTAATGAGAACTAACAAATAAATATGTTTTTTAATAAGACAATATATTAGCTTTTTTCTGGCTTTATTTTTTTGGACATTTAGCCTTTTCTGACCTTTTTTAAAGTAAAATTTAGCTTCTTTTTTTCTCAAGTCCTGGCAACACTGCTTATCACTATCAAAAAATACACTTCATAACGTAGTGTCTACAGTAGACAATATTTTATCAAGAGAAACGTCAAAATGAACCCATATTAATAGAAGGTTGCAACTGTTGCACAAAAACAATAATATGGGGAATTCATTTATGTTTTTTATATATGCAGTTTGACAGCTGCAACAACCAAAAATAATTATAAGCTGTTTGACTGAGGTTACCTTGAATACATTGGCACTGACTTTGACATTTGTCTTGATGAAAATTTTTATAAAACAGGCAATAGGTAACCACAAATTGTTTTCAACTTGTAACCATAAATTACTCTACCAAATTTAAAAGGAATTGGTCCACACTAGACCATAATGTAGTACCTACTTCCCAAATTTAACTAAAGTGCGAAAATCACACAACAATTTTAATGTCAGGTTCAAATTTGGCACAACTGACTTTTATTTATAAGATTATACAATTTTAGGGGTATCAGAAACGGAGGCAACACAGTGGAATAAATGGAAAAAACTAATTTTTCCCAAATTATGAGTTGAGCAAAAAAATAAAAATCAAAAATAATCATTAATATAAATTTTTTTCATAAAAATCAAAAAAATAAAAATCATTCCGGATTCCGATAGAACCTGTTCTGAAGATTACATTTCTGTATTTAACACTTTTATCCGGTTGTTCCTTGTATCTGATTTTTTTGTTTAAAATTTCAAGAATAATGATTATTTTCTGTCCCTGTTTTTAACAATTAAATATAAACATTTCAAAAGTGCATAATATTAAAAAAAAAAATCATGAAAAGGATTTGGCAAAAACAATATTAAGTTGATTATTAGGTATAGGTCCACGGTGGCCAAAATAACAAAAATTGTGTTTCCATCATTTGAGGGTTAGAAACTACATTCGGTTTGCAGCTCTTGAGATATATAGAATAAAATCAAAAGATATTAAAAAAGTTAAAATTCGGTAGGGTCTGCACATAGTTCTATTGGGCGTTAGGACTTGTTTTTAATTATTGAGTCATTTTTGTAAAGATACCTTTCAGAAAACTGTAAAATTAATATATATTCCTAAATAAAATTTTTAATTTCTGAAATTTTAACCATTTAATGCCTAATTTTTTATTTTTAAGCGAAACAAATTTTTTTCAAAACAAAATTTATTTAAGAATTAGAAAATCTAATAATAATAAGATTTTTTTAAATTTTCAATAATCATTTTTTAAATATATTATTTGATTCATATATGAACCAGAGGACAAAATATTTCTTCATAAACATTACAATTAATTTGTCACAAATATTCTGATTTCAATATTAAAGGATCTGTTAATACTTGATACCAGTGTACAGAGGGCTAGAAATGTCTATTTGTGGCCATAAGTCATTTTTGAGAATTAGAATATAACAAATATGGCAAATTATTAGAAACATTTAAACCCATGTTTCCAGAAATTTTTCTGTGATCCATCTACACCATTTCCTTCTGCATGGAACCAAAGTTAAAAAAGTTGTTAAAAATTAAGTTTATTGAAGGACCATTTTTGGATTTTTGCTACATAATTTTATGATAAAATTATATTGAATTATATATTATATATTGAATATGAATTTTATTTTTCGAATCAATTAACATCTGAATCGACAATTATAGCAAAAATAACTCGAATTTAAATTTAAATATTTTTTTTTTTAATCTTAATCAAATAAGTTAAAATTCTGTTCATATTAACCTTCTTCCAAAGAAATCCTCATGAATCCTCAGTTCGATATTTTTTCTCTTTCTATATCTAAAAGAATGTTAGTTTTAAAAAAAAAAGTTTCCCAAACTTACTCCAAATTATAAATGGCCAAATCACACCTTTTTATAATAGTATTCCTAGATTTCAAAATATCAATAAATTTTAAGAATACATTTAGATACAATATTTATCCAATATATTTACACAAAAATGGTTACTTTCGATATAATTATAGATGCAATAAATTTTCAATCTCTATTTAAAAGAAGTAAAAAAGTATGGAAATTGGTCATGATTGGTCTATTATTTCACCTCGCCTACATAAAAATACCCCACTAATAGGGTTTTAACGCTTAGAAATGCCTTATTTATATCACTGTTTCAATAAAATTCAGTACAAATAAATTTTATGCAATATTAAATCGAAAATCACTTTAACTCCCAAAATTGCACATAAATTACAGTATCATGGTAATATTTGACACAAATAAATTTAAAATCAGTAAAAATCATATAAACTAATTTATGTCCAAATCATTTTAATGCACTAATGTAATTGTGTAGGATGTTATATTGTCGGGATAGACCGACTATAACTTTCTTACTTTATTTTTTATGTTTTCTCTTGAATTCAATAACAGTAAAAAAAAAAAACAGAAAACTTAATTTTTTTAAAGATACGACAACAAAACAATTTTGGATGCCATATTGTTTCCGCCATTTCGAATTTTTAATATTTTAGATAATTTTATAGAATACAGATTTTAAAGTTTTCTTGTATTTGGTTTTTAACAAATTTATCGATTATAAAAAAAAAAATGTTTGAAGAAACTAACATAACTTAAAAAAACATGTTGAGTCCGGCATTTAGTTTTTTTAAATTCTGATTTCAGTTTCAAATTAAGTTACTCTAAAACTGCCTATGCACAAAATTTAAGCTGGATCAGAAAATTGTGTAAACATTTTGGCAGCCATTTTGGTTCCGCCATTTTGAATTTTTTATTTTTAGTTCATTTGAATCATTGGAATCAGCAAACCCAATAATTTTAACATATGAATTTTATGCCATATCCGGCAACCATTAAGAGTTTTGGATAAAAACCTAAGGAATGAGATCAAAAAATTCTTAACATACACAATATTCAATAACTTAGAAACGGTTGATCTTAGAGTTTTAATTATTTTTAGATCACAGAAATATATAATTTTTATGGTTCTAACCACTTATTATAAAATTGTGGACCATTTTTGAAAACCCTTTCTTTGGAGATTTGATAGTTGCTTCAGTCACTTTTTTGGAACAGTGTGCACATCTTCTGTTAAAATCTTCGGTATTTTGTGATACCTTTTTTGTGCTCTTCAATTCACTTTTCACTTTTCATTTTGAAAATTGACCTCTCTTGGTACTAAAACTATGTTATTGATTTGGTACCACTCCAGAGCTTTTTTACCGTAGTGACATGATACCAAATGGGTCCAAAAATATGTGGACACGTTGTGCTTTCTTAAGAAAAGAAGAAGTCTTTTTTGCAAATATTCCTTTATGCATATTTTAGTATCTATAGATCCGAATGTATCAAATGACTTTCCTTTTTTTGCCGCAACTGCAAAAAGCTTGTCATACCATGAATTTTGTAAGAAATTTTTGCTGCTTTTGGGTCTTAAACTTATCTCCAATATTGCTTCGAGCATTAGCAATAAAAATTTTTGAGCCACAAGCTGCGAAGATTCTGCCAACACCTACGTTTCTTCGTCAATTATACAGCTTGAGTATTTTTGCATGAAATTTGGTTTTAAATTCCGAGTCCTATTTTTGGCTTGTAATTTTTTTTTTCCAGAATTCCAATTTGGAATTTTTAGAACTTTATATGTTATCAACTTTCCCATTAACTTTAAATTTTCGCACCAAATAGTCGAAGCACTGAGAAAATTGAGCTGATTTTCTACCAGATGTGTTTGGAGTTCCTTTCAATATGCCTTCAATTTTCTGAACTTCCCAATATCATTTTGTCCTTTTTTCTTACCGAACTAGGTTTCACATCAATAGACAAATTCTCCTGATACTGTTTAATAACATTAGAAACGGTTTTACGGACGACATTTAATTCTGTGGCCAATTATTTGTAAGACCTATTTGGATTTTTTGAAATTTTTTAATAACTTGTAGGACGTAAATCATTTTCGTCACTTATTTTGATGAAAATAAGGACAAATTAACATGGTTGTTATTAAAAATAATAACTGAAGTATTTTTCCATGATAACTAGATCAAAAAAAATTTTGAGTATTGATTCCGAAAAAAGTTACGAGGCAAAATGTGTGTTAAGATTTTTTCGACCCTCTGTGCATTTTTGTGAGATTAAAATATTACGACAGAGTCGTTAATGTCTTTTATTTTTGAACTCGGAAGTGATATGACTTTCAAGTATAGATAACTTTATTTTTGAGCAAAAATTTCATAAAATCGGACAACAATATTGGGATTTATATTGAAAAAAGCTATACATTTTTAAGTAAAAATATTATTTCGTAAAAACGTGATGGTAAAAGAGAAGACGAAAATTATTGAGATTATTTTTTTCAGAGAATTTAATACTTCTAAAGGTCAATATAAAGTACGTACTGTCGAATTTTTTACAGGATCCTGGTCAGGAATTCCATATCACAGATATCGCAGATAAATATTGTATAGAAAATCTAACTTGTTTAAAAATCTTTTGGTCTGGCAAACTATTTGTGCTTGAGGGGAAAAAAAGCACTTTATTCATAACAAATGACACTTTTAATAGAGAAATGTACTGAAATGAGAAATGCACACAAAAGAATAGATTCCTTTCTATCATTAGAAAACACGGCAATCTAGTATCTTATCATTGCACGTTGGGGTAAAATGTGTCAAAAGTGGCGCTTAATTGAATTTTAAAATTTTAAGTTTTGTAATAATGTTGGGTACCGAATAAAAATAGACAAAATTATGTATCAATATCAATTAAAATCTTTAAGCTAGGTTGTGTTGTTTTCTTTTAAAGAGCTGTCAAAGTTAAGAATTTTTTTACATTTTTGAAAAATAGTAAAAATTTAAATTTTCATCAGAAATCAGTGTATTTATTTTAAATAAAAAGTCTTTTAAGGTAAAAATTTAAAAAGAAACCATCAACTTCAGATGTTTAAGTGTACTTTTCTTCAAGTATTTGTAAATTATATTTTGTCGTAATAGTTTTGAAAATTGTCCTAAAACACACTAATTTTCAATTTTCATGGAATGCAACTTAAAATGTTACAGGATGTTTGTTCCGAAAATTTTCTGAAAAATAGTCTATATTGTCCACTTTAATATTATGAAAAAAATCGTGCGCATATATAGCTCGATTTGAGAAAATTATTATTTTTTTTTTTCGAAAAAACTCCAGTAGATTTCATACAAAAAACAGCTTAAGTGCCAGACATTTTCTTTGCTTTATCAAACATTAAACAGTGGGGAAGAATCGAAATAAATCTGTAACTTCTAATAGGCAAGTTGGATATTCATCAGAGGACAGTAGCATTTTGAGTATAAAAGCGGTATTCAATATTCGCATCAGGAGCGGAACTATAGGGGTTCAAAATAGAGTACTAGTGTCATGGAAAATGTTTAACCACAAGCGAATTTTGGTTACTTACCCGATTACCAAGATTTTAATATCACCTTAAAGTCCTTAATCCTTTAGAAAACATAATTGCATGTACTACTTATCTTATAAATATATATATATATATATACATTTTATTATATCGACCATTCCAGGAAAGAACGCCCGAAAAAGTATATTTTTTTACTTGATGGCTTTCAATTTCGATAAAAATTTATATACATTAAGCCTTTTATTCATTTCAGTTTTCAGTTTTGTGAAATTCAAAAAACTCGCGATCTAATTTCACTTTTTAATTTTCTCAAAAACCAAAAAAATTTCAAAAGTATGTAACTTTGAATATCAATATCTCTGGGAAGACTTTGTGAATTTTAATGATTTAAACGGCCTTAAAATTACGCATAAAGGATTTTTTAAAAATGCATTTTAATGCAATTGCATTTTTCAAATGCATTTTTCTTTAAATATGCTATTAAAATTTTTAATTTTTAAACTTAATTGAAAAGTTTGAAATCTTTACATTAAAATAAAAGTGTTAAATTTTTGGGACGCGAAAATCTTATTTGCATAATCCAATTTTTATAAAAACGTGTTCCCAATTTTTCATATAAAAATAAGATTTTTTCATGTTTTTGGAATTTTCTTTAAAATTTGTATAAAAGATAACAAAATATAAAAAGTATGCAATTTTAAATATTCATATCTCTTGAAGTTATTGATGGATTTCTGTAATTTAAAAAGTATTTAAAAGGCCTTTGTATATTTTTTGTGTAATTTAGTCAGCATTTCAAAAACCAAGTCTTCGATCCATAATATTTTAAAAATATAAATGCAGTTTTTAGATGCATTTTTGTTTGTTGCGAATTTATTAAATTTTAATTTTTCAAAAGTGTATTTAAAAATGCTTTGTTTGTTATAACTTAAAACAATAAATAGTCTGATACATAAAGTTTTACTATTTTTCAGGAATTTTTAAAAAATAACACAATAAATTTTTTTTAACAAAATACGTAAAGATACTCATAATACCAGAAAAATATATTTTTTATATGAAAAAATTTAAACTACTTGAAGAAGAGTGGAAATTATGCACAGTACATGTGTGCGTCCCAAAAATTTGAGATTTTTATTTTAATGTAAAGATTCCAAACTTTTTATTTATATTAAAATATTAAAAAAATTGAATAGCATATTTAAAGAAAAATGCATTTAAAAAATGCAATTGCATTAAAATGCATTTTTAAAAAGTACTTTTTTATTTATAAAATATTCATGTTTAAGCTAACAAAATTACAATTCAAACGCCGTATAAATCAGAAATTTCTGCAAAGCCTTCCCAGAAATATTTGTATTTAAAGTTGTATACTTTTGAGAATTTTTATATTTTTTCAAAATTGAAAAAGCAAAATAAAATCGCGTATTTTCTGAATTTAGCGAATCTGAAAACGGAAATATTTATAGACACTCATAGACCTTATACGAATAAAATTTTATAAAAATCGGAGGACACTTGGTATATTTTTGGGCGTTCTTTCATGGAATGGACGATATACATTTAAAATTTCAAAAATCTCAATTTTACAAGATCTTGGTTAAGATTTTTCTATATATATATTTTCAACCGATTTTATTATATTTTATGTAGTTGGTTAAAAAGCAAAATTATCTATCGAACAAAGAAAACTTTTAATCATTATCTTTATTGAGTCAAAAGTTAAACGATTTTGAATTGGAAAGTTTGCAAAAATTAACAAACAGACGGACGGATGGACGGACATTAGAATTCTTTCAAAAAAATCTTAAAATTCAAAAAATAACTTTTTTCTACTTCTTTATTAATATGAAACCCAAATGGAAGTATTAAATTTTTGATATCACCTTTCTCTGAATTAAGTGGAATTTTCGACACATTAAACCCAAATGTATAGACGGACGGACGGACATTGCCATGCTGCCAAAAAATATTTTAGAATTCTAAAAATGTATTTGTTTACTTACTAATAAATAGGAAAAATGGAAAGTGATCATCAAAATTTGGATTTTTGAATTAAGCGTCATTTTCGTTCCATTTATCCCAAATGTATATACAGAAGGTCGAACCTTACCATTCAGCCAAAAAACATCTTATAATTCTGAAAATAAATGTTTTTACTTACTAACAAATAGAAAAGTTAAACGTGATCATTAAAATGTTGATACCATTTTTTGAATAATGCATAATTTTTGACCCATTTAACTCTAATGTATAGACGGACGGACAGACATTGCCGTTCTGCTAAAACAAAAAACTTAAAATTCTAAAGCTATTTTTTTTTAAACTAATAATAAAAAAAAAAAAAATAAATCGTGATCATTAAAATATTGATATCATCTTTCCCTGAATTAAACGCCATTTTCGACCCCTTTTACCCCAATGTGCATTGTAACAAAAAAGAGTAGCTGAGTGATAATAAACAAATGGTGCTAATATTTACAAGGTGGACACAACTCAGTCCTTTTGAAATGTGTTCGGCTATATTAAAAAAAAAAAATTAAGGAACACTTAAAGTTGATTAAAAATAAAATAGAGTTTAAAAATAAGTGGACTCAATCCAATAAAAAAGTACCTGAAAATAAAATAAAGCTTATATTTAGGATACTCCAGAAAACATTAAATATTTCGGTAAAAACGAATGACAAATTAATTTTTCTTTTAAATTTTAAACTATAATATATATATTTGAATTATTATTTTAATACCTCATTTGATTTCTTGGTCAGCTTCGATTTCTCTTTGCTGACCCTCTTAAAGATTATTACGGGTTCCTAAGGATCCATTGACCCCATTAGGTAACCCGGAATGATTTAAAACTCGGTACACATATAGTAACACATATTTAAGCTATACCAGACCCTTATTGAATTTCATGTCCTTTTTAGGGCAATTTTTTGTTATACAATTTTTTTTTTTTTTTTTGTCATAGTCACTAAATTGATTCATATACAACTTGGCACACATATAATTTGAAAGATTCTATGAGTTATACTTATTAAATAATGCTGTGCTCCCTCTTTTCCCATTATTATTTTATTTTAGTAGAAGAAATTCTGAACTATAAATTTAACTACCCCAATAAAAAACTTAACGTTAGTTAACATTCCCCTTACCTCTTAAACATGTTTAACTTATCAGCTAAGCTAATATTGTTTTCTTTGTTCTTTTTTATTTTTTACTAAATACCAACTAAACCATCAATTAAACAACAGGTCTCCTGGGTTCGTCGAAATCCACAAGGTGAAAATGCCTTAGATTTACTGACGGTGGGTTTACATACTTATACCGGTGATAAACGTTACAAAATGGAATTTCAATATCCCAGTAATTGGCGTTTAAAAATCAACAATGTTAAGAAGGACGATGAGGCCACTTATGAATGTCAAATATCAACACATCCGCCTCGCGTTATACAAATAAATTTACATGTCAACGGTAAGTTTGTTTTTTTGTCCTGAACCTATGTTGATATTAAATAATGAATGATGATGGTGATTTTAAAAGGAAACTTATAAAAAATAAAATTAATTTTTATAAATTTGTTTTCTTTTTTGTGGTTTGTTTTGTGTGCGTGTGTGTTTTTTTACAGCACCTAAAGTAATGATTGTCGATGAATTTGGTGATCCCTTGCAGGAGAAATATTATGAACAAGACTCAACGTTACAACTATCCTGTGTTGTGCGTAATGTTGCCATGTCATCCTCAGTGGTGTTTTGGAAACATAGCGAAGATGTTTTAAATTATGATGTTACCAGGGGTGGTGTAAGGTGAGTGAATAAATGAAATTTTTCTCTACAAAAATTATGTGTAAATAAATAGTTAAAAAAAAAACAATAGTAACCCAGTTGGAAATTGTGTCTTGACGACAGTTTCATAAGTGACTTATATTGTAAAAGTCATTAGGTGATGACATTTATATGGGATGACTACATGACGTGTCAACACTTTTTCTTCAGATTACTCTCATATGAAAATAGATACAAGTCGGAATTACTTTGATAGCTAGAAAATCTACAATTAGACAGAAAAACTATTAAAAACGACTGCGAAATAAATATGGGTTTATTTCTTTCTTTTATAATGGTCAGACATACGAATAAATTCTAAGAAAAATTTAATTTCATTAATACATTCATATATATATTTTTTTTTAACTTTTCAAAAGTTAATACATTTGTTAAACTTTTTAAATTAATCAATCATTTAAAAAGCTAATTCACTAAAAAAATATTTTAAATAATATAATTTAAAATAATAAAATTGAACAAACAAAATAAAATTTCACGTCTTTTCGAAAAAATAGTGGTATAAAAAATAAACAAAACATTAATTAAATTCGTTTTAATCTTTTAGAAATTCTGATAGAGTTATCTTATCTGAAAGAGAAATTTCAGTGCTTGCATGCAGAAGTCAAGACTGCTTTGAGCCAGAATATAGCCATTGTTACCAACAACAATGAACAGTGAAGAACACAGCTTTTACATATATCGTTGAAGAGACTAATGTGTTATTTCAAAATGAAACTGGGTTTAATATTGATATTATTGTTATTAAATTTTGAATTCATGTTAGAATACTTCATAGTATTTTTAATATTTAATAAATTAATTTCTATTATTTCCATAAATTGTATTATTTTTTTTAATAAATGCATAATAAATGGGATTCTACCCGGTATTCACCCAATGTGTGGGTTCACTGTAAATTCCTCTTTTGGGAATTTATTTGGGTATTTATAAAAAAACTTAAAATCTGGTTCAGGCAATCACTTTCAATTTAGTCATTTGTGGTAATGTCTTCAATGACATATTTATGTTAAATACCAAAATGGGAATGAAATTAAGATTAAATTAAATAAAATTAAAAAAACTATGTATGTATGATTTTAATGAAATTCAAGAATAAGTTTAAGCCTTTTTTAGGTTCAGCCATAAGACGCAAAAATTATGAAAAAACATTTTACGTGCAACAAGTGCAACACAGAAGAAAAATAAATTCTGTTATTTGCAGATATTGTGACAAGTTTTATAATTAAAAATCGGTCGAGAATTTATGTCTAAAAATTATGTGTGGAGCAATATAGAAGTAATATCTCCTTCTAGGCGATGGTGAAGTATTTGGGGTGCCACAAAATTGAGAAGGATAGAGGTTCATATATAGATTGCTCCTTGTACTTATGCTGTCACAGAATGCTTATTCAGAACTTAAAATTTCCTCCACTCAATAAAACGAACTGCAGATAATGTCGAAAAAGTTTGCTTTTTAGCATATAACTCAAATTTTTCCAATAAAGTCATACGAAATATAGATACTTCCCTAAAACCGGTATTGGCAATCATTAATAATGACTGTTTTTATACCCTACCCCACCATAGGTGGGGAGGGTATTACACGTTTGGTATTATGAGTTTTTGTTATTTGGGTATTACAAATAACACCCAAAAATATTGGTCTAAGACCCACCTTAATTTATATCAATCGGCTTGGAATCACTTTCTGAGTCGATTTAACGATGTCCGTCCAGGGACGAAGTCTATTGATTTTGGTTATGATCGGTCTATTATTTCACCTAGCCCCCATACAAATGTCCTCCCGGAAAAGGGCTTAACGATCATAAATCCCTTAATTATAGCAATATTTTAATGAAATTTGCCTCATATAAGTTTCCTATAAGTCTTAATAAGTGTGCCGAAAAAAAGAAGATCGGTCCATAATTGACCATAGCTCCCATATAAACCCTTTTTCAGAAAATCACTTTAACGGGCATAAATCCCATTAAAATGACAATATCAAGCTAATATTCGACACAAATAAGTTTTATATAAACATAAATGATAGTGCCAAGTTTTACAAAGATCGGTTCATAATTTACCATAGCTCCCATATAAGGCCCTCTTTCGGGAATAACCCAAAAGTGAATAAATTCATATAAGTGTTAGTATCAATGTAATATTCTGTATTCGTATGTTTTATTTTACACTTAATATGAGTATTGGTCTACAATAGGCCCCTCTCCGAATTATAATGTACACAATGGTGTAGGGTATAATATGGTCGGGCTTGACCGACTATATCTTTTTTTCTCTTTTTTTAATGTGATGGGAAATATCTGCTACGATTATTTCAGTAAATAATTTGTATTTCACCAAAATTTCTATAACATAATTTATACCCAACCCATATTTACCCAATTTACCAAATATACCCGGTATTTACCAAATGGGTATTTACCCATTTCCCATCTATAATCATAATCAATATGAAGGTTAGTATGCATACGTATGCACTATTGACTGAATGCTCATGTTTTTAATTCTATTCGTCAAGACATCTTATAGACATGTCAGCAGTAGTGACCAAAGAAGGAAAAAGTATCACTGACAATACATTGAATTTTTAAATGCAATAATCAGGTAGATATCACTAAGATATGTCACAAATTTGTTAGCACTATTAACAACATGCTAATTAAGTCTTGAAGAAATTTGACAAAATATATAAATATGTCAATAGTTGTCATGATGTACAAATGACAAAGTCAGCAGTGACACTGACGCGTCATGAAATTGTCTTATAAGACATCTTAAAGAAATTTCCAACTGGGAATAAGTATTTAGGGAGTAGGGAAAAATATAATTAAATTTATAATATTAGTGAAAATATTTTTAAATTGTTTTATTAATTTTATTGAATTTGAAAAATTTTTTAAAATTTTATATAAAACATATTAGTAAAATAAAATTATTTACAAATTAAATTAAAATGTATGTGAAAAATATTCACAGCTGCATATCTCGTTTTTATTAAAACATAAAAATATAAATTCGTTATGGTACATTTATTTTATTTGACTTGACTAATGATTTAATTAATTTATTCAATTATTAACTAAATGTAATTACATATCAATACGTATTTAACTTTATTTAATTTATTGTATTTTATTATGAGTTTTTGTGTAAATAAATAAATAAATAAACTCGTATGTGTATCCCAGTTTGCAAATTTATTTAATTTAATTCAATTTATCTTTTGTCTTTTACTTTATGTTGATGTTTTGTTTTGCTGGACTCACGTCTGTTGTTTTGGCTGGTGTTGCTTTAATTCATGTAGTGTGAAAACAGAATTGATGGATGATGGTGCCAATTCAACATTATTCATTGCCAAAATCAATAAAGCCGATTCCGGTAACTATACGTGCTCAATTAGTGAATATCAAAACTATACAATCGTTGTACACATACTCAATGGTAAGTAACGGTTTTATTATTTATAAAAAACCCCTCAATACACACATACACATTTATATGCTTTCAGTTTGGTCATGTGTACGTATGTGATTTTTTATTTTTTTACAAGTGTTTGTGAAGGTTGGAATGTAGATATTTTATATGGATATGAGTACGAGAGTTTATTAAAAAATTATAGTTTGTGTACGAAATTTCATGATCACTACTTGGCCTATGAAACATGAACAATTTGTTAAATTTAGAAAAATTGTCAACCAAAAATGTAGGTAACCTCCAAAAGTTTTTATACAGAAAAACTCATATATTTTCTAAAACACTAATTATTTCGTCATCCTTCTTTATACATATAAATATATATGTAATATTAGACTGGACCAAAATTTAACAACATTTGAATTTTGACCGTAACTCCCCTTAGAATTGTTCTTGGGAAGCACAGTGGTCCCAAAACGAATTTTTTTTTTACATAATTCTGTAACTTTAGAACTGCTGGATGTATTTTAATGAAATTTTACACAGACAATCCTGAGGTGTATGTCAATTGATTTGAAGGAGGACAGGTTCTTAGCGGGTCTCGGGGGCGGGGGGTAGACCTCTAAAGTTGGTCACCACGGGTATGAAAATTAAAAAAAAAAAAAATCTACAAAATCTCATTTATGATTTGATTGAAAAAAATTTGCACATAGACAGTCCTTATAATTCTCTACAAAAAATATGCTTACATACGTTGGTTATCTCTTTTAATTTAAGAGATTTCATTCAAATACATCCAGCAGTTCTAAAGTTACAGAATTATTTCCAAAAAATTTCGTTTTGGGACCACTATGGGCTGCAAAAACGTACTGTGGATAATATTAGTGAAATCGGATATCGTTAACCCGTGCCGTATTAGACCTGAAGTTTGTAGGGTGCATTTATAAAAGTAAAGGAAAAAGTTGACCTTTTTATTGATTTTAGAAAATCCTTTTTATTAAATACTTTGTTTTGCAACGAAATGATAAAAAATCGTAATTTAGAGGTCAGCTTTTTTTCAACGCCCTTAATTACAAAAATGTTCAAAGAAAATTTTATTGATTAATATCTTGAACAAATAAAATGACAGTAGAGGGATTACACATCAAAACGGACAAAAAAACAGGAATTTTTTATCTCCGATTTCAATGAAATTCGCTACAGATATTATGTATTACAAATGCTCAAATCATAAACTTTCTGAGTAAAGACACTTCCCGGTCCAAAAAATGACGTTGAATTTTTCCCAAAAGTAATCACGTTTTATTCTTCATAACTTCTAAGATATACATTGTAATCATTTTTAGTTATTTTTATTTCATTTGATAACAAAACACATTGACTTTAAAACGACAAATAAAACATTTATATACTTTAAAAATTCAAAGGTCAAAATCGATAATATATAGATCAAAGCGTAATGTCTCATAAAAAGGGTTTTAAAAATTCTTAAAAAGTATATATTGATTATGTAACTGTACTCTATATTTGTGCCAAGCTTCAGGTTGGAGCCACTTTTGGTTTAGGAGTTATGAAGAAAATGCGGTAAAAAGCACATAGATTTAATTATGTTTCAAATATAAACGAAAGATGCTTTTTATTTAAATATTTATCAAAAAAAATAAACTTTTCGTTGTACACTATTTACACAAGTGTTCTTAAACACTGTAATGGTCTGAGGAATTCGTAATAACTTTAACATTTTTTAACCGATTTCTCTTTTTGTATCTTATTTGATAGATAATTATGTCCAGATTACGATTTGTTAACATTTTGTTGCAAAAAAAAGTATTTAATAGCAAAATTTTTTTGAAAACAGTAAAAAGGCCAACTTTTTTTGCATATAAAAGCACCCTTCAAACTTCAGATCCTATGCGACACTGGTTAATGATATCAGATTTCCCTAATATTTCAGTACATTTTTACAACCCATGAATCGATTCTTGGGGGAGTTAAGGTCAAAATTCGATAGATGGTAAATTTTGGTGCAGTCTAATATAATATAAATATGTATAATTAAACGTGTTGTCACTATTGATTGCAATCAATTTAACAATTTGTATCAAATTATAGAAACAGTCAATGATATTGTGTGTGAGAGAATTCACAAAAAAGGTGTGAGAAAAGCTAAATAGCAAACAATTAAGGTTTTCACAGAACATTTCACCTCAGTAAAACATACAATAGGGCAAAATAATATTTCTGAAATAAATATGTAATTGCTAAAAGATTAGACGCAGTCGTTGCAGAAGTGTATTTAAGTTTAAGGACCGTTATTATAACCTACCTATAAGGTATCAGATAGTTAAAGATAAGATAAACTAAAGTGAACGATAAAGTGAACTTTATCTACTTTTGGTTATTACAACTTGATTTTAAGATGAATTTTATAATTTTGATAATACGACAATATCAAAGCAAAAACCGATTACTTTTGGCTACTTAACGTAGTGGCAACATGTACTATTTGAACGTAACTGCCACTAACGGAAATATAAACAAATAAAAAACAAAGAATTTTTTAAAATAAATGAGTTTAAGCTAACTAAAGGACAACGCCAGAGCAAATATAAATATAAACAGAACAATTATTCAAAACTACAGCGGAATAAATATGATTTTGTTTATTTCTTTTATAAAGCAGAAAATATGGCAGCTCTAATTACATAAACCGTCCGATAAAAGTTAAATGTCAGATGTTCTTACCTTTGGCTTATTGGTCCCTTTTTGCTTAACTTATACTTATAAGAACCAAAAACAGTTAAAGGGAACGATAACATCCTAACTTTAGTTATTGGAAATTTATAATAACGGCCCTAAGCTTTGTAGGTGGATCCAACGTACCTTCCAACTGAAAATCTAAAAATTAATTAATTAAATAATTTTTAAAAAAGCTTGACAATGCTTTTTTTTAACTCACAAAATTTCAAAGATATCTTCATTTTCCTAAAGACATTTTATGAACTTTTTTTGTAAACCAGACAAAGATGATTAGTGCCCATTGTGCACTGTATAAAAATAAATAAATATTTGTAATACGATATATGTATGTCTGTGTTAAATTTATAAAACTATTTTTAGAAAAAGTTGTTAGCAGATGATGAAATATGTAATAGACAATCATATGTAAAATGTTTAACAAAATATTTACTTTTTCGGCACCAATGAAACACAAACACAAGAAAACCTTGCTATTATGTATGTTGTCGGTATATAAAAATTAAATTAAAAAAAGATACCCTCTTTGATACCCTTCACCATCTTACCGACAAATCATCAAATTTTCGCTTTAAAGTATGCTTTCATATTTTCACATTTAAAAATCTAATTTTAATTCCAAACTACGAACATATGAATACGAAAAACAAACAGTCATAGCAAGCTTTGCTTTAAAAAAATAAACAACACATGTATGTATGTATGTATGTATGTATGTATGTATGTATGTATGTATATATGTATGTATGTATGTATGTATGTATGTATGTATGTATGTATGTATGTATGTATGTATGTATGTATGTATGTATGTATGTATGTATGTATGTATGTATGTATGTATGTATGTATGTATGTATGTATGTATGTATGTATTTATGTATGTATGTATGTACATATATACAAACTGACTGCATATAAAATCTGACTGCAAGTACAAACAACAACAAAAACAACAATGTTAATCATTATATTACTGCTGTTGCTAACTAAACTACTTGCCCATACAAAAAACAACAACAGTGCTTAATATAAATATTTTTGTGTGTATTTATATTATTAAATTATTAACTCAGTTGTTTATGAACGAATTTGATTGACTAAAATAAACGAAATTTTATAAAAATATTTATGACCAACCTGTTCAATATCGAAACCCGTGGCTTATATAGGAACTTCAAAAAGTCTATAAATGCATTTTGGCCGATATCTCGGATACTAATAGACCGATTTTTTTCAGGAAAAAATTTTTAAGAAAGATTTTAAATTTTTCGTGCAAAAACGAAGTCGCTAGCTTGTATGGGAGCCTAGAAAAGCCCACAACAAGTACGATTTTTTGGGAGTATCTTCGGTTTTTTGCCGATATCTCAGTTATTTATCAACCGATTATGCTCATTTTTATTAGCGATTTTCTAAGGAATATTCCTTACAATTTGATCTATAAAACATATATATACAATAACTAGGGCTTTCTAAAAACTGATTTCAACAGACAGACGGACATGCGGACATCTTTATATCGACTCCCCTATCAATAAGGATCCAGAATATATATACTTTTTTGGGTCTTAGATGAATATTGTAGAAATTACAAACGGAATGACAAACTTATATATACCCTATACACATGTGGTGAAGGGTATAACAACAGAACAATGGGAAAAGATTGTAATTTTTCCTAACAATTTTTAATATTTTAAACAACATTTTTCAAAATTAGATAAATACTATATAAGCAGATTAATTTATAATCTTTTACTGAATGAAATAGAATATTCGTCAGGTTGCTTTCACAAAATGATATCGGAATGGATATAACATGATCACCACTTCGTTTTATAGCAATCAAAGTTAGCAACATATTGTTTAAGAATAGTCATCCACTAGTTTTTATAACGATAACCCAATTTGCTTCTGAGATATGTATTATAAATGACGTTTTGATAAGTATCCATAGATGTTTATTTAAATAGTTTTTTTAATTAAAATTTTAAAGATTTTTTATGAAAATTTATTATATATCGTTGGATTAATTCTCAGAAATTTAGATTTCTGGTAGTTTTCCTTCAAGTAATCTATTATGACAAATATGAAATATATAATCGTTTTACTACAGGACATAGTGGTTTCAAAACGTTTTTTTTATGTTAAATAAAGATAGCTTTATAAATATCTGCAAAAAATATAAAAAATAAAATCGGGCGAAAATTGGACCAAAAACTTCACCAAGGCAAGCTAAAAAGTAAAAAATTTTATCTTTGAAACCTTATATCTCTTAAACTAAAAGAGATAAGATATTCATACATAGATCTCATTCATTTGTAGATCTTGACTAGCAGAATCTTCCTATATAAAATATGATTTAAGTATAAGAAATCATAATTTAAGTATAATAATTTCCTGATTTCTTATACTTAAATTATATTTTATATAGGAAGATTCTGCTAGTCAAGATCTACAAATGAATAAGATCTATGTATGAATATCCTATCTCTTTTAGTTTAAGATTTCGTTTAAAAAAAAACAAAAAAAATTATATCCGAGGGTTCTAATTTTGAAACTCTGTGGCCTCGCCCTTTGAAGGTCTATACAGTCCAAGCTCAAAACTTAATCTCACCTAGACTTCTACCATTACATTATAAAATTTCATGAAAATCGGAACAGCCGAAATCCCATTATTATTTCCATTTAATTTATTGAATCGCACACTGTTCTGATGCCGGTTCATTTGTCCATCGATGTAAATTTTACAACTTAAAAAAAAAGCAAGTGTTTCTTTTTTTTAATACGTAGCTACATAATTTATTACAATTTTTTTCCAAGTCGTTATTTACATAACTAAAATATATTAAAATAATATTCATATGGGCAATTCTCATTTTACTTTTTCGTTTATGAAACCGACCTCAACAATTTTTTTAGCTTCTGATTTTTTTAAATAACTTTTGATGCAATTATGTTAACAACACTTGGTGATGTAAGAGTACAAAAATTCAAGACCTGAAACGGTTCCAGCATGTTATGTCAGTGAAGATAGAATTATTAAAGAAGAATTCCAAATTAAATTTTAAAATCATTGTGGCATTTTAAAATATTAATTTGCTAAAAGTGTATAGTTATTTAAAAAATCACAAATTTCGCATATTTTGTTATAGCGGCTTTTGACGTTATAAATCAATTTTAAACTGAAATAACTTCTCGTGTTAAGTTTTACTTACGAAAAAAATATGATTTCACTGAAAGTGAGATCGAAAAAATCTTAACACACATTTTGCCTCATAATTTTTTTAGGAATCAATATTCAAAATTTTTTTTCATCAAAATAAGTGACGAGAAAGATTTACATCCTACAAATCCAAATAGGTTTTACAAATAATTGGCCACAGAATTGAATGTCGTCCGTTAAACCATTTCTAATGTTATTAAACAATATTAGAAGAATTTGCTATTGATGTCAAACCTAGTTCGGTAAGAAAAAAGGACCACATGATATTGGGAAGGCCAGAAAATTGAAGGCATATTGAAAGGAACTCCAAACACATCTGGTAGAAAATCAGCTCAGTTTTCTCAGTGCTTCGACTATTTGGTACGAAAATTTAAAGCTAATGGGAAAGTTGATAACATATAAAGTTAAAAAAATTCCAAACTGGAATTCTGCAAAAAAAAAAATTACAAGCCAAAAATTGGACTCGGAATTTAAAACCAAATTTCATACAAAAATACTCAAGCTGTATAATTGACGAAAAAACGTAGGTGCTGGCAGAATCTTCGCAGCTTGTGTCTCACAAATTTTTATTGCTAATGCTCGAAGCAATGTTGGAGATAAGTTTAAGACACAAAAGCAGCAAAAATTTCTTACAAAATTCATGGTATGACAAGCTTTTTAGAGTTGCGGCAAAACAGGAAAGTCATTTGATACATTCGGATCTATAAATACCAAAATATGCATAAAGGAATATTTCCAAAAAAGACTTCTTCTTTTCTTAAGAAAGCACAACGTGTCCACATATTTTTGGACCCATTTGGTATCATGTCACTACGGTAAGAAAGCTCTGGAGTGGTACCAAATCAATAACATAGTTTTAGTACCAAAAGAGGTCAATTTCCAAATTGTCCATAGCTTAGACCAGTGGAGAGATATTGAGCTCTAGTGAAAAGTGAATTCAAGAACACAAAAAGGTGTCCCAAAATACCGAAGGTGTCCCAAAAAAGTGACTGAAGCAACTATCAAATCTCCAAGGAAAGGGTTTTCAAAAATGGTCCACAATTTTATAATTAGTGGTTAGAACCATAAAAATTATATATTTCTGTGATCTGTGCTAAATTATCAAATGATTAAAATAATAATGAAAACTCTAAGATCAACCGTTTCCAAGTTATTGAATATTATATATGTTAAGAATTGTTTGATCTCACTCCTTAAGAACGCGATGTCTTTAATTTAACATTAATTATCGAGGCACATTCAAGGCGCTAATTAAAATTGGCGACGCTATATGTCAATCTGTAGCTGCCTATATCAAAATCAATATGGCATTAGAAGAAAAGTACGATTTTGCATTTAATGCAACTTTAGAGATTTAGTTAAGTGCAAGTATATAATGTACATTAGATTACCCATGAATACAAAATTTTTGATTTTACTTGCTCCACCGGCAGTTTATGGTAGATGGGGCTGTAAAAATAATATGTGTGTAAAAATTGGGTCGATCGATCGTAAACCGGCCAGTCGACTTTGACCTTTGTCCTAAAACAAGGCTTAAAAGTAACTAATATCTTTATTGCGTTATAACTCTTTAATTTAACATTTTCCGATAAAATACTATATAAGCTTTTCGATTCAGAATAAAATGCAGAAATTTTTGACATCTAATTTTTTAGCCTACTGTGACTTGTTGTGATGTTATAAGCAATCAAAGTAAAAATTTTTTCATGAACTTTTTTTAAAAAAGCCCTAGTTTTAATATGGGCTTAGCCTGCTAGAAACGGTTTTTATTATTTTGTAGAACAGGATTTGTAGTTTTTATAAATCGATAAGTTTTATCACATTTGCTTAATATATTAGGGTAGATGGACCAAAATCTGAATTTGGGGTATCAATTTTTTACTTATTATACAAATATTGGTACTAAATGTAGGGTGTAGCATGAAATTTTGAATCATTTCAGAGATTATTTTTAAATAGTTATCGAATTAAACTGCTGCTCGAAATTTAGGTGTTGCCGATTAAACAAAAATTGTAAGAGTTGACATGTTATCTCTTTTATCTTAACAACTTTTTTATCTTTTTTATCTTAAAAATCGGAGAAATATATTCAAAACATAAAACTTTTAACAACAGCTGTGTAATATTAATAAAAATGTTCATTATTATTCGTAAACATTTTAAATTAAAACAGCATGTAATGATGAGGAATTTCTAAATGTAGAATGGAAGTAATTAGTTTATAAAACCTTGTATTATAAGTAAATAAGTAAATATTTAAATACCATGTATGTACATCTTGATAAATACATTGAAACTGAAATCAAAAATAACAATTTAACTGTTCAAGACAATGCATTACGGAAATAAAAAAGTTTACTTTTAATTAACCTTTACGATGTCATGTACCCTCAAAAGAGGTAAATTATAAAATAAATTGCATAATTATTCCTTTCTGAAAGAAAACTAAATAGCGACAGACAAAAAATTCATCACATGGAATCGGAACAAAACTAAATTCCGTCATTCTATGAATTTAACTCATATAAGTTAATTTACAAGTTCTTTTGAAAATATATTTTTATTTATTTCCAAGCTATTGTGAGAAATGTTATCTATTTTTAATATATATCACCGATTTTTAAGGTAAAAGAGATAAAAAAGTTGTTTATATGTAAAAATATTAACATGTCAACTCTTACAATTTTTGGTTAATCGGCAACACCTAAATTTCGAGCAGCAGTTTAATTCGATAACTATTTAAAAATAATCTCTGAAATGATTCAAAATTTCATGCTACACCCTACATTTAGTACCAATATTTGTATAATAAGTAAAAAATTGATACCCCAAATTCAGATTTTGGTCCATCTACCCTAATATATTAAGCAAATGTGATAAAACTTATCGATTTATAAAAACTACAAATCCTGTTCTACAAAATAATAAAAACCGTTTCTAGCAGGCTAAGCCCATATTAAAACTAGGGCTTTTTTAAAAAAAGTTCATGAAAAAATTTTTATTTTGATTGCTTATAACATCACAACCAGTCATAGTAGGCTAAAAAATTAAATGTCAAAAATTTCTGCATTTTATTCTGAATCGAAAATCTTATATAGTATTTTATCGGAAAATGTTAAATTAAAGAGTTATAGCGCAATAAAGATATTAGTTACTTTTAAGCCTTGTTTTAGGACAAAGGTCAAAGTCGACTGGCCGGTTTACGACCGATCGACCCAATTTTTACACACATATTATTTTTATAGTCCCATCTACCAGAAACTGCCGGTGGAGCAAGCAAAATCAAAACTTTTGTAAAATCCATACATTTTATGGGTAATCTAATGTACATAAATGAAATTGTATTGTGACTTATTTAAAATTAAAGATGAATTTTTCAATAAATGTATGAATATGAACAAGACCAGCAATAAAATAACATCCAAAGAAGTCAACAAGATCCTGAACTTGTGATATAGAAGTAGTGCAAATTCGGATTTATCCAACGGTTTCTGTTATTTGCGATAACAGAAACCGTACATCAATGTTTAGCAACAGTAAACTTCATTTGAATCGCTTTTTAATAACATCTGCGGATTCTGTTTAAACAATTTTTTAAGAAGGAGAAAACACACACTATTTGATACTATAGAAGTAATGAAAAAGTACTTCCTCAAAAATTACTTCCATTTATTTTTGCTAGGAGACTACATCACTAAAATCTGAAATTTGCAAATTTTATAAGAAGGTTAAAAAATTATTAAGTCGCTAATATATCCACGCATACTTAACATGACGCGATATTTTTAATTTGTATTTAAGATAAATAGAATTTTGTTAATTTTTAAAAAAAATTTTATCCGTAACATTGACGCCGTTTGGTAAAAGTTGTTCACGCGAACAGAGCCAAGGAATATTGCTACTAAATAGCGTTGATGTGCCATTAAAAAATGTTCAAAATTTTTTGAACCCCAAAAGTTAACGATTTTGATGAATTTCCCATATATAAATACATATTTTAAATTAGTTTTCTAATCTAATTTAATCATAAATTATTCTTTTTTATTTCACAAAAGTCAAGATATGAATATGAAAGAATTTTTTTGACATTTCTCCTAATTTTATAATTATACTCATCAAACGTTTTGTCATTTAGTTTAGCTTGTAATTAAACCATTAAATTGCTTCGCAAACACATTTTCAATTAACTTGAAATATTTTTTACACTCTATTTGTTTTATGCGTGGGTTTATTGATAAGTCAAAAGCATATTATTATTTACATAGTGATAATAATATTATTTAATCATTAATATGCTTCTAGTAGCTTTAATATTCTGATGGTATTCAATATCTTAATAAATGTTAAAACTTCTTCATTTTTAAAACCACACTCGTTTGGTATGTTTAAACTATCAAACAGGTGTAGATGTCTATTAGGAACTTTTGTGTCTGTGCGGTTTTTCCAGCTCATATGAGTTAGAGTTAAGCTATTTAAATGTTTTAGACAACTTTATCCTTAACATGTGTACACATGTCTTTAACACTAAATTTACATACTTCAAACTGAATAATCAACCGAAATCTCATTAAAATTCCTTATCTGCATGTTTAAACCATTTCTTATGTTTAGATTAAAATCCAAGAACTTTTATTAAATTTTTATTTGACATGAAACAAAACTTATTCCAAATTTTTTTTTTTTTTGCTAATAACAGTTTGTGTGTTTAATCCTTATTGGGTGCAGTTTTGTTTTTTTATCCTGTGCTGTAAAGTTTATAAAATGCAAAATTTGAATTAAAAAAAAAAAAAAAATGTCAAAAACATTTATGATTCTTATTTGAAGTCTATAAACAACATAATTGTTTAGCTCTAAAACATGTATTTCATGCAATTACTTACAGTAATTTTAAAAGAAAAGTAAAGAGAACCTGGCGTCGGAAGTATTCGATTAACTATTGAAATAATTTATGTAAAATTTGCTTATTAAAATTTTCAATTCTTTTGCAAATTAAACTGTCTTCGCGAAGATACTTAATTTAATTTATTTTAATATTAAAGACTAATAAAATTTATTGTACAATAAATTTTAAATATAATTTAAAATAAAAAGGCCTAAAATTTAACTTTAATTATTAAAAAAAATTTTAAATTTCCTTTCAAAAAATATCCTTAAAATATAAATAATTACCAAGAATCTTAAGCATAAATCAATAAACAATCAAAATGTTTATCTCTTGTATATTCTTTTAATAAAATTAAAACGTGCTAATGATTATCAATTATCCTTACAGACCCTTAATCCTTTTTATTCTTTTCACTCAACTTGGGCAATTTGTTTTTTAACATCTTGACTTAATTAAATTATTTCTGATTACTTTTTATTCTTATCCTCTTTCTCGTATATATTTTTTTTTTATTTTTTGCAGGTGAAAGTTTTGCCGAATTACATCATGGTGCGGCCTTCAGTTGGCAGCAATTGAATCATCAAACTTGGCTAATTAATCTGGTATTGGCAACAATATTACTATTACTTTTACCCGCCTACATACATAGATAAAATTTACTTTTACGTATAAACACCAACACACATCAATTCTTATATACCCACACAGTCAAGGATATTTATACGAAATAATTAGTAAAATAATTTATATTTTTGTTTATTATTTTTTTTAATTAACAAAGAAAAATATATATATAAATCACTACAGACTTAATTATAAGATGACATTGAACATATATTTATAAGTTATTTTGGAAAAAAAAAAAATAGTTGACAAATATTTGTGTTCATTTAAATTTTTATTTCTACGAAAAAATAGTTATTAAAAAAAAAAGTTTATTTACAATATAAAATTTAAAATGAAAATTTTGTTCCAATGAAACAAGATTTTTATCAAAAATGGAACTATATTAGGCCACAGAATAGGAAATGCTAATATATGAACAAAAAAAAATTAATTGTTATTTTTATAAAAAAAGGCAAAACTATTAGAAAATCCTTAATATAGAGAAAAGTTATTAAAAATAACTAAAATAACATGATGGGTTTATAAATTGATTTTTGTTTTTTAATAAAATAAATTGTAAATTTATAAAATTAAATAGAATTTAATAAACATGAAAATAAATTAGTTTAGAATAAAACTTAAAAAATAGATTTAAGTTAATAATAATGATTTGCATTTGAAAATATAATTAATATAGAAAAGACTTTAAGTCAGTGTTGGAAATAATCGTATTAAATTACTAATAATTTTTCTCCACATCAGATAATGGTGAAATAAAATATAGATAAATTTAAATCCTATATTAGTTATTTTAAATAAATAAATAATATTTAAATAAAATTTCGGCAGTACGTCAATACTTCTAAAAATAATATATGTACACGCAGAGAAAAAAAATGGTTACAGCATGATCACTACTACTATTCTATATAATCAAAATTTTAATATGGTTGACTGTAATTATAATATGTATTTAAATATTTTTATATGAAATCATATTTATGAGAAATCCAAACATTTAGTTAATTCTACAGCTATTTAGTTAATTCTACAACCATTCAGTTAATTTTACAAATTTGATAATTCTACAACCGTTAAGCTAATATTTATACCCAACACCACCATAGGTGGTTGGTTATAATAGTTTGTGCTGATGTTTGTAAAGTATACCGATCGACTCAGAATCACTTTCGGAATCGATTTAACGATGTCCGTCCGTCCGTCGTCTGGTCGGCTAGCTGTCTGTCCATGTAAAGATTGTGAACAAAGTTCAGGTCGCAATTTTAAAGATATCTTGATGAAATAATTATTGAAATTGGTTATGATCGGTCCATTATTTCACCTAGCCCCCATACAAATGTCCTCCCGGAATAGAGGTTTAGCGATCAGAAATACCTTAAATATAGCAAAACTTTAACAAAATTTGGTGCAAAGAAGTAAGCGTACACCTTTGTTTCAAATTTCATCAAGATCGGTCTATAATTGATCATAGCTCCCATATAAACCCCTCTTCCCAAAATCACGTGCATAAATCCCATAAAAATGTCAGTATCAAATTAATATTCGACACAAAGAAGTTTTGTTTAAGTAGAAATCACTTATTTTACACTCAGTAAAAGTATCGATGTAAAATTGGCCACAGGTCTAATATGTGATCCCTCCCCGAATTTTGATTCACTTACATGATGGTGTAGGGTATCATATGATCGGGCTTGACCGATTATATCTTTCTATCTCGTTTTATTTATTTTTAATAACTATTGAATACACATTTTTTTGTATCAGTGCAGTAGTTTGTTAGTATATTAATTCTTAGATATGAATAAATATAAATTGACAAGAATTGTTTATACTCAGTATGATAAATGTACCACATATCATGGTACAAATGATATGAAAACATGGGATTATACATATATGATAAAATGGGATTATATATATGATTAAATGGGTTTATTTATATATATGATGAAATTAGTTTATATATATGATAACATGGGATTATTAAATGATAAAAACATGATGAAATTGGAAGCAATATTTAAGTGAAGGTTATAGACCTTACTAAAAATTATAAAATGAAATCATAATACGTACAAATATACTTATTTTTAACTATATTACAATCATACTATGTTGTCCTTAGCTTATGGTCACTAGAACCATATTTTTTCTTTGCGTGTACTTTAACGTGGCCTCAAAATAAAAGGTATCGATGTCTATAGCTTAAACGAAAATTTGCTTCATTATAAGATACCGTTTCTAAAGACTTTCATCAAGACATTATAATTTTGCAAACTTAATTTGAATTATTTTATTATAATTTTTTTTTTTTTTTTTTTCGTAATTTGGCCAAAGACAAAATATTGAAATTTGGTATCATAACTAAGACCTTTAAGACGCTCATTTAAACACTCAAAAAAATTTTATAATTTTTGGATTTTTTTATACACAAATATTTGACAAAATGAACCAAAATTATACTTTTGTATCGCAAGAGAAAGTGCTGTAGATAATATAATGACTAATCTAAACAGTTCCCATAATAATATTAAATTTACAATAAAGAATGAACTGGACCATAGACTTTGATATCTGGATATCGTAGTAATTAGAGGAAACAGTAGTCTTAAGATTGGTTGGTACATAGAACTTACTGCTTCGGTAAGGATCATAAAATGCCATTCCAAACACCTGAAGAGGATAATCATTAACACTGCCAATAAAATTTATTAAAAGAGTTTTAAGTATAAGCGACGAAACGTTTCACTCAAAAAATATAATTAAGATTCGAAAAATTTTGTTGGACAACAACTTTCCTATCAGACTTATGGAGAAATGACTACTGGACTACGGGAAACATAAATCTATGAATAAACATAAAAATGACGAACCGGTAATATATAAATCATGTATATATAAACCGGGACTATCGGAGAACTGACAAATTCGGAATTTATTAACGATAAGAATGACAGAATTGCACACAAAACCGGATCTCTTTTTAGCATGACTAAGGACAAAATAAACTCTAATGAAAATATCATGGAAGAATGTGAACAGATTTACGTTGAACAACTAAAAATAAACTGAAAACTACATTAGCAGAAAATAGGTCTGACTTAAAATTAAGAAATAATAATTTAACAGAGAACACTTGCAGTGTAATTTACAACTGAATTAAATCACAAGAATTGTAAAAAGTTCAAAGTCAACATAGACCATCGATAAGCTATCTCTATTTAACTCTATCGTTGGCATATGTTTTTGCGTAATTCCAGGGTATATAGACATATTCTAGTCCTATTTTAGTACATCGTATCCAGGCACTTCTTGGACTGTCTCTTCTACGCTGCTCTTGGGAGTTCCAGTCTAAGACAGCTCTAGCGATATCATTGTGTAGTGGGCGTAAGATGTGTCCTTCTACGTTTTGGAAATTTTGAAATAATTTTTTCTCAAAGAATTTTATTAAATTAAAAACCAATAAGCTTCTGGCTCTACATTTATATTGAGTTTAAATATGCTATAATCTAGAAGTGCGTTCATTCTCTACTTTTTCTCAACTTGTTGTAAATCACGAAAATCTTCTAAAGGACTGAAATTTTTGGATTAACAACAACTACAAGAATAAAAATATCATCACTAAAATCAAATTAAGATTTTATCCGAAGTATTACTAAGTAATTCAAGATTCAAGTACGATTGTTTTTTCTGAAGAAGTGTACTGTTTTTCATGAAAGTGTTGTAAAAAAAAAAATTTTTGCAAATTAAACTATTGTTTAGGAAGGAAAAATTAACTTCATTACACTGAAACTTAAAATAACACATAGATTACACATGAAACTAATTATACATGGGCTTCACATGCTACTTATGTAAATAAAAACTATACACGATATGTGTAATTACAAATGAGTGGCAACACTGCATGCTTGAGATGAGGAATATCATTAATTTAGCTACGAACAAAAGAATAAATTCAAAGCAGACACTGAAAATTGTACTCAGAACAACAGGCACTTAATAAAGAAGGTAAGGGAAAAATGCATGTAGTTGAAGATGATCAGTGCAATATTGGACAATGAACAGATAACATCTATGTTCGTTTATTTGACGATATTTTTGTAATAAGTAAGTTTTTTGGTCATGATTGTCAACATTTTATGTCATATGATTTATATAATTATTAACACACATATTTGAAAATCTGTCTTAAAATTTATTATAGATTGAAATATTTTTAAATTTTCAATATTATGATATTTTCAATGATGTACAATTTTACAATTTAAAATCTTCACTGAAATCGCACTTAGGTTCTAAAAGATTTTTAAAAAATATTTTAAATTATTTCTGAATTTATTATTATTTTTTTTTCATATACCCTACACCACCATAGGTGGTAGGGGCATTAAGCGTTTGTGCTGATGTTTATAGCGAACAGAACAAATTTTCTGACCCACTAAACGACTCAGAATCACTTTCTGAATCGAGTTAACAATGTCCTTCCGTCTGGTCGGTTGTCTGTCAACAAAGTTGTGAACAAAATACAGTTCGCAATTTTAAGGATGTCTTGCTGAAATTTGGCACGATAAATTATTTTGTCATATTTGGCATTATTTCACCTAGCACCCATAAAATGTTCTCCTGGAATAAGGAGTGAGATCGAAAAATTCTTAATATACATAATATTCAATAACTTGGAAACGGTTGATCTTAGAGTTTTCATTATTTTTTTAGTCATTTGATAATTTAGCACAGATCACAGAAATATATAACTTTTATGGCTCTAACAATTATAGAATTGTGGACCATTTTTGAAAACCCTTTCTTTGGAGATTTGATAGTTGCTTCAGTCACTTTTTTGGAACAGTGTGCAAATCTTCTGTTAAAATCTTCGGTATTTTGGGACACCCCTTTTGTGTTCTTAAATTCACTTTTCACAAGAGTTCAATATCTCTCCACTGGTCTAAGCTATGGACAATTTTGAAAATTTACCTCTCTTGGTACTAAAACTATGTTATTGATTTGGTACCACTCCAGAGCTTTCTGACCGTAGTGACATGATACCAAATGGGTCCAAAAATATATGGACACGTTGTGCTTTCTTAAGAAAAGATGAAGTCTTTTTTGCAAATATTCCTTTATGCATATTTTGGTATTTATAGATCCGAATGTATCAAATGACTTTCCTGTTTTGACGCAACTGCAAAAAGCTTGTCATACCATGAATTTTGTAAGAAATTTTTGCTGCTTTTGTATCTTAGACTTATCTCCAACATTCCTTTGAGCATTAGCAATAAAAATTTTTGAGACACAAGCTGCGAAGATTCTGCCAGCACCTACGTTTCTTCGTCAATTATATAGCTTGAGTATTTTTGTATGAAATTTGGTTTTAAGTTCCGAGTCCTATTTTTGGCTTGTAATTCTTTTTGCAGAATTCCAGTTTGGAATTTTTTGAACTTTATATTAGCTTTAAATTTTCGCACCAAATAGTCGAAGCACTGAGAAAACTGAGCTGATTTTCTACCAGATGTGTTTGGAGTTCCTTTCAATATGCCTTCAATTTTCTGAACTTCCCAATATCATTTTGTCCTTTTTTCTTACCGAACTAGGTTTCACATCAATAGACAAATTCTCCTGATACTGTTTAATAACATTAGAAACGGTTTTACGGACGACATTTAATTCTGTGTCCAATTATTTGTAAGACCTATTTGGATTTTTTGAAATTTTTTAATAACTTGTAGGACGTAAATCTTTTTCGTCACTTATTTTGATGAAAATAAGGACAAATTAACATGGTTGTTATTAAAAATAATAACTGAAGTATTTTTCCATGATAACTAGATCAAAAAAAATTTTGAATATTGATTCCAAAAAAAGTTATGAAGCAAAATGTGTGTTAAGATTTTTTCGATCTCACTCCTTAGAGGTTTAATCATCATAAATGCTTTAAATATAGCAACGTTTTAATGAAATTCGGTGCAAAGTATCAATCTTTGTGCGAATTAAAAAGAAATACATACCCGAAGTAACAAACTTTGGAGTCAACCCTCATCCACCGGGACCTGCTAAGGAGCTGTACTTCTCCAAATCAACTGAAAAGCACCTCAGTTCTAAACATGAAATTTTTTTATATGTATATCTGCAACGATTCACAAACTACAGAATTATTTCCAAAACAAATTTAGGACCACTGTGCAGCATTTCACAGAGTATAAAAATGCAATCTAAACATATATCTATATATCTATAATAATCTGCATCTTTAGCATCAGAACATATAAGACACCAGTAGTGTTTTAACTCAAAATGTTGAATTAGTTTTTCAAATTCTATATTTTGTGTTATTTAAATAAGTGATTTGAATGACTGCTTGCGGTAATCCCAATTTAAAAAACATTTCTTTTTATGGCATCATGCTAAAATAAAATTATTTCTTTTAATTTTCAGTCTCTTTCAAACATAACACATATTATGTTTATACGCACGATTATTGCAAATAATTAACTCATTGTTTATACGCAAATTCCATAAAGAAATATGTTCTATTTTCTTATTTGTTGTGCCGCGTACAATACAATTTCTATAATTTTTTCATAAAACAAAAGAAAAGTTTACCCAGTTAAATTTTTACTAAAATATCATAATATTTCTCCCTTTATCTGATGTAGAAAAAAATTCTATACTTCCTTAACATTCATAATTTCATTATACTTTAATTTCATACTATTTATACAGGAAATTGTAAACTAATACTAAAATACTAAAAAATAAACAAAAACTAAATTTAATTTGTTTTGTATGTACAATATAATTGTGGAAAGTAAAATATAATTTATAGTTATAAAAAATAAATAAAATAAAAAAAAAAAATAATAATGAAACATGTATTAGAAGTAACAAAAAAGGAAATATATCTAAAATATAACAACAATTACTTAAATGTATAAGAAACTCTAAACCTAGTATTAAATTGGTCATTAGTATGTAAGTTTATCTTTACATTTAGAATAAATAAATGAATTAAATAAAAAATAAAATAAAAATAAATTAAATGCATACATTTACGTAGATACAAACACATACAATAGGCAGCATAAACTTGAAAAAGTTTAAACTAAAAAAATTGTTCATTATTCTGGCAAAAAATAAAATAACTCATATTACATTCAAATAAATATTTTGCATAAAATTTCATATGCAAATGGAATTTTTACTTTTTTAAACTGAGGAAATGGATATGTGAATGTAAACAAGAAGAATTAAAGATTTATACTAATTGGGGAAAAATTCTTTATTAGGAATATTTATTTGTACCATTTGTTTATTCATATTTTTAAATTACAATGAAAATTCTAAATATTCTTACTAAATATAGGATATTATTTGCTTTATAAAAACTTAATTTTCAATTATAAATGTTCAACAGTCAAAAGCCAAGAATTTACATACAATTTTAAATTACAGCAAAATACTTAAAAATAATTAATTTAATTTGTATCGAATTCTAACAGAATATTTACAATTTTCGCATAAATTTGATTATTTTATCATATGATATCCTTTCAAAAAACAAGACTTAACATTTTTATACCCTACACCACCATAGGTGGTTGGGGTATTATGCGTTTGTGCTGATGTTTGTAACGCATATAAAAAAACTTCGGACCCCCACCTTAAAGTATACCATTCGACTCAGAATCACTTTCTGAGTCGATTTAACGATATCCGTCCGTTCGTCCGTCCGTCTGGCTATCTGTCTGTCCATGTAAACATTGTGAACAAAATACAGGTCGCAATTTTAAAGATATCTTGATGAAATTTGGCACTAATAATTATTTTGATACAAGGACGAAGCTTGTTGAAATTGGTTATGATCGGTTCATTATTTCACTTAGCCCCATACAAATGTCCTCCCGGAATAGGGGTTTAACGATCATAAATGCCTTAAATATAGCAATATTTTAATGAAACTCAGCACAAAGAAGTTTTGTATAAGTATCAATCTTTGTGCCAAATTTCATCAGCCTAAAGGGCATAAAATCATATAGCGTCCATTCCATGAAAGAACGCCCAAAAATATACAAAGTGTCCTCCGATTTTTAAAAAATTTTATACATATAAGGTCTATGGGTATCTATAAATATTTCCGTTTTCAGATTCGCTAAATTAAGAAAATTCGCGATTTTATTTCACTTTTTCACTTTTGAAAAAATCTAAAAAATCTCAAAAGTATACAACTTTAAATACAAATATTTCTGGGAATGCTTTGCAGAAATTTGTGATTTAAACTGCGTTTGAATTGTAATTATATTAGCTTAAACATGAATATTCTACAAATAAATAATATTTTTTAAAAATGCATTTTAATGCAATTGCATTTTTTAAATGCATTTTTCTTTAAATATGCTATTAAAATTTGTTAATTTTTAAACATAAATGAAAAGTTTGGAATCTTTACATTAAAATAAAACTCTCAAATTTTTGGGACGCACACATGTACTGTTAATAATTTCCCCATTTCTTTAACTAGTTAAAATTTTTTCATATAAAAATAAAATTTTTCTTGTATTATGAGTATCTTTACGTATTTTGTTAAAAAAAAAAATATTGTGTTATTTTTTAAAAAATCCTGAAAAATAGTAAAACTTTATGTATCAGACTATTTATTGTTTTAAGTTATAACAAACAAAGCATTTTTAAATACACTTTTGAAAAGTTAAAATTTAATAAATTCGCAACTAACAAAAATGCATCTAAAAACTTCATTTATATTTTTAAAATATTATAGATCGAAGACGTGGTTTTTGAAATGCTTTCTAAATTACACAAAAAATATACAATCACCTTTTAAATACTTTTTAAATTACAGAAATCCATCAATAACTTCAAGAGATATTAATACTTAAAATTGCATACTTTTTATATTTTGTTAACTTTTATAAAAACTTTAAAGAAATTTCCAAAAACAAGAAAAAATTTTTAACATGTTTTTATAAAAATTGGTTTATGCATATAAGATTTTCGCGTCCCAAAAATTTGACACTTTTATTTTAATGTAAAGATTCCAAACTTTTCATTCATATTGAAAAATTAAAAAATTTTTATAGCATATTTAAAGAAAAATGCATTTGAAAAATGCAATTGCATTAAAATGCATTTCTAAAAAATCTTTTTTATTATTAAAATGTTCGTCGTAAAGCCGCCATATGCGAAATTTTAAGGCCGTTTAAATCATAAAAATTCACAAAGTCTTTCCAGAGATATTGTTATTCAAAGTTACATACTTTTGAAATTTTTTTGATTTTTGAGAAAATTAAAAAGCTAAATTAAATCGCGAGTTTTTGAAATTTCACAAAACTGAAAACTGAAATTGATATAAATAATAATAATAATAATAATAATAATAATAATAATAATAATAATAATAAAAAAGATATTGAAAATAAAACTCAATGAAAAAATAAACGAAAATATTTATCAATAAATAATTGAGAAAGATAAAAAAAAGAATTTCATTTTAAAACTTTGAAATAGATAAAATTAATTGAATTTAAAATTTTAATAAAAAGTGGAAAAAACAAATGAGTACGTATGATTAATATTAAGCAAATATTACTCATACTTACCTTAGGAAAACTGATCCCAAGAAAATGGAAAAATATTTGTAGTATATGTAGGTTATACCAACAGTTTAAAAGAGGACCTAAACATTAATAAATTCTGTTATAATTACCCTGATATTATACAAGATGACAATATTTTATTATTTTATTTTTTATCCCGCTACTTCGTTAGCGTAAATTGTTTTTTAGAAAAACCATACTAAGAAGTGATATCGAAAAAATCAAACACGTTATGCCTCAATCAATTTTGCCGAAATCAATATTAATATTTTTTTTGATCTAGTTATCATGGAAGAATACGTCAGTTATTAATAACAATCATGTTGATTTTTCGTGATTTTCATCAAAATGAATGACAAAAAAGATGTACGTGCTACAAATTATTAAAAAATTTCAAAAACTCCAAATAGGTCCTATAAATAATTGGCCACAGAATTAAATTTCTGCCGTCAAACTGTTTCTAATGTTATTAAACAATATCAGAGGAATTCGACAATTGATAAGAAACCCGGTTCGGAAAGAAAAAAAAAAAGGTTCACATGATATTGGGAAGGTTACAAAACTGAAAGAATATTGAAAGGAACCCCAAATACATCTGGTAGGAAAGCAGCACGGTTGGCTCAGTGCTTTGACTATTTGGTGCGAAAATTTAAAGCTAATGTAGAGTTGATAACATATAAAGTTCAAAAAGTTCCAAACAGGAATACTGCCAAAAATTTAGAAGCCAAGAATAGGACATGGAAATTTCATACAAAAATACTCAAGTTGTGTAATATACGAAGAAACGTATGGGCTAGCAGAATTTTCGCAGCTTCTGTGTCAAAACTTTTATATAAGTAATGCTCGAGGAAATGTTAAAAATAAGTTTAGGACCCAAAAGCAGAAAATATTTCTTACGAAATTCCTGGTATAACAAGCTTTTTGCAGTTGAGGCAAAACAAGAAAGTTATTTGATACATTCGGATCTATAAATACCAAAATATGCATCAAGGAATATTTACAAAAAAGACTTCTTCCTTTCATAAGAGAGCACAACGTATCCACACATTTTTGGCTAGTGGGGAACAGCATTGCCAGTGGAGAACAGCATTACCGTTTGCCCCTTTTTCAACCACATGGATAATTTTCTGGCCCCTTTTTAAGACTATGTGCTAAATGACGAAAGAATAAAATGTTATTAATTTAAACAAATAAAACAATAATTTTGAGGTTGTTTCATAGTATAGTGATATAAAAAGTCGAGGAGTATTTATAAATGAACTGAAACTGTTAGTAACTTAACAAAATACTTAATATAGTTTAAGAACAGCTATTTATGTATACCATCATATGCCGAAGCTTTTTGGACTGAACTAAAAAACAAAAATTGATTTGATGAATACTTATATCCTAATTTATATTTTTACATTCCACAAAGCAATCCCTCAGGGAATGTGCTTTTTTATTAAATTATCAATAATAAAAAATAGTATGTCTAATAGACTTAAGTCAATACTTGAGGATCTATGCGTTCCGTCCTAAATTTGTCTAACAGGAAATTGCAAGAATGGAGTACGAGTAAAGAACTTGTACAAAAGTACAGAAGTTTAATTAATTAAAAGAGGATTGTATGTTAGCTATTTCTGTGAATAAATATTTATTTTTGCAATAGGGTAATTCCATTTTAAATTTAAAAAATTTGATCTCTCTGAAATTTTTTTTAGAAAAAATAACATGAAACACCAAATATTAAGAAACCCGTAAAATTGAACTATAGGAATCATCACACGTGAGAGCAGTTGTAACATTAGTGTTCTGTTTGCATTCAGAACAATAAACTTTTAAATACTTTAGTTACCAGTTTCTTACAGTTTTGTTGTTCGAAGTTTCAAAAAGTACCAAATTATTTCTATTATTATATTTTAGTAGAGGGCTTTTGGATTCTAAACACAGAACGATATATCTTTCATTCTACGCTTAAGTTATTTATTATTACATACTATTCAAAGAGTAATATAATAACGAAAAGTACCACAAAGTATCCTCTTATAGATTATCATTCACTTAGACCCATATATCTTTAGTTTCATGTTCAATATTTTAGAAAATTTAAAAAGCACCTTTAGAAGAATGCAAAAATATCACAAATCTTCTTTTTTACTTAAGACCATATATTTTAAATTTCATGTTTGAATTTTCAATATTATAGAAAATTCAAAAAGTACAATTGGAAGAACGAAAAAGTATCACAAACTTCTCCTCTTGAATTCTTACCCACATATGTCTTTAATTTCATATTTCTAAGTTCAATATTGTATAAAATTCAAGAAGTACCATTAGAAGAATGAAAAAGTACAACAAAGTCCCCTGTTATCGATTCTCATTCACTCTGGACCATATGCCTTCAATTTCATATTTCTAAGTTCAATGTTAGAGAAAAAAAGGTTCCAAAAAAGTATCAAATTACAGTTTTTACTCGTTTTCTTCCTAACAGAGCCGAATTTCAAAAAAGTACCAGTCACCTGTCCGATAATTTTTAAAATGAATAACGATAACTTTTTAACTTTCTTTGTATCTCTATTAGTTTAAGAAATATAAGGTTACCGATTTTACCAGTTTTTACCCTCTAAACATTAATTTACAAAAATCTATTCAGTAGGGGACCAATCTACAGTCTATATTTCATCTTTCTAGCTTTAACCGTTTGGGCTGTGCGATGATGAATCACCAAGTAAGTAAGTCAGTCACTAAGTGACGTTACTCTTTTATATACATTTATGGATATTTGTTCGTTTTTTCTGATGTTTGTAGCTCCCAAAAATATTGGCCTAGGACACACTTTACGAGAAGCTTTCTGTGTCGATTTAGTGGTGTCCACCCGTTTGTACGTCCGCTTACTTATTTATCCAATTCAAAACATTTTTGAGAGCAAAAAGAAATTAATTTCAAAATGATATGGCGGAATTATAATTGTGAAACCAAATTGTGAATTGAACAATTATATTATCATTAGTATTAAATAATATTAAAATATGTTGAACTTTAAAAATATTAAAAAATCTTAGTTTTAAGTATTTACTAGAAACGCTGCGGTAAGAAGGATAGTGAATTTTATATATACTTATATATGAAATTTAGGAATACATAATTCTACTTAGACGCAACCTCAGAAACCTATTGAACAAAATATCTGGTATATCAAAGTTAGGATTAAAATTAATTTTGTTTATAAAAATAGTTTTTCTAAAGTCTCTAAATGTACCAAAAAGATAATTTTGTGACTAAAATTTTACATCAGAAGATCGATAATTAAACAAAGTTCTCAACAGAGCAGCAAATTTTCAAAAAACGAATACGTGGAAAAAATGAATTATTTCTGTAAAACAACTATTATTGAAATATAATTACTTTTGTATAATTATTACTACCAAATTGTAAAAAATTAATCAAAAAGCAAAAAAAAGTGTCACATTTGAAAGTTTTAAGTAGGACGACAAAAATCCAATTATCGAGATATTGGACTGAAATTTTATATTCTGTAGTAGACAAGCCCGTAAACATTATTACAAAAAATGGGCGCTAGAATATTTCTATGAATTCGGACATATTTTTATAAAATTTATTAAAATGAATAATACTTAAAGATAGGCTTGGCAAAATTTAATCACCCTAAACTTAGTGTAATATTTTCATAAGAAATTTTTAACCAATACCTTTAAATTACTAATATGGGGTACCAAATATTTTTTTCACATATTTTAAAAGATCGCAAAAAGTCGCAGCCAATAATCTGAAATATTATTTTATGGATGTTCTTTCATATACAAATCGTTTGTTAAATTGGAATTCATTGAACATTTTTAGTTCTAATCCAATAAGAATAAAATTTCTTAAAAAATATATATCGTCCATTCCATGAAAGAATGCCCAAGAATATTTTTTATGTCTTCCAATTTTAACTATAATTGGCATAGGCAAACCCTATGGAGCTATTTAAATATCTCCATTTTTATCTTTTTGAATTCGCGAATTTATCGCTATTTTGGTTTTTCGAAAAGTCAAAAAAATCGCAGAAGTGTCTAGCTTTAAACACCAATATTTCTAAAAGTTGTTAACGGATTTTAATGATTTAAACTACATATTTAAGAAGAATATGTCCACCATAAATGCAGTAATCTTTTAATATTTCTTCAAATTTGTTCATACAAATTTTTTTTTTAAAGCTTATTTTAAAATTAATTTTAATCTAATATTTCATAATTTGTTATTTGCGGTAGGAAATCTATTTGTCCCAGATTAAGTGCTAATGTTTTATATAATAAACATATTTCACTTCAACATTAAGCAAAAATATTTAAAACCAAAAGGGTAGAAATTTCTTAAAAATGCATCCGAAAATTGCATTCTTTTCGTGAGTGCATCACAAGCAATAAAATTATTTTTGTTTCATACAATATAATTTACAATATTTATTGTAATAAACTTTATACTAGTTTTTAAATCGATAAAATCCGACGTATACTTAAGGAGTTATAAATATTTAAAGCTATATTTTACTAAAAAAGGTAAAAATCAAAATTTTTTGAAAAATTTAAATTTTTGCATGAAAAAATTGATGAAAATTTGTTTAAAAAATATTAAAAATAGTAGATTTTATTGTCCCAGAACAGTTATTTTTGCATTTTATAGTAAAGATATTGCCTTTTAATATAAAACAAAAAAAAAAAAAAAAATAAAATCGAAAGGGTAGAAATTTTTCAAAAATGCGTCCTAAAATTGCATTTGCATTATGAATGTATTTATACCCTACACCACTATAGGTGGTTGTGGTATTATGGGTTTGTGCTGATGTTTGTAACGCATAGAAAACGTTATCCAATACCCACCTTAAAGTATACCAAACGACTCAGAATCACTTGCTGTCCACGTAAACCTTGTGCACAAAGTACAGGTCGCAATTTTGAAGATAATTGAATGAAATTTGGCAGGTGGGACTTCTATGATATAAGGAAGAAGCCTATTGCCTATAATTGGTTATAATCGGTACATTATTTCACCTAACGTGCATAAATCCCATACTAATGTTAGTATAAAGTTTATATTCGACACAAATAAGTTTTATATAAGTAGAAACAACATTGCCAAATTTTATTAGATTTGGTCCATAATCGAGAATCGTCCTAAAGTGCATAAAATCAAGTAGATGTTAGTATCTACGCATTATTCCGTATTTGTATATTTTATTTTACATTAAGTAAAAGTGTTGATCTAATATAGTTCTCCTTTCCGAATTTTTATGGTCATACATTATGGTGTAGGGTATTATATGGTCGATCTTGACCGACTATACATTTTTTTCTCGTTTTAAATTGCAATATTATATCTAAATTAATACATTAAAAGAGGACATATTCATCTTCTACATGCTGTTTAAATCATTAAAATCCGCGTTATTTAGCGTTATTGATGTTTAAATTTACATACTTTTCTGATTTTTTTGACTTTTCTGAAAATCAAAATCTTGAAAAATTTTGAAAAATTCGCGAATTTTTTAAAATTAAATAAAAAAAAATGGAGATATTTAAATGGCTCCATAAATTATATGCGTATCAAATATGAACAAAATCGGATGACCCTCCGTAAAAAAATTGGCATTTTTTATAAATCTCTCATGGAATGGACGATATTTATTATATCCACCGTCAAAAAGATGTGGGTATATTGATTTTGTCATTCCTTGTGTAACATGTTGAAGAAATCATTTAAGACTTCACAAAGTATATACTTTCTGGGTCATGGTTAGATTCTGAGTTGTTCTAGCTATGTCCGTCCGTCTGTTTGTCTGTTGAAAGCAGGATAGGGCTCGAACGGAACAACGTAGGAAGACAAAATTTGGCTCAAATATTTATACTTATATATGGTTTATTTAAACACAGGGTGTCCATGGTAGCTTCATTTCATACTTTTCTGCTGATATCTCTTACACAAAAGCATGTACGGTAACGAAATTTTGTACAAATAGTTCAAAGACCAATGTAAACTGGGAAACAAAAAATGGGCGTAGTTCGCCCACTTTGCCGCCCACCTCCCATATAACGTAAAATTTTAAAAAGTTGATGGTGAGTATATAGTTTCGGCTAAGCCAAATATTACATTCGCGCTTGTTTTTAATATTATGATTTCTTCTTTTCATTTTGTCATTTCAAATTATTATGTCAATAATGATATATATAATATATTTTGGTGGTGTAGGCTATTAATGAAATTTGGCACACAGACTTATAGTCTAAGAATGAAACTTATTAAAATTGGTTTTGATCGTTCCATTATTATTATGACCATAGCTCCCATATGAAGCCCTCTTCATAAGATCACTCTAACGGGCATAAATTCCATTTAAATATTAATATCACGTTAATATCGACACAAATAAGTTTTATATAAATATAAATGATAGTGCTAAATTTTACAAAGATCTTAATATATTCCTATAGAACCCATATAAGGCCCACTTTCGGGAATCAACCAAAAGTGAATAAAACAATGTGTCGACGTAATTTTCAGCATTCGTATGTTTTATTTTACACAAAAAAAAGAGAGATCGCTCCCCGAATTTTGATGAACACAATGATGTAGGGTATCATATGGTCGGGCTTGAATGACTATTTCTTTCCCTCTCGTTTATTACATACGCTACACAAAAAGTCAGCATTCAAATATAACCAAATGAGAAAACATTTGTTTCAAATGAAAAGTTTGCTGGCCTTTTTTTAACAAAATATAATTTGTCTGCTTAATTTTCCTATATTATTTTTTAAGTGTGGGTTTAACTTATTGAACGTCAATTACTCCCTTACCAGTTTTCCATAAGGAATTTTGTAACTAATAAAACAAAAACATATATTTTTTTTAATATTCATCAATTCTTTTAAATTTGTAATTTATAAATATCTTTCAATTATAAACAAACCATTGCACGTTTGTTTTCATGTAAATTAAAAAAAAATCCTATATGTATTTATTTACCTTTAAATAAGAGAAATATTTATTATTAAATAAAATCAATTATTTCTTTTTTATTTTAGGTTAATTAACAATAATTTGGTTATAGAAAAATACATTTAAATTATATATTTTTTAACTTTAATTTATTTTATATGCATACAATTAGAAGTGGTCAATAAAAAAATGTTATTTGATTTTAATTTCATTCACATTTGCTTTTGACTATTTACACTTAATAAATATAATTTTTATTATCTACTTTTTACAATGAAAAGTTTTATTAAATTGGTATAAACAATTTATGGAATTAAAAAAAAAAACTAAGCAAATATAAATAATAAACTTTTTTAGATATATAAAATTGCAATTTATTTGGTTATTTTATGATATTTGTAATAGTAATAAAATAAAATAAACAATTAAATAAACATTACTGGGAATAAGTTTGTACCTTAAGTAAAAAATAGATTAATTTCTTATTATTTATTTTGGTTTATATGCAATATAAATAAAAAAAATATTAATTTGCAAAACAAACAATTTAAGACAAACAAATTTAATATATTTTTTACAACATCACTAACATTTTAAATTAACGCTTAATAATTTAACTTATAAGAAAAAACTAAAGCAAAATGTTTAATCCAAATGAAAAGAAGCGAGAATATTTTATTCCGCTTGGCCGATTCTACGAGGGCGGATCAATATTTCCGTGACTTTTCGAACTTCCCTCGTAGTTATATGAAATGCAACACTGTTCCCATCAAGTACCACCTGTTAATAGACTACTGTCAAATTTTGAGCAAGTGTCGTCATTTACTTTGCGTTTAACAGCTGTTCAAAACATACAACCTCTTGTATTTTTCTAAAAATGGAAAAAAGTGAATTTCGAGTGCTCATTAAACATTATTTTTGGCGAAAAAAAAAAAAAAAAACCGTCAGTCAAACCAAGGAAGAGCTCGATAAATACTATGGGGACTCTGCACCATCGATTTCAATGGTAAAAAAGTGGTTTACTGACTTTCGTTGTGGTCGCACAAGTACAAATGACGCTGAACGTTCTGGACGGCCAATTGAGGTCAGTACACCCGAAAATGTCGAAAAAAATCCACGATATTGTGTTGCCCGACCGAAGAGTAAATGTGCGTGAGATTGTTGATGCCATGGACATTTCATATGGCAGTGTGGTTTCGATTTTAAATGATCAGCTTGGTTTAAGAAAATTGTCTGCAAGATGGGTGCCGCTTTTGCTCTCAATTGACCATAAACGTTTGGAGTTGTTTAACCGCAAAGTAAGGTAAGTTTGTCGGCCAATAAGGTGATGGCAACAGTTTTTTGGGATGCACGCTGGATAATCCACATCGATTACCTTCAAAATGGAAAAACAATACACGGCGAATATTATGCCAACTTATTAGACCGATTTATTGAGGATTTAAAAAGAAAACGACCCCATATGGCCAAGAAAAAAATTCTTTTTCATCAAGATAATGCACGGGTGCACACGTGTGCAGTCTCAATGGCAAAACTCTATGAATTGAGCTACGAATTGGTACCTCATCCGCCATATTCTCCGGATTTAGCCCCTAGTGACTACTTCCTATTTGCAAACCTAAAGAAATGTCCGGATTGAAAGAGATTCTGCTCCAACGATAAAATTATTGACCAAACAAATGTCTATTTTAAGGACCTCGAAAAATCATATTTTTTGGAAGAGATACAAAAACTGGAGAAACGTTGGACTAGGAGATTAATTTTTGTTTTGCAAAAAACACTGTGTTTCGTTAAAAAAGTCACGGACTTATTGATCCGCCCTCGTATATACCCACCATCAACTATTTCAAATTTTAGCTTTTATAAAGTGGGCAGACCACGCACATTTTTTTGTTTCCGAATTTACATTGGTTGATATTTCGTTGATATTGACCTTATACGGGAGGTTGGTGGCAAAATGGACGGATCACGGTTTTTTGTAGCAGCCGAGTTTATATCGATCACAAACTATCTGTGCAAAATTTCGTTGTCTTAAAACAATTTAATTTAGAGCCATAATCTTTGGAAGATTAAATTTTTGTTTCAAATGAATTGTTGGCGGGCCTTGTTTTTAACGAAATATAATTTGCTATTAATAATTTGGCTGATGAATTTTCCTATATTTTGAAGTGTGGGATTAATTTATTTAACACCCCGTTACCAGTTTTATGTAAGGAACTTTTTAACTAATAAAACAAAGCATATGTTTTATAATTTTCATCAATTCTTTTAATTTTATAATTAATAAATACCTTTCAATTATAAACATACCATTGCACTTTTGTTTTCATGTAAAATGAAAAGAAAAATGCTATATGTATTTATGTACTTTTAAATAAAACAAATATTTATTATTAAATAAAATCAATTATTTCTTTTTATTTTTGGTTAATTAACAATAATTTGGTTATAGAAAAATATATTTAAATTATATTTTTTTACTTTTACTTATTTTACATATATGCATACTATTAGAAGCGGTCAATACAAAAAGTGTTATTTAATTTAATTTCATTCACATTTACTTTTGACTATTTACACTTAATAAATATAATTTTTATTATCTATTTTTTTTTTACAATGAAAAGTATTATTAAATTGGTATGAAAAATTTATGGAAATTAATAGAAACAAAAAACTAAGCAGATATAAATAATACATATTTTAGATACATAAAATGACAATTTATTTTTTATTTTATGATATGTTTAATAATATTAAAATATACAATTGAATAAACATTATTGGGAATTAGTTTGTACATTAAGTAAAAAAAAAAAAAAATTCCTATTTGGGGAAATAAACTACAGCTATTTAAATTATTTTTTATTATTTATTTTTGTTTATATGCAACATCAACAAATAATATTAATTTGCAAAACAAACAATTAAAAACCAAACGAATTTAATATATTTTTTAATATATTACTAACATTTAAAATTAACGCTTATTAATTAAAATTATAAAAAAAAAACTAGAGTAAAATTTTTAATTCTAATGAAAACATGGGAGAATGTTATTAAAAATTTCATTGATTTTGGATCTTATACTGGAGGTTGGTGACAAAATGGACGGACTACGGAAAAGTATTAAATGATGCTACAACGGACACCCTGTATTTCTAATATTTGGCCCATAACTTTTTAGTTTATTAACAGATTATGCCCATTTTAAATACTAAAAAAACCAAACCTTATATAACAAAAATATTTGAGGTGGTTCCGTTTCAGCCCTATCCTGCTTTCATAGACAAACGGACGGACATAGCTAGATCTTTATAGAATCTTAAATGATTTTTTCGACATGTTACACACGGAATGACAGAATTAATATACCCCCCATCTTCTTAATGGTGAGTATAAAAATCGTTTAATTATTTGCATTGTATTTAATTACAGCAAGAGAATATATTTACATTTGTAGGAGAAATTTATTAAAACAATTTAATTTAGAGCCATAATCTTTGGAAGATTCCATTTTTTTTTTTTTATTTTGCATTAATAAACTTTTGTCAGATTTTGTACAAGAACTAATTGTATTTTTCAGTTTTAAATACCAACAAATCCACATTAATGAAATATTTAAACAAATTTGCATAACCACTAATTCTACAAAAAAAAAAAAAAAAATTGTTTGCTGTTGTTTGATCTTGCAAATGTTTTATAAGAGAAAACAGTGTCAAGCAAGATTCGGTAAATTCAGCTATGATTAATGATAAGTAGAATTTTTTTCCAATTAAAATGGAGAAAATAGAAAATATTTTATGGTTACGTCAAATATTTGACTGGTCTGAACATACCTTTATTAAATAGAAATATCAATGACAAACATCATTCCGATTAGTTCTCGCTTATGTAGCTATAAGTAGCAACCAAAATAAATATAACCTAGTGGAATACATTTTGTAAACTAAGGTTTGTAGGATAAATCAGTTCAAAAACAAAAAAGCTAGGTAATACGCTCATCCCCTTGAAAGATAAATTTTGGACCAATGTAATATATATACATTAGAGTGTCCCGTAAACAAAAAGTTTGTAGGAAGACCCCTCAAACGATGTGTAAAAATTAGCTTAATATGGGAAAAATAATTTAAAAAAATTTTAAATTGATCTTCAGTTTCCTAACAGCGATTGAAAGTCACGGTTCTAGAACATTTCATCCAAAAAATAGTATTGAGTGTTATATTGAAATGGGTTTCAAAAAATTCGTAATTTTTAGCCAATTTATTTAAAAAAAAAAAAATATATTTTACAAAATTTTGGTACTTAAACCGTCATCTTAGTATATCATGCCAAAAAAAAAAAAATTGCGATATTTTTCTTAAAAAATGGATAAGAATTTTATAATTTTGTTCCCTTTAAAGCTAAATTATTAATAATTTGCATTGTAAGAAGTAATGTTGATATAGTTATATAGTTTTCCAAAATTTTCCAAAAAACTGTTCATCAAAATGCCTTTAAAAGTCTTCTTGCGAAACAAACTCCCATTGCAAACAAACAACCAGCATAAAAAATTTTTTTTTAACACCCATTTCGATTAAAAAATCGACAATTTTTTTACCAAAATGTATGGGTCCCATGATTTTTCAATCGCTAGTAGGGAACTGAAGACCAATTTGAAAAACTTTTTAAATAATTTTATCGTATTAAGCAAATTTTTACGTATCGTTTGAGGGGTCTTCCTACATCGAAATCTCGAAAAAGGCTATCCTCGGGACACTCTAATATACATTAAAGTGCCTTACGAAAAGACCATTTTTAAAACATACTATGACCATGAATATTCATTTAAATTATTATGTCTCTTTTCAGTCGCAAAATATTAATATTTTCTTACATTTTTTAAGATATATTCTTTGTTCAAAGTTGTAATTTTATATATTTCGAAAAATTTTCAATATATATTAGGTTTTAATGTACCATAGGAATGGTCTATCCTGCTGCTATTGAAGATTACACGTAATTAACCCATTAAGAGCAATAGGGTCAATTTTATGCATTTAGTTTCCAAAAGCTTAAGTTAGCAATTTTTGCAAATAAATCGCATGGAAGTACTTATTACACTTAAATATTAATAAATTTATGAAATATATAACAAGTTCATTAAAAACCGCGAAAATAATCGAATGAAAATGATTTTTTGAAATTTAGCCTCCATTTTACGCGAATTTAATGCTCTTTTGATCAATTTATGTTTTTGGGGACATTTATATCCTTAATTTATCGTTTATTTGCCGTTAAAATTAACTTAACCAATTATGGACCGGAAAACCCAAAATATTATTATTAATATTAAAACTTTAATAAAATAATATTTAAAATAAAATCATTGAAAATTATACTAAAATTTTATTTTCGCGAGAATGAAAACAAATTTAAAATTATTTTTTGTTCAATATATAGTAGACATCGTTTTTCTATCATACGTTGTAATTTTTTTGACAAAAAGTTTAAAACTATGTATACTGTCGATCGAAAACCATATTTTTGGAGGTATTTTAAAAATGGTCCAGCTCACGTAAATTAAATAATTGAACCGAAATATTTTGGGAATTAGTTTAAAACATATCAATCTTTAATTTTTGGGGGGTACATTTGCAACTTTTTTTGTTCCCATACAAATCAAGGCACTGTAATATACATATATCCCATACTGATGGTGGTTATTTCTACATTCACATATATTTATGTGTTAGTTCCATTTATAACACTTAGAGGAAAGTGCGTAGGAACAATGAATCCCCTGACTTAAAAAATTACTGTAAAGACTTCAATTGATTTAAACAGAACAGTATTTGCAGTTAAGATTAAATTTCTGGAAAGAATACCGGATGGGCATAATATGGGCGCCATATGATTTTATAATAATATGTGGTAAAAGATATTTTATTTAGAATTATCTGCTCCAGCACCATACAAATTTTATTTTTTATTGATTAATTATATTCTGAGATATTAATAAAAATGTAGTAATAAATAGGTAAATTTAATGCAAATACATAAGTTTCTTTGAATAAAATAATTCCATCTTAACTTTAAAAAAATATTTCCCAGGAAAAAATAGTTCTGCAACTAACTTTAGATTTGAGTTAAAAGTGAAGTCTGATTTTCTTCCTTACGTTAATTTCTGCAAACTTTCTAACACAAAATCGTTTATTTTAATTTTTTTTTTTACTTAATAAAAATTTCAAGCCTAACTATAAAAGCTGAAAATTCGATTTTAAACCCAAAAATCGACTATTATTTTAAGTTTCTTACATAAAGCTTTTTTCAAACAAAATTTCAACATTTCATTTTAAATTTTAAAATAAGTTTTTTGGTTTTTATTGTATTGAAACTTATTGAAAATATTTTCAAATGTTTCAATGTATGAGTTTTAAAAAGCTTTTAAAATTGATTTTTAAATATTTCTTATAGTACTTTAACATAAAGTTGATTTTAACAAAAATTGAATTTTAAATTTCTTTGTGGTTATGCTGATCGGCTTTAAAGGCTTAATTTTGTAAAACACTTCAACTCACTTTGAAAATATTTTCCTGCAGGGATTTAGAAAATAAGGGGATAAATTTTCTTTATTCGATAGATAAATTTGTTTCTTTACAAATTGCATAAAATATGATAAAATCAGTTGAACAAGTTGGGCTATATAAGGAAAAAACTTGAACAAGATCTTGCAAAATTAAGAATTTCAAATGAATATAACTCCAAAAATATATAAGATAAATAGTACATGCAAGCATGTTTTTCAAAGGATTTATCAAGAGATTTACATGCCTATTCACAGAAAATATTGTGACTGAAAAATAGTCATAACACACAAATTGTGACTATAGTCTTAAAATTCTATTCAGAATTAAGACCTGATATGTACACAGTCATAAGTGTTGTGACTATCATAATAAGACATTTTAATTGAAAATAAAAAATATGAAAATATAAAAAAAAAAAATTGTTGCGGAAAAAACAATGCATGCATGCACATTTGAAACCATTCAGGATCAAAGAGCGATAATACGTATAGCGAAATATATATGTCAAACTCTTACCCACATTTCCTGCAGATTTTTATCGGACCTTGGATTCTAGTTCGCATATTATCAGTTCTTATTTGAAAATTTAAAAATTTTGTACAAAATATTTTATTTTTATTTTTTATTTTCAATTGACAAGAAATGTCTAAATTTTTACTTTGCATAGAATGTTAAGCATGTTTTGTGACTATGTTAACAGAATATGGAGTTGTGATTGAGTCACAACAATAATGTTAACTATTAGTCTTAATAAAATTGTGACTTTTTTAATACTTTTTCTATGAATAGGCATGTTAGGTTGATTTAGGTTCATAGTATTAAAGTAAACAATATGTACACACAGAAAAAAGTTTAGTTGGAAAATGGTTATAATTATTGAAATTTAATAGAACTAAATGTAATTGTTACCTAGTTATCGATAATTTATGAGTTTAACGGATTTTCTATATTTATAACTGTAGAAACACTGGTATGATAGAAATATTATTCTCACAATTGTTCAGTCGGTTCAGTGAACTAATTTAAAATAAATTTAAATATTTGGTTGACAGTACCATATTGAATCCTTAGTGCATATCAAAATATTTTTATTTAGAACCAAATTGTAAATTAAAATAGAATAATTAAAAAATTTACGATATTATCAGTTGCAGTAACGAATAAAATAAATAATTCAGTGTTCACAACCGAAAAGTTGATTTACAAAAAATAATTATTTTTTTTTTTTTTGACATATCAAAAAATACAATAAAATAAGAATGAAAACATTTACTTTGCAACTGGTATTTTAGTTTAAAGAGGATCATTCAAATAAAATTAAGCGGTATGAATTACGATAAGAAATTTTGTAAAGACAATGAACAATTGACCATGGCTTTCATAAGCCCATACTTTTCAAAATTAATTGATCAAATATCGTAACTAAATTTAAAAAACATTTGCGCCAAGATGTTGAATGAAAAATCGCTCATAAATAAAATTTATTACAATGGTGTATAAGCGTAAATGGTCGAGTATATCGTGATTCTTATTTATTTCTTATATATTTATATATGCATATAAAATTATCAATATATATATAAAAAAATAATAAAAAAAATTATTTTATTGGGCAGCCTAATATATATGGGTACATTTTATAGACAAATTAGTATAATTCCAACTGAATTTAATTTTTAAAACGGTTGCAACAACCGTTATTTATAGTTGTCGCTATCGAATTTTGTAATAGTACTCACAACCACCAAAATTCGATTGGCAAAAAATTCGGTTGTAGCAACAAATCTGTTTTCTCTGTGTACTATTTTTCAGCAAATATCCTGTAATATTTTAAGTTGCATTTCATGAAAATTGAAAATTATGACTCTTTTTTTGAATTAATGTTTTATTTATTTTTTTTTTTTTCAAATGTAAACAAATGTTTAAATTTGAGAGCTCCGTATAAGAAAACAACACAACCTATCTTGATGATTTTAATTGGTATTGACACATAATTTTGTCTACTTTTAATCGGTGCGTAACTTTATTGAGAAAATTTTTATTTCTACGTGGAATGGTTCTAGAGCGGTTTCAGAATCTGTTTTTTAATTCTTATTCCAAATAGTCATTTCCTAAAGTCAACTTTTTAAATCAATGTAATTTTTTAAAACTCTTCTTTTTTTCATTTTAGAAATTATTTATATTTACCGTTTTTAAACAGTTCCAGGGTGTAATTTGGGAATCAGTAATTTGTTCAGAGAAGTGATGTAGAAGTCATAAAAACCAATTTAGAATCACAATAAGGTTCAACACTAGTTCCAAAGATATTCTAAAGATATTAATTTGAAGTTTTTCTGATTACATCTAGACCTAATAATTTAGAACATGTTCTAAAATTTTTCGTGGATTAATACAAAAATGCGAAGATACAAGTCATTTTTATTAACAACTCAGAAATCAATTGAGTAATAATGATGGGCATTTACAGAGCTATTACGGTTATAGTTAAGTTTGCCAGATTCGAATTGTGATCTAGCTTGACATTCCTGAAAAACAAACTTGATTTCCAAAAAGAAACTTGACAACTGACTTCTTATACGATTACAAAAGTGCTAAATACAATTGATCAAAATGAAAAGAGCTTTAAACAAAAAAATCCATAATATGCAATCAGGCACAAACCCATGACTATCTCATGACCAAGATCGGCGTCATGTTGCGCGACCAGTTAAAAAGTGGTTGAACATTTTTTATTAAAGAACGATAGGAATCAATGAATTTACCGATATATTTTCTTGGAGACCCCGAAAACATTTTTTAAATAATTTTGTATTGGTATAATTAAAGAGCTCAGATTATTCTGGGGGTCCGCGGGAAAATTAAAAATTCTTGAAAGGTTCCGTGAGGAGAGTTATCTTGGAAACTCCAGCATTAGAGTAAGAAAGAATTTTGTTGGTTCAAAAAAACGTTTTGAGTTTTGCCTCGAAATGGATATCAAAAAATTCCTAATTTTAAGTCAGTTATGGAGTATATTTAGGTCCAATTATAATGCGAAAAAAAGTTCAATATTTTTTATTATAAACTAGATAATACGTTAGATTTTTAAACGCTGATAGGAAACTGAAGATGAATTCTAAAGATTTGTTTAAATATTTTTTTCGTGTTCAGCTCATTAATATGCATCGTTTGTTGGGCCTTCCTACATTGAAATAAGGGGACACTCTAATATATATGATTTTAAAATTATTTAAAATTCAGTCATTATGTTGTATTGTTCTGTACAAATTCCACTTTCAGGGTGTAATACAGCAAAAGACATTATATGCTAGAAAATATAAAAATTTGCTTCGGGCTTATCACTAAAAAAAATCTTCTTAACTGCAAACTGTTTTCAACTTGACAAATTACATTTGAACTTGTAACTTGACAACTTCTAAAATATCAACCCTAGTTGTAGTAGTGAATCACAAGAGTATATGATTACCATTAGGGTATCCAATCGATTAACCGTCATTCGGTTATCCGGTTAATTTTTGTCGATTAACTGTCCAAATAATTTAAAACTGTCCATTTTCGAATAACGAATAAACCGAATAATTTGTGTCGAATAACCGGTTAACCGAAATGTTGTTTTCTCGAGTTATAAATTAGAAAATTTTTTATTTTTATGATAAGTTTATGTAAACTAAATCTTTTTAAGAGGTCTATTACATTCCAGTAAAAATAAATAAACATAATTTTTAGTGAGGTAATTTTTCTTCTGCTTTAGAAGTAACAAAAAACAGGATTCAATATATATATATAGAAAGATTTAAACGAATTGTTCTGCTATAAGACGTTGATATTCGCATGTTATTTTTCCAAAAAAGAAAATAACTGAAACAAATGACAAAACAATTTTATGCAATTTTCTTTATTAAAATAATAATAAAAATTAAAACTAATTTCCTGGAGTCGATAAAAAATTTGGAAAATATACTTATATGAAAAATATGTTAAATAAAGCGAAGTAGAATATTTTATAGTATTAGCTAAAAAACTAAAATTTTTCATACAAATAGGAGAAAAAAAATTACGAAATGACCTCCTTTTAAAAGAATTTTATCTTATATTATGTTTCTAAGTAACTATTTCAATAGATTAAATGCTATAATTTGTGTAATTTATATGTCTTACATGTATAACAAAGGTTATTCGGTTAATCGAATAATTTGTCAATAATCGGTTATTAACCGATCAACTTTTAACCTCGAATAATTATTTGTCGAATAAACCGATTAATGTAAACACCCGAATAATTGGATACCCTAGTTACCATGTTATTTTAAACTATTTTGATGCTATAATTATGTCCGTCCGTATGATATTAATTATATTCCATAAATTTTAAGAAGCGAAAATAATACTTTTTAAAATGTTCTAGATTTTTGTTATTTTTTTTTTTTTTTTTTACTTCAAATACACTAAATTTATTGTATATTTTTGGATATTGGATTGAATTTTGCAATATTTTTGCAAAAAAAAGCTCAGAAAATTAAAAACTTTATAAAATTCAAAAATTTTAAAAATATATAACATATATCCCTACGGTACATACCCAAAAAAATTAATTTTAGTCAATACTAGGGTAGCCAATTATTCGGGTGTTCATATTAATCGGTTTATTCGAGGTTAAAAATTGATCGATTAATAACCGATTATTGAGAAATTATTCGATTAACCGAGTAACCTTAGTTATATATGTAATACATATAAATTACACAAATTATAGCATTTAATCTATTGAAATAGTTACTTAGAAACATAATATAAGATAAAATTGTTTTACTAAAGTATTATGTCGTAATTATTTTCTCCTCTTTGTGTGAATTTTTTTTTTTTTTAGCTAATACTTTAAAATATTCTCCTAATTCCGCTTTATTTAAACATTTTTCACATAAGTGTATTTTCTGTGTAAGAATGATAATTTGTTAATTACACAGGTCAATACTAAAAAAGTATCTGGAAAATCATGTTGCAGATATTGTAGGTATTGTCATCCTTATCATCAAGAACATTTCGGTTTTTTTCCATTACGTCATATTTTTAACCCATTGAGGACTAAAGAAAACATGGTTTCATGATGAGTTTTTAGGTTATAAAATTTTACCAGTAATAGGTAGAGCAGACAAGTTAATCATGTTGTATAGCCAAGATATGGGGCTATAAAAATTTAGTACTAGTTAAGTCTCTTACTTATCATACATAGCCCCTATTTGTCTTTAAAGTTGTAAAAACCAAGAATTTCTCAATTAAACCTCATCAAACCATGGAAAAATGAGGAGTGGGTGAAGAGGAGAAATTTGTGTTTCATATAACAGACAAAAGACCATAGATATTAAAAATGGTAAAATTTATAAAATCACACTGACAGAAAATGTGTATCCATCAAAAGTATGAAAAAATAAAAATCCAAATTTAAATAACAGAGTTAGCAAAAAATTATAAATAAAATATATCCCGAATAATTCTGCCTAATTTTAACTCCTTATACTGAATAGAGTGTACAAAGTTAAATAAATCATTTCCATGACGTCACAATTTTAAAATATATAATGTTTTTATTTTGAACTTCATTGAAAAATTTATGGATATTTTTTTCTTTAATTAAGATTTAAGAATGTACTATTTATAAATTTGTTCTCATATTAAGAAGCTGTAAAAGTATGTCACCAAAGTATGATTCCATATGCATTGATATAATCTCTCAGTAACAGCATTTTGGTGCAAAAGCTCCAATTGTTCTTCGCATATTTTTCCCAATTTTTCACTGCTTTTATCAACTTCAAAGACTTTTAGGTGCTATAGAGGGCATGTTAGAGACATGGCATATTCTACACTTTTGTTTTATTGTTCCTTCTCTATATAATACGGAACCATAATTTGCTCTATCTATTACGCAGAAAATTATATAACCTAAAAATTTCTTAGAGGTACATATTTCATTTGGACATCAATGGGTTAAAAGTGTGATGTAATCGAAATGTTTTATGTTACTTTTTTCACTACATTTAGTCTTAGAAGTAAGAAACAAAATTATTCAAGATATATTTTTTTCCTAATTTTTTGTTAGCATTGTTATTTAAACTTGGATTTTTATTTTATTCAAACTTTTTGTGTCTGCGCATTTTCTGTTAATGCAATTTTACTGTTATTACTGCGGTCATGTATTAGTTATATCAAATACAAATTTCCCCTATACACCTACTCCTTATACCTCATTTTTCAATGGTTTTATGAGGGTTAATAGAGAAATTCTTGATTTTTACAACTTTAACGACTTCTAGGGGCTATGTGTGAGAAGTTTTAGACTTTACTAGTACTACATTTTTGTAGACCCATGTCTTGCCTATAAAACATGTGTGAAAAATTGCCTCTACCTATTACCTGGAAAATTTTATAACCTAAAAACTTCTCAAGGAAACAAATTTTCTTTGGCCCTCAATGGGTTAAAAATGTGACGTGATGGAAAATTTTCATTTGACTTTCTACACTATAACAAGCCTAAGGAATAATAATATTGTAGACTTATTCCAGATATAAAAAATGTTTGCGATTTTGTTGACCTGTGTTACCAGGGCAAGTTTAAATATGCACGAAAAAATTTGATATGTGCACAGAAATATGCAAAAATAGCATGAGTATGCATAGAAAAATCAACGATTTTATGCGTTCTTATATACTAATATATCAAAAATATGCATAAATATACACTTTTTGACTTTTAATGTCTGATAGATTTCAGTTTTAATAAAAATATAACATTAAAAATTTTAAAAGTCATATTTGACGCGTCTGAATTTTTTCTTTACAATTTTTACAATGTAATTAAAATATTCACAACAAAATTTTTAGAAATCTTTTGATTGAACTCCAAAAATTCATTTAAAAAATGAAGTTTTTATTAAGAAAACTATTTTTTGTATTTTATGTAAATTTATGCAAAGATTTAAAAAACATCATTTTTGTGAAATACTTCTAAAATATGCAAATGCTTACATTTCAAGCGAAAAGCTTGATGACAGTTATAAGTACTATTTGTGTAACTTTGAGTTTACTTTAATCAAAGTAATATTTTACGAATTTCTATTGACACAAGTGTAATTGTTTATGAAGATATAATATTATTACATTTTCTTATCGCTTTTTATAAAACATTCTATCCCAACAAAAAATGCATCAAAATAAATCAGTAATTTTTCAATTGTGATCCAGAAATAGTACAAATTCGTATAATTTTCAATGAATTGAATTTTTTGATACTTGTGTTACGTGTACAAAATTGCAATGAATATCCATTTTTTTTTAATTAGTTTTAATTTTTATTACTATTTTAATAAAGAAAATTATGCATAACATTGTTTTTCATTTGTTTCAGTTTTTTTTTTTTTTTTTTAAAGATAACATCCAAATATCAACGCCTTATAGCAGAGCAATTCATTTAAATATTTCTATATATATTGGATCCTGTTTATTACTTCTAAAGTGGAAGAAAAAGTTCCTCACTAAAAATTATTTTTATTTATTTTTAGTGGAATGTATGTAGATGTAGTTTACATAAATTTATCATAAAAATACTCAAGAAAACTACATTTCGGTTAACCGGTTATTTGACAGAAATTAATCGGTTTATTCGTTATTCGAAAATAGACAGTTTTAAAATATTCGGACAGTTAATCGACAAAAATTAACCGGATAACCGAATGACGGTTAATCGATTGGATACCCTAGTCAATACCCGTGGTACCCGGGTACCATTGTGTTATTTTCGTTGATTTTATTCAAAAATAATAAATTTTACACAAATTTTTTATTACGCCCATTTAACTAGCTACAGATCTTAAAGCAAATCGATAAATACATGTAGAGAAACATGTTTCGTTAATTAGGCGATGTCCGTCCGTCTGTCTGACAGTCCATATTAAACTGATAATGAAGCTACAAATCACAGTTTTTAAGCTAATTGGATGAATTTTGGCTTCATATGATATAGACATGATCTCTATTAAAATTAGTTGATAATGGTTACCTATTATAACCATTTCGCCGTACAATTTTTCTCCAATAATAGGATTTTGATGCTTATATATTTTTTTAATATTGCATAATTTAGTACACATAAAACTTTTATGGACGTTAGAAACCTTAGTTAATTTTGTATCAGGTTTGCACCTCAAAAATCCATAGCTCCCATATATGGACCATTTCCGAAAATCATCATAGAGTACATAAATTAGTATTGGTAGGCATTATATTTTTTATGAACAAAAGATTGTAAAAAGTATAAAATGTAATTTTAAATTTAACAACAAAACTTGATCTATAATAAAAGACACGTTCCATATAAACTCTCCGAGTAAATCCTTCAAGACAGACTATAACGTAGGGCAAATAAAAGTTAATTGCAGTGCAAAATAAAAATATTATATTGGGCTACCCGGGTACCATGGGTATTGACTAACGTAGGTACCAAGTTTAAAGCCATTTTACACATAGACCAAGTTAATAAAATTCAGTTTTTATAATGTATAAACACGACGACCTGAAGTTTCGTAGCTATATCTTTATTAATAAAGAAATGCGAGCACTTTAAAGTTACCTGGGTATGTACCGTAGGGATATTTACGATCAGCTCATATTCTAGCATTTCCCACAGTGTGACGATATACTTTAAGTAAATTTATCAAACAATATAATTTCTCTAGCTTTGCTATTAAATACGGTCTCTTATAATACCAACAGACTAAAATAGAAAACAATCTTTTTAATATACATACAAACAAAACTTTTTCATTATAAAATTAAACTTATACACCTACATACGTACAAAATTCTCTTTACAACTTAAGCTTTTAGTAAGTAATGTTTAAATTTTACTTAAATTCTAGAGAAAATATTAAATACATAAATTACTTAATTACATAGAGACTTCTCTAAGGCTCACAATAAGTCAACATACTAACAAATTCTGGCCAGGCCATGTGTTTGCTAGACCAATGTACCCAATTGACTTATATCCACTGTGTTCATGGCCATTATAGAGGGTGAAGGAGATGCTGAGGTGGGTGGTTGTGGAGCTTTCAATACGGATACTGTTGCTGATGCTAACGATGATGACGTTAATGGTGATGATGACGATATCGTTAAATTAGAAGTGGGAGAGTAGGATGAAATAGCAGCAGCAGCAGCAGAAGAAGGTTGTTGTACTAGAGCAATATTTGTAGCTGGTATTTGGTGTGAATTTTGTGGCCTTGAGGTTAGAAATGTAGATGCCATTGGCATGTGTTGTTGTAAAATATGTTGAAATTGTTGTTTAGGGAATGCATTTGTTACTACTGATGATGTTGATGGTGGTGGTGGAGGTGGATGATGTGATGTCGGTAGTAGTTGTGATGATGAAGATGTTATTGGTACTTTTCCTATTAGTGCTGCTGGTTGTGGTGCCGTTGTCGTTGTTTGTGTATGAAACATTTGTTTCTTAATGGTTTTGGCATTTTGTACATGTAATGATGACAACATATTTTTATCAATAACCATACATGACGTTGACACTGTATCGTTGTTAGACAAGGATATTTCATTGCGTAAAGTGTGTGCTGTATTTGTCAGTGTTACAGAGGGGGGATTTATTAGTTGCTGCTGTTGTTGTTGAATTGAAGGCTGCTGCTGTTGTTGTAGCTGTGGTTGTTGATTATTTGTAAGTGTAACGCTTATATTTCGATTCGTCGAATTTGAAGTATCATTCATGGAATTTACTCTAATGTCATTTGAAAATCTCTGATTAAGATACTGATTCGCTTGAGGCAACGTAGTTGTTTTCATATTTACTCTTAAAGGATTATTAACCTCGTTTATTGCTGCTGTTGTTGTTAAAGTATTTTTAGCTTCTTTCATTTCTATACTTGGTTTGGCTATAATCTTTTCTAATTTTATTACCTCTTCTTTTGATTTAATATTATTTAAGGATAATTTTTGTATATCCATAGATTTCACCAGGTTTGTTAGCAAAGTATTGGCATCATTTTTAAGCGGATTTTCTGTATCTTTTGTTTGCCTATCGACATTATCCTTTAAAGCTTCCGTGTTGTTATGGTTATCCCTTTCCTGTTGCTGTTGCTCTTGCAAGTACTCTATACTAAGTCTTTCTAAAATCAGCAATTTCTTTTGTAATTGTTCATTTGTTTGCATTAAGTTTGCTTCAACTTTACGTATATCACCACACTGTAAAGCCAAATTATTATCAAGTTTATCAATTTCCATTTGTACTTCATGTTGTGTCTGTTGAGCTTTTCTCAGCTGATGTTTGCGTACTTTAGCATGCAATTTAGCTGCCAGCTCTTCTTCCTTTTGTAGTTGTTTATTAAGAGTGTAAATTTTTTCCAACCACAATATTTGCATTTCAATTTCCTGTTCATTGTCATTGTCCTTGATAATATTTCCATTCAATTCAGGCTTTTGTTGTTGTTGTTGGTGGTGGTGTTGTTTATCCACCTTTTCTTTATCTTTATTTTTATTTGTTTTTAAATTAAAATCTTTTGCTGGAATTCGCTCATCCTTTGTTGATTTTTCTTTGTGTCGTTTCTTTTTCTTTTCCTTTTTTACATCCTTATCCTTGAGTTTATGTTTTGCCATCGTTATATTAAATGCCTCAGTAGCTGAGGGTATTTTATCGTTTACAGCTCCAGCAGCTAACGCTACTCCAGTTGGGGTAATTGTTGTCCTAGGATTTGTTGTTTGTAGCGTCGCTGGTATCGTTGTTGTTGTTGTTGTTGCTGAACGATGATACGGTTCATCTGTATGAAAGAAGAAATTTTTAGAAAATTATTAAACAAGGTGTAAGGATATTTTTAATTTTTATCAGTTTTGATATAAAAACAAAATAAATAAAATGTATTGTAAAGCAAAATCATCGATACTATACCCTAACTTAATAGGATTTTTTATATAAATAATAAAGTATTATGTTTTTGATTTATAGTTGCCTAAGCAATATTATTTTTAAATAAATATATTGACATTTTGTTTAAATAAAATATATAATAAGTATTTATTTATTTAAATTTTAGAGTATTAAAATCTACCTTTACTTAATTCCTAATGCTGTATAATAGAGTGTCCCGTAGACAAAAGTTTTGTAGGAAGACCCCTCAAACGATGCGTAAAAATTTGGTAAATATGAGAAAAATATTAAAAAAAAAAATTAAATTGATCTTCAGTTCCCTACCAGCGCACAGTGTCACATTTATCCAAATTAGAACGACAAAAATACGAAAATAAAACCTTATTAATAGAAGTTATTCTTTTCGAATTTATTAGTAAACATATCATATATTATCGAAAAAAAATACTTAAAGTATTGGAAAGTGTCTATAGCGAGAATTATGGGTTTTCAAAGTTGCAACTTTTAAAAATATTTTTATTTTATTTACAACATTTCTAAAGAAGTATGTTGAATTTAACTTCATGTATCTCAGAAAATACTGCAGATATTGATAAGACTTTTTTGGCACATCATAATAAATGTATCTAAATTATTCTATTATAATTTGCGAAGTTAAAAGATCAATACTGAAGATATATTTTTTTATCTAAAATAAATCATAATATTAAAAAACAAATTTTTTGAGAAATTCTGTTTTTAATGCACTGGAACTAAAAAAAAAAAAATACGATTTAATTGTAAAAGAATATCTGTGAAATTATATTGAAAAATATTGGCTGCGACTTTTTGCGATCTTTTAAAATATTATAAAAAATATGCGGTACCTCACATTAGCAATTTCTTAAGAATTATTTAAACATTTTAAGGTAATGGCTGAAAATTTGTTATGCAACTGTTACAATAAGTTTTATGTGATAAGATCTTGCCACGCCTACTATTAAAATATTCTTTATTTTAACAAAACTTACTAAAAATGTTCCGAAATTCCTACAAATTAAGTAATTTTTTTCAGTATGGGAGTGGCTGTGATTCTACCCTCCCATTTTGAGTGGGAATGTTTATGGCCTTATCTACTAACAGAATATACAATTTGAGACTAAAATCTCCAAAATTGGATTTTTGTCGTTCTAAAACTGCCGAATGTGACACTGTGCAGCGATTGAATGTCACGGGTCTAGAACATTTCGTCCAAAAAAGAATATTGAGTTTAGTCTTGAAATGGGTAACAAAAAATTCGTCATTATAAGCCAATTATAGAAAAAAAACTTTTAAAAAATTTTCGCAAACATTTTGGTACATAAACCGTCATTTTAGTACATCATGCAAAAAAAATTTCGATATTTTTCTTAAAAAAATAGATAAGAATTTTATAATTTTGTTCCTTTTAAGGCTAACATTTTAAAAAATTGCATTGTAGTAAGAACTGTGGATAATATGTAATTTTCCAGATTTTTTTAAAAAATTGTTCATCAAGATACCATAAAAAGTCTTCTAGCAAACGAAAATCCCATTGGAAAAATTTTTAAAATATTTTTTCCATAACCAACATAAAATTACGAATTTTTTGATACCCATTTTGATTAAAAAATCGAAACTTGTTTTTTGACCAAAATGTGTGGGACCCATGATTTTAAAATAGCTGGTAGGGAACTGAAGACCAATTTTTAAATTTTTTTTTTTTTAATATTTTTTCCAAATTCAGCTAATTTTTACGCATCGTTTGAGGGGTGTTCCTACATCGAAATCTCGTAAAGCGCTATTCTCGGGACACTCTACTGTATAATAAAACAAAAATTTCCATTGAAATCATCAGCACATTAAAATTGTTCCGTCTGTCCTTACACTTGATGATAAGAAAAAAAGAAAATCCCCCAAATTCTCAACACACATCAATTCATACAAACAGTCCCTTACACATTTGCTTTTTGAAAACAGTAAACCAAAAATTATACAAAATCAATAATACTGAAAAGCAATATATTACAAATAAAAATCGTGGAAAATATACAATTAAACTACAAATGAAATTAAAAACCAAAGGAAATAAAAGCAACTGGAAAACTGTTGAATAACATTTTAACAATATAAGGAATTTGTGGTTACACATTAATTTTATTTTATTTACTTTACTGACACAAACACAATTATGGAATATTTGATTTTATTCTTTTTTATGAAAATTCTAGGAATTGTTATTTTTATTTTTTAATTTGTTACAACACAATTACAAATTTTGTTAATAATAAAAATGTCACTGTAGCGTATAAGTATGATACAAATTTCAAGGAATTATTTATTACTCATACGTTAGGAAAAAAATTGGGAATTTATTGAAACTTTCCTAATAAATATGTATGTTAAAGTGCCTTACGAAAAAAGTTTCAAATGTACCCCTCTAGAAATGAAGACTAGTATGTTCTTATATGATTCCCAAAATATTACATCTCAGTCTTTAAATTTACGTGAACTAGACCATTTTCAAAGCACCTCTAAAATTATGTATTTTTTTCATATCATTATCAAAATTTTAGTTATAAGAAACTTAACTTCAAATTATAAAAGAGCCATACTATAACCATGAATATTCATTTAAGTTATTATGTCTCTTTTCAGTCGCGAAATATTAAGATTTTACTTACATTTTCTATAAAATTTTTTACATTTTTATGCATTTAGTGTTCCCAAAAAGGTTAAATTTGGAATTTTTGCAAATAAATCGCATGGAAGTACTTATTACGCTTAAATATTGATAAATTTATGAAAAACATAACAAGTTCATTTAAAACGGCGAAAATAATCGAATAAAAATGATTTTTTGAAATTAAGCCTCTCTTTTACACGAATTTAAAGCTTTTCTGATCAATTATGTTTTTGGGGATATTTATATCCGATAAAATTAATTTAACCAATTATGGAGCGGAAATCTCAAAAATTTATTTGTGCAACTAAAGGGTTAAATGAATGCATATATCAATAGTATTTAATGAGAGCTTTCCAATGATACGCTAAAATATAATTTACGATGGAAAATGTCTAAAATATTCAAACTTTAATAAAATACTATTTAAAATAAAATCGTTGAAAATTTTCTAAAATTTTAATTTCACGAGAATGAAAACAAATTTTAAATTATTTTTTGTTCAATATGTAGTAGACATCGTTTTCTATCATATGTTGTCATTTTTTTGACAAAAAGTTAAAAATTATGTATAATGTCGAACGAAAACCATATTTTTGGAGGTATTTTAAAAATGGTCCAGCTCACGTATATTAAATAATTGAACTGAAATCTTTTGGGAATTAATATAAAACATAACAAACTTTAATTTTAGGGAGGTACATTTGCAACTTTTTTTGTCCCCATACAAATCAAGGCACTGTAATGTATATATGTGTTTTCATTGGCAAGTGCTTAACTTTAAATTATTTACAATAAAGTAATTTCCGTTTTCTTTATAATCCATACACGAGTATCAGTATAAAATACTTTAAAATTTTACCTTTTAGACAAGGAAATACAATTATATATAAAGTTTGAAAAGTAATCTGTTATTTGCGACAATATAACAGATTTTAGAAAAAATATTAAATAACTTCATTATATATTAATTCTTTATTTATTATCTAAACTAGCTTAATCAGGCGCGCTTTGCTACTCTTTCGATGCCATATTAGATATTAACTTTATATGGGGTTACTACCTCTCTAACTATTCTCTCTATTGCAGTTTTAAATAAATTACTACTTTTGGATAATACGAAAAGAATAGGGGCTACACACCCTAATCCTTCCTATCTTATTTTATTACTTCAACATGATAAAAAAGTAGTCCCTACAAAATTTGAGGTCTTGCCTTATAATAGTTGTTTAGATATCCATTAAGAATAATTGCTTTTCTTCCTATTTTTGTCTTAAATTGTATTAAATATAGCACTATGTGACAATATTTTGGGGCCGAATCATACCATCTGCAATAGATATGTGTAATAAACCCTCCAAAGGATTTTTCGCTGGTAGGCAAAACTTTTCTTTTATGACCTTCTAAACTTTTCCTTTTTTGCACCAAGATAGTCTCAGATAAATCGAACAAAGTAATATAAATATAGTTCGAAGCTAAAATAAAAGATATTTGTATGTTTAAAATAAATAAAAAGAAAAAATATTTTTTTATCCTGAAATTCCATTAGTTATTTGTTACCTAAAATTTAACTGGTTTCGATTGTTTTTGCTAATCATGAAATAAAATATGCTTTAAAATGAATGCGTTATTAAACATCTTGGAAGTAATAACACGTACAGAAAAAACATGATTACAGCATGATCACTACAACTATTTAATGTTTGTATAGTTATTTTTCATTGATTTAAATTATACCATGGTCATGATGGCAACGTTTTTGTTTCTGTTTTATAATTTAATGATTACCCAAAATCATTAAATTATATGGTTGACTGCAATAATAATATGTATATAAATATTTTTATTTGAAACCACATTTTATAAAAATTTACTTAATTCTACAACTATTTAGTTAATTCTAAAACCATTAATTAATTTTAGGTTAATTCTACAAGCTTGCCAATATTTTTATTTGCTTTAAAGCTATATAAAGCCATATTTTGTTTTGTACAACTTTTGAATGTTGGTTTTTGAAAACAGTTTTATTTCCTCATTTACAAAGCTTCTAAAGTATTAATTAAATATTAGCTTAATTCCCTTAAATCTTAATTCTGAATTAAGAAATACTAATTTTTCATTCCATAATACCATTCTAAAAAATATAATTCAATAGCTTAATTCAAAGGCTTTTGCTTGAATAGAATTAATTCCTTTTTGAATTAATTCATAAAGAATTCATTCAATTTTTGTTAATTCAAATCTTTTCCAAATTGAATGAAAATATTTTTCATTCATTCAATTTATAATATTTTGTTTTTTAATCTTTTACAAAATGAATAAAAAATATTTTCTAAAGCTAATTTGTAATTTGAATTGAAGAAAATTTTTTTAATTCAATTCATATGAAGTACAAAGCATTTAATTCAATGAATTAAATTAATTTGAATGCTCTAAAAGAATGACTAGTATAATATATTTAATTCGATTTAAGAAAATTAATTAAAGAATTAAGCCTTTCGAACCTTTACTCAAATATAGAATATTTGTTTTTAGACTATGATTTGATTTCACACAAATATTGAATTTTTTACCTTTAAACATATTTTTTTCTGGATAACTATTGTTTGTTAGTATACTAATTCTCATTTAGTTTATATATGAATAAATATAAATTGACAAGGTTTGTTTATATTCAGTATGATGAATCAAAATATAAAAAAATGGAAACAAAATATATTACAATGGAATTATAATATGATATAATTAAATTACGATATGATAAAACCATCCTATTAAATATTAAAATAAGTTTATTATATAATAAATTCAAATCATTATATGATAAAAATATGATGAAATCGGAAGCAATATTATAAAAATAGTTATAATACTAATGGCTGTTCGAAATCGAATCATTAAATGATGAAAAAATTATAAAATGGAATCATAATAAATGTTATGTACAAACATACTAAATTTTTAATTGTAATTATATGTATATTACATTCATAGAATGTTGCTCATAATCTAGGTCAACAGAACGCTATTTTTACTCTGCGAGTAGTTATTGTAATGACATCTAATTAATGTGTTGGTAGTAGTTGTTGCATCTAATGTCATAAACATGTTAAAATAATGAGTAATTCAGCTAATGTGTAAAAAGTTGAATTACTCATTATTTTTATGTAAATATTAGCTTCTTAACTCATTACATGGCAACCAAAGTTTTTGCTGGGTATTTTCACAAACATTACTAACTCGATGTTTAGTTTTAAAATACTAAATTTATACTTTAAAAATGTATCAACTTTGTAAAATGCCAAAAGTATTATATATTATCATTTGTTAGTGTAAATAACATAAATAAGAAATAGATAAAAAAAAATCGTGGGTATGCACTATGTACTTTGATTTTGAAAATCCTATGAAAAAAATTTTTTATAGGTATAATTAAACGGATTGATTGCTTTGCAGTTGATATACAAAATTTCAGAAAATACCAATATAAATGTAAATGTGAAATATCATCCAAGTTTCAAATATTTTTATCACTACTGAGTACATCTTCTTCTTTCTTTTACAATCGACCCCAATGTGCTACCTTTGTAAAATATTGTGTTTACTAAAATATTATTTGAAAAATAATATTTAAAAAAAAAAAAAATAATAATATTTATTTGAAAAATAATATTTTAACAATTACAAAAATACTAAAATTTCCTTTTCCTGTGTAAAGAAATAATCAAAAATTATTTTCAATCACTTATTCATCTTGATTATTTATAGATTTTCTCTTATTACACCAACAAAAAGAAAACATTCCTCATTTGTGGTTTAAATAAAAATGTTTACCTTTATTACAATAAATTTTTATATAAAATGTAAAACATCACCTTTATCAGTACTTTAAATTTAGTGCTTATGTTATTGCTCCCGCAAACAAAAAATATAATATAGCAAAAACCTTTTCTTTATTATTGAGATAAAATGAAATTGAAAAAAGATTCGGCTGTGCCGAATCTTTGATACCCTTCACCATATTACCATCTTACTATCTTATCGACATCATATTACCATATTACCGACAAATAATAAAATTTTCGCCTTAACGTACGCTTTCATATTTTCACATATTTAAATCCAAATTTTTTTCGAACTACGAAAATTTGAATATGAAAAAAAAAACAATCATAGCAGGCTTTGCTTTTAAAAAATAAACAACAACAATTCCATATTTATTTATTTTTTTATGTGTGTATATACAAACTGACTGCATATACAAAGAACAACAACAACACTGTTATTCATTATATTACTTCTGTTGCTAACTAAACTACTTGTCTTATAGGCAAAAACGTCACTAATAGTCATTACAATGCTTAATATACATGTTTGTGTATGTATTTATGTATATTCTTAACAGATATGTTTTAGTTTTAAAAAATAAACAACAACAATTCCATACCTATTTATTTTTGTACAGACTGCATATACAAAGAACAACAACAACACTGTTATTCATTAATGACAGCTGTTTCTAACTAAACTACTTGTCTATACAAAAAACAAAAAACGTCACTTATAGTCATTACAATGCTTAATATACATGTTTGTGTGTGTATTTATATTCTTAACAGATTTGTTTTTGGTCCATAACTCTGTTGATTATGAACGAATTTGGTTTATTAAAAAAAACGAAATTTTTTAAAAACATTTATAACTGGTCTATAAAAAATCTGTAGCTTGAACAAGGGCTTCAAAAATAAAAAATTCGTTTTCCCCGATATCTCAGTTATTACTGAACCGATTTATTTCATTTTTTCAGAACAAAAATTCAGAAAATAATTTCCGAGCCCCCTTTAAAAATTCGAAGTCCCTGGTATATGCAGAGGCTTCAGAAACTGAAAAACCGGTTCCAAAAACCGGTTTTTTAAGCATATCTCCGCAATGTATGAACCGATCTTGCTGAATTCCAATAGCAAAATTCTCGAAAGCATTTCCGATCGTTTGATATATATATTATATATGTCAGTTATCGGTGGGCTTCATAAACGCCATTTCAACCGACACACGGACGGACGGACGGACGGACGGTCGGACGGACGGACGGACGGACGGACATGATCCTATCGTCATCATTTCTTACAAGGATCCCGAAAATGTCAACTTTTTTGCTCTCCGACGAAAATTGTGGGAATTACAAACGGAATGACAAACTTATATATACCCTTTACACCTTTGGTGAAGGGTATAAAAAAGGTCATAGAACAAAGATATTTATTGGCACACATTAAATGTGTCTACCAGATTTTATGCGTATTTTAAGCAAGGATTTTTCAACACATTTTTTAAAAATTCAATATATTATATTTTATGTCTTTACATTCATAACCATAAGTATTATAAGCAAAGATAAATAAGGGTACAACTTATTTTCGAAGGAAGAGTATGTAATATAAAATTCAATACACGAAACAGAAAAAAAAAAATCATCTAATATTTAAACTTCCCATAAGAAAATTTACCTTAGGCAATTTTTAATATTTGCTTTGTATATTTATACATACTGAGTAGCTTTAGACTTATTTTTTAATTTAAACAATGCCCTCACACCCTTAAATAGCTCCATAATTTACTTTTAGTAAATTACTTCATAAAATAAGAAATCGATCATAAAAATGCCTAACTTATACATACACACATATTTGCCTAACAAAAGTATCTTTGACTCACTTTATTTTTATGATTTTTATTGCCATTTTGCCAAAAGACAAAAAATTACATTATTTAAAGCTGAAGAGATTTAAATATAAAACAAACTGGTAGGTGTTTCATTGATAAGATTTATTTTATGCAAAATTATTTTCAATTTTATAATTTTATTGGTCTTGTGTTCCAGTAAAATGTACTTACAAACACACTAGGGTGGTCCAAAATTCCTTTTTGCAACTTAAATGGGAGTGTTCCAATCATCGTAGGAAGTGGAAACTGGCAAGTGTGATCTATTTGACATACCCTATCATAATTCTAGCTACGTTTAAGAATTCTGTACAATTTAACTATTTTCATACAATGTTGGACCACACTAATACACACGTATTACAAAACAAAAATATTCAAAAGTATTTATTTACCTAACATGAGTACATTAGGATTGCTCCGTTTGTATGGAGAGAAAGTATGTTATCGATGTTACCAGTTCAAATAAAAATTTATTTAATTCTAACCCTTTGACGACCATAGGCAAGGCTTATATATTTGTCCAGGTAGCAGATAGAGCAAATATGTCAAAGACTGTTTTATAGAAGAGGATTGGGGCAACAAAATTGTAGTTAAGTGCCAGTCCCTATCTGGTTCCAGTTGTACCCTACGAGGTTCCAAATTTGTCTAAATAATGGTCTTTATACCAAGGGCTGCTACAGAGCAAATATAGGGTGCAAGGGGATAGTCGTCAATTATGTTTTGGATTTAGCCTTTGTCTATCAAAAAATTTAGTGGACCAGTTTGGATAGACTCTAAGTTGCCTATAGATAATCATTTTATGTTTGGCAATTATATTTGCCTATGGGTTGAAACGAAAATTATCATTCCTAAAAAACTCTACAACTAAAACCTCTAAATTGTCATTAAATTTGTAGTTTTTTCAGCGTTTTTTAAGCGCAACTGTGTTTAGTATTTTGCATTCACATATTGAATTGAAAAAGGGGAATCCCCAATATATATGCTTTGCAAAAAGGGCGTATATTCACTTTGACTGTGCCCGAGTTTAAGGCTTATATGGGTATTATGATACGTATGAGCTTAGTGAAACTCTCATCAACACGTTTGTATTGGTCCATTGATCCAACATTTCACCAAGCTCAGGTTGCATGAGTCATGTCACGGAACCGATTTGATGCAATTACAGCCAATCTTCACTTTAGCGACAACAGTAAGGCTGATGTTAGTGACCGTGGCTACAAAATTCATCCAATTTTAAAGCACATTAACAAGGCTATGCCTGACGCATATACGTTTTCCAAAAAACTCTCTATCGAGAACATATGGATAAGTTTAAGGGTCATAATGCCATGAAACAATATATGAAGGACAAACCTATTTCATGGGGATTCAAACTATGGTGTTTATGTGAGTCAGAAACAGGATACTTGTATAATATTGACATTTTCACAGGAAAAAAACCATTTGTTGAAAACGGTCTTGGTGAAGCTGTCGTCTTGCAGTTATGTAAGCCACTGGCCAAAAAAGGGGTTGAAGTTTACTTCATCAATTTCTTTACAAGTATAAACTTAATGCACATTCTGCAGCAAAATGACATAATGGCATGTGGAACTATTCGATGTAATAGAAAGCACATGCCAAAGAATTTTCCTGCGGATAAAGAATGAAAAGGGGGGACATAAGTTACTTCATGTCGGGTAGCATTTCCGTTGTAAAATGGATGGACAATCGAGATGTCTATCTCTCCTCAAATTTTGTTGACCCAACAGCGGTAATCAAGGTCAAGCGACGTGTTGCTGGGCAAGCTAGTAAAATAGATATCAATTGCACCCTGATTATACAGCACTATAATAAAGGAATGGGAGGCGTTGATCTAATGGATCAAAAAAAAGTATATTACGAGTACGATCGAAGAAGTAAGTGGCATTTTTATTTACGATTGTTCTTCGATTTATTTGAATTATGTGTTCATAATAGTTATTTAATATATAAAAAACTCATATTGGCAAATAGTTCCTCAATCAACGTGACTTTAATTGAATTTCAAGCAGCTTTAGCCAAAGAACTAATTAGTTGCTTCAATTCAAGAAAACGTGGATTTTCAGCTTCAACCAAATTGGGAACTCACTTTATAAGCAAGCCCAAATCTATGCATAAAATGGAAAATAGTAAAAGTTGGAAACGCTTTTGCCATTGTACATCCACTAAAAAATATAGTCGCACAAATGTTTTTTGCGTTCAATGCAATGTGTTCCTTTGTTTCACAACATCCCGTGATTGCTTTGGAATCTATCACGAACAACATTAATAACATTTTTTTAAGATTGTTTTTTGTATTGATAAATGTGAAAATCATTAAAATATATACAATTTTACTATATATTTTTAAAGGTCAAAATTTTTATTATTGAAAATATGGGTATTTTCGAAAAATTGCCAAAACTTTTAAGAACATATTGAACTATTAAATTTAATTCGCAGAAGTACCGAAATCAATAATAATTTTTTTTACATAGCAGAAGCGGCGCTACAGTGGGCCAGCTATACACTCCAGCCAACAATATTCTGAAATCCGAACTGTTCCTCTATTGATGTCCCAAGTTTCATCTAAATCAGTTCAGTGTCTAACAAATATTTTTCAGTATTCTACAAAATTTATTACATTAATGAACTTAAGCCAGAATAAAAATTTAAAAATTAATAACTATTAAAAGTTCGAAATAATATTCATCATTTACGAAAAGTGTTAAAAATTTTTATTATTTTTTTTTTTTTGTAAAGAGTATAGTAATATGTTAAATGTTCATAATTCCCTATACCAACGGTTCTCAAATGGGGGTCCGCGACCCACAAGGGGTCCATACATACATTCGTAGGGGGTCGCGAAGAGATTCTGAAAAATTTTCTTGGACAAAGAATTTTTTTATGTAAATATTATTAGAAGTTTAAATAAAAATTCTGATGAAAGCATGAAACTATTTAAAAATATAAAGATATTTTTATACAAAAAATTCCCAAATTAAGGACAGTTTTTTAATGAGTTCTTTTAAGAACCAATTTGCATTAGCTGCAAGAAAACCGATTCAGAAACCCGAGCTTCGATTGAAAATATTCTGTAAATATAAAAAATATATATAATATAAAAAATCATATAAAGAAAGTGATGCTGTCGAATGACACAATATAAAGAAAACTACGATGTGGCAGAGAAAACTCTTAATTGAAAAGATAAATATTTCACTTTAACTTGATGAAACTATAAGTTTATTATGGCAATAATTTTTTTAAAAAGTCATTTCAATGCCCTTTCGATATATAACTATGGAATAACATCCTGTGTAATCACATTATTAAAATTTGATCGAATGGTGTGACTTCTAAATGCAAAGTACACAAAACATTTATTTCGCAGAGAAAGTTGCGGGCTGTAAAAATGAATTTTTGAACGACTATAATTCAATGTGAATATAGATAAAATACCAGATTCATTTCAAAAAGTGTTATAATGTAACTTATGGTTTAAATTTTTATTCTCAATCTGTAGATTTAAAAGCATTTTAGTTGAAATATAGCAATGTTTGTCCGCTTGTTGGCCCCGAAGTTCCCGAAGTATTAGAACAATTTTTATGTGGAACTGCCATATTCGCTCATTTGTCCATCAAAACTAAAGTATCTAACTTTTGTGTTTTTTTTCAGAGAATGATATTAGATATGCATTATGAGAAAAAACTCTAAATATTAAAGAAATCATTAAGCAGAAACAATGCATTTATTAATATTATTTTATCTTTACATAACATTTTATTTGATTTTTTAACTAGTCAAAGTTGTAGTGGGTCGCGCTTCCATTACAATGTCAAAAAGGGGTCGCGAAGCAAGATCTTGTGAGAACCCCTGCCCTATACTATAAGTCGGAATTTATTGATTTAAAAACCAGTATAAAGTTTATTATAACAGGTATTGTAAATTATATTGTATTAATCAAAAATAATTTTTTGCTTAAGATACACTCACGAAAAGAAAGCAATTTTCGGATGCATTTTTAAGAAATTTCTATATTTTTGCTTAATATTGAAGACGAATATGTTTATTATATAATATATCAGCATTTAATCTGAGACAAATAAGTATTATACCGCAAAATAACAAATTATGAAATATTGATTAACATTAATTTTAAAATAAACTCACAAGAAATAAAAAAAATAAAAATTTTTTACCCAGGAAAAATTTTGGAACATGTTCAAAAATCATTAGTTCTAGAACTGGTATAATCAGAAACACTTCAGAACTAGTGGTATAACAACCAATTCTGACACTAATGAAGTAGAACCTTATTGCGATGCTAAACTCGTTTAAAGGAAAGTTTTAGAGAACTAATGCTTAAGAACTAATTCTGTATGACTTCTACATCACTTCTGAGAATAAATTACTAGTTTTCGAATGATTTAAAAAAAAAAAGAAACTTGTATAAAAAAATTCCAAAAATTTAAAAAAAAAATTACAAAATGAAATTGATTTTAAAAGTGGCCTTTAGGAAATAGCCCATTAGAATAAAAAATAAAAAAACTGGTTCTGAAAACGTTTTCTATCGCTTCTATAGAACTAGTTCCGAATGTGACAATTTCAAACAAAAATCACTGATTAAAGAACTAGTTATAGAACCGTTCCATAGAATGGGTACTAGCTAGCTAACACTTCCATAGAATTAGTTCTGGAGGTGAAAATTTCAAACAAAAATCATTGGTCGTAACGCCAAAATAGAACAAGTACAGGTTTTTTTCACGTGTTCTGGAACTAGTTGTAGAACTAATAAAATTTTTTCTGGGTATTTTTTTTTTTTTTTTTATGAAAAAAAATTTTAAAATAGTAGACCATTTTGTCCCAGAAAAATTTATATTGCAATTTTTAGCAAACATAATAATTTTGTTTATATTAGAGGGAGAAAAAAATTTAAAGGGTATTCATTTTTCAAAAATGCGTCCTGAAATTGCATTTGCATTATGAATGCATTTTTAAATGATAATATTATTTTTAAATCACTACATTTATAGTGGACATATTATTCTTATATATGTAATTTAAATCATTAAAATCCAAAAAAAATAAAAATGGAGATATTTAAATGGCTTCATAGGGTATGCGTATGATAAATGTTAGCAAAATCGGAAGACATTCAAAATATTTTTGGGCGTTCTCTCATGGAATGGACGATATATTAACTCTCAATAGTTTCGAAGTTCATGGGTATTTTCACATAACTGTAAATAAGGAGTGAGATCGAAAAAATCTTAACACACATTTTGCCTCATAATTTTTTTCGGAATCAATATTCAAAATTTTTTTTTTATCTAGTTATCATGGAAAAATTCTTCAGTTATTATTTTTAATAACAACCATGTTAATTTGTCCTTATTTTCATCAAAATAAGTGACGAAAAAGATTTACGTCCTATAAGTTATTAAAAAATTTCAAAAAATCCAAATAGGTCTTACAAATAATTGGCCACAGATTTAAATGTCGTCCGTAAAACCGTTTCTAATGTTATTAAACAGTATCAGTAGAATTTGACTATTGATGTGAAACCTAGTTCGGTAAGAAAAAAGGACAATATGATATTGGGAAGGCCAGAAAATTGAAGGCATATTTTAAAGCTAATGGGAAAGTTGATAATATATGAAGTTCAAAAAATTCCAAACTGGAATTCTGCAAAAAAAATTACAAGCATAAAATAGGACTCGGAACTTAAAACCAAATTTCATACAAAAATACTCAAGCTGTATAATTGACGAAGAAACGTAGGTGCTGGCAGAATCTTCGCAGCTTATGTCTCAAATATATATAATAAATACCAAAATATGCATAAAGGAATATTTGCAAAAAGAACTTCTTCTTTTCTTAAGAAAGCACAAAGTATCCACATATTTTTGGACCCTTTGGTATCATGTCACTACGGTAAGAAAGCTCTGGAGTGGTACTAAATCAATAACATAGTTTTAGTACCAAGAGAGGTAAATTTTCAAAATTGTCCATAGCTTAGACCAGTGGAGAGATATTGAGCTCTTGTGAAAAGTGAATTCAAGAGCACAAAAAAGGTGTCCTATAATACCGAAGATTTTAACAGAAGATGTGCACACTGTTCCAAAAAAGTGACTGAAGCAACTATCAAATCTCCAAAGAAAGGGTTTTCAAAAATGGTCCACAATTTTATAATTAGTGGTTAGAACCATAAAAATTATTTATGGTTCTGTGATCTGTGCTAAATTATCAAATGATTAAAGAAAATAATGAAAACTCTAAGATCAACCGTTTCCAAGTTATTGAATATTATGTATGTTAAGAATTTTTCGATCTCACTCCTTAAAATCAATATTTACCTTATTTTATTCGTAAAATATGAATGCATTTTTACTTTCCTGTATCAATACTTTTTTCCTCGAAATAGTAGGAAATTATCAAAATTTAAAAATTTTTTTACATAAGGATGTACACCTAACTCTCACATTTCTAACTTAAGAAGTTTGAATGGAGTGACAAATTTTATAATAATTTATATACTGTGCCAATACTTTTTTTGGCCTGTGTATACCTATACAAATATTTAAATAAGAATGTCTAACGGAATTTTATTAAAATAAATTTTTCGCTGATAATTTAATATCTTGGGGCTTTAATCAAAAAAAAAAAAAATCCATACCATATAAAACGTGTTACAACACTTTTCATAAATTGTTATATTTCTAGCAGCAAAAAATAAATAAAAAAATCGTTGTCTCAAAAAAATAAAAAATGGTGGCAAAATTACAAACATATAACACCATCAAATAAAATAAAAAACATATGTATATTAAATCTTTTTTTACCAGATCATTAGCGGAAATTAAATTAATTTTGAGAGGAAAAAAAATAATTCATATGAAATATTTTTTATTAAAACATACTCGTATGAGTATGTACATATAATTATAATATGATACTTTATTCAACTTTATGCCTATATCATAATTATAACATTAAATCGTATTTTTTTATTGAATTATGCCTATATTGTATTGTGGTAAATTTAACGAGTGTAAATATTTTTATAGAACCTAAACAAACAGTGGCATAATAAAAAATTTTGTAGCGCAAAAAAAAAGGCAACAAGATTTAATAAAAAGAGCATACATATAAAATGTATGATATTGATTTATTCAACGGACAAATAGGGATTAACTTTCGCAAAGATTTAAAGGTTAATATCCTTTTGAAGGAATTGATATATTTTAGAAAATATTAAATTGTCTGCTGTTTGTATTTTGTTAACTTTTAGTATAAGCAATGGTAACAGACATAGCCATTTAATATATATATTCGATTAAATAAAACTGTTTATATTAAGTATATCAGAATTTAACCCGCTAATGCTTTATTGGATTTGTGTGTATCACAAAAGCGGAAAAGATCGATTATAATCCCTAACTCTCAGAACTGTTATAATATTGATATATTCAGAAAATTATAAACATACACATCAATCACACCTCGTAATTATTATAATTCCATGCCTTCATCTATTCCTTTAATATTTTTGATAAGAAAATAATATGTTTTAACCCTAGGATGACTGGTAACATTATGAGCGCTAAGTTATTCTCTTGGTCTGGCCAGACCACAGAACGGTTATAGGTTATAGGTAAAGCCCTAGTAGCACTTTTGTCTTGATTTTGTGGAAAGTAGTTAATATAAGTTATATATGTTAATATAAAGTGGAAATGATTCGCTAGACTTATAATAACAGCTATTGCAATGAAAACAAAAATAAATAAAAAATCTCATAAATTTCCACTTTTTTAAATAAAATTTTTATTAAAAATAATGTTTATCTAATATAACTCTGCTTGGCAATCATAGAAAATATATGAATTTGCTTATTTACAATGTCATAGGTTGGTAGTAATGTCTCATTTTTTACATCGAAGAACTATTTTGTGATTAATTTTCAGTATTTAATTACACCGTATTTTCATTATTTCGTCGTCTAAGAAGATAATTTGTCTTTGTATAGTATTTCTGTGTCATATTTAGCTAATTCTGGTGAAATGTATATTTTGAAACATGTCTATTTATTCACGCACAAATTTACGACAGGGGTATATGATGACTCCAAGTTTTTAATGAGAATTACTCAAAGATCCTCTACGGTAGCTGAATTGCTAAATAATTGATGCATAGGGTAAGTATTTGAATTGTCAGATCGGAAATAATAGCAATATAGAGAAGCATCTTGTTGACATTTTCGTCTTATCAATATCGAAGTTATATAAATTTTGATCGACGAAACCTTTTCCATTGGTTTTTTATTATTCAAGGTACCTTTGCAATTTATTTTTAATATCTTGAAAAATAATATTGAGCACTTCCGGAGTAAAAATTCTTTAAAAATGTTTATAGTACTCGGTGGAAATTGTCTGGTTGGTAACTTTTTGTTATAGTAATATGAGAGTTTTAAGTGCTTCCAATTAAGTACAATTGGATGTTTGATTTTCTTTATTGCTGAATATCCAGTATTTTCCGAGCCTAAAGTTTCGTCACCTTCATCTTCACTGTATGGAAATGACAATTGCACATTATCTCGATTTTAAAGACTAGACATCATTCCCTCTTCATCCTCTTTCTTTTTAGTTACTTATGGCGTTAAAATCTGGAAAGTCTATTTTATGGTGTTAAATAACGTCCAAACCACATTTTGCATCAAAAAAATACAGTTTTATTCAGACATTTTATACTTTCAACAATATATTATGATTGTTTTCAGAATAATTGTAAGTAGATGAATAAAAAGAAAGATGTTTACAAAGAGAAAACACATTGTGGTCTATCCAGACCAAGAGATCAACTTAACGTACTTTTTTTTTAACCCAAAATTTTCCTAGTTATCGTACTCCAATCGACTCAAAATTGATTTCATTCGATTCAGTAGATATCAGTTATAGGTATCGTGTTCATTCTTTTTTCATTTTCTACTTAAAATAAAAGATGTTGAACTCCAAAGTCAAATTTGGTCCTACCAGACCAAGATAGTAATCCTAGGGTTAATTGTATGTCTTCTAGTTTTGAAGAAAAGTAGAGTGCCAAAAAATACCAGTACAGTACAGTTTTTTTACATTATAAGTATGAAATGTTTTATTTCTATTATTGGTTTTTTTGTAGAGAAGAATGTGACTAATGTAGTGCTTATGGATACTAACACTACATATTATAAGAAATTTCACAAAGTTTTGTTTATAAATTTTATATTTTATAAATTTTATATTATGTTTCTAAGAAAAATTATCACAAAGCGCCCCTTGTTGATTCTCATTAATTTAAAACCATATATGACTAATTTACTAGGTTAATAATTAGAATTTTAAAAGTACTATTTCAAGGAAAAAAAGATACCACAAAGTTTTGTCAAAAAAAAAAATCCCATTTATGATGACTTTTTACTTTAAAATCTGCTTTTTTGAACACTTTAAAAATTCTTAATGGTAACGCTTCTCACAGATATGACTCAAAAAATACAATTATACATTTAATTACTTAAAAATTTATGTTTTACCAAATTATTTCATCGAATTTGATTTTATTTACGTTTTGGTATCTGAGTTTCAAATAAAGTCCCGTTACCTAAATTAACCAACTAATCAATCAAATTTTACCAAAATTGTCTCAAAATAAATATAGCAAAAATTGTATCCAATTAATTTCAATATTATACTGGAGTGCCATAATAAAATATCTGTATGTATATTAGACCACCCATGAATACAAAATGTTTTTGCTTGCTCCACTAACAAAAAATTATAAAATTTGACATGGCCTAGCCCGTTAGGCCCATAGTAAAACGAGGTTCATTTTGTAAAAAATCCATCTACAAATTTTTACTTTAATTGCTTATAACATCACAACAAATCATATTAGGCTACAAAATTATATGTCAAAAATTTATATTTTTTACTCCTAACAAAAAAGCTTTTATAGTATTTTTTCGCAAAATGTTAAATTAAAGAGTTATAGCGCAATAAAAATATTAGTTACATTTAAGCCTTTTTTATGACCCAATTTTTACACATTTATTATTTGTTTAGCCCCATTTATCAGAAACTGCCGAACATTTTGCTTGCTTTTGTAAAATCCATACATATCAGGGGTGGGCTAATGTATGTCAATAAATAGAAAAAATATTTGTTAAAGAATCTACCAAAAAGGGAAATATTTTTACCCCTTAAATGATCGAACTTCCAAAAGTTATTTAATTTATATTTGTTATTATACCCACCATCAAAAAGATGGGGGTATATTGCTTTTGTTATTCCGTGTAATCAAATCAACGAAAATGTTTTCAAATAGTTCAAGGACCAATGTAAACTCGGAAACAAAAAATGGGCGTGGTCCGCCCACTTTACTGCCCACTTTACCGCCCCCTCCCATATAACGTAAAATTAGAAAAAGTTGATGGTGGGTATATAGATTCGACCGGGCCGAATATAATTCGCGCTTGTTTTTCTTCTATGATGTAAATACTATTTCTATGTTTAGGGGAGACTGGGGCAGTTTCTGCACCTTTTTTTGAAAGGTCTGAATCCAAAAATGTATTCGACAGATTTAAAAATGTTATAGCTTGTTGTTATCCTTGGATATCGAACAATATATATTGGTACACAATTTTATGAATACTTAGTATTGGGTACTTATTTTTGGGAATAAGTAGAAAGAGTAATTTTTGCTGAATGTGCCCCACGCCGGGGTAGCTGTGGCATTTGACGGGGCACATCTCGCCTATCATATTCTTAAAGACAAAATGGATAGAAAAAAATTCATTTAAAGACAGACTAAGGTGTTGGTTATGAGCCAACAAAGTATTCATTTATTAGCTGGATAAAAATAAACGTATTTCTTTAAACCTTAAAACAAAACACAAAAATATTGCTTTTAAATACGAGTAACTATCTCGTTTTTTATGTGCGATTCAATTGTTTCGCGTTTAATATTGTAATTTCTACCGGCGGACGTTGGAGTCTTAATACCACGCAAGACATCATACATTCAACAGATGCCTATTTAAAACGCTGAGATCGAAAAATTCTTAACATACATAATATTCAATCATTTGATAATTAAGCACAGATCACAGAAATATATAATTTTTATGGTTCTAACTACTAATTATAAAATTGTGGACCATTTTTGAAAACCCTTTCTTTGGAGATTTGATAGTTGCTTCAGTCACTTTTTTTGGAACAGTGTACACAACTTCTGTTAAAATCTTCGGTATTTTGGAACACTTTTTTTGTGCTCTTGAATTCACTTTTCACAAGAGCTCAATATCTCTCCACTGGTCTAAGCTATGGACAATTTTCAAAATTGACCTCTCTTGGTACTAAAACTATGTTATTGATTTGGTACCACTCCAGAGCTTTCTTACCGTAGTGACATGTTGTGCTTTCTTAAGAAAAGAAGAAGTCTTTTTTGCAAATATTCCTTTATGCTTATTTTGGTATTTATAGATCCGAATGTATCAAATGACTTTCCTGTTTTGCCGCAACTGAAAAAAGCTTGTAATACCATGAATTTTGTAAGAAATTTTTGCTACTTTTGGGTCTTAAACTTATCTCCAACATTGCTTCGAGCATTAGCAATAAAAATTTTTGAGACACAAGCTGCGAAGATTCTGCCAGCACCTACGTTTCTTCGTCAATTATACAGCTTGAGTATTTTTGTATGAAATTTGGTTTTAAATTCCGAGTCCTATTTTTGGCTTGTAATTTTTTTTCAAGAATTCCAGTTTGGAATTTTTTGAACTTTATATATTATCAACTTTCCCATTAGCTTTAAATTTTCGCACCAAATAGTCGAAGCACTGAGAAAACTGAGCTCATTTTCTACCAGATGAGTTTGGAGTTCCTTTCAATATGCGTTCAATTTTCTGGCCTTCCCTTTTTTCTTAATGAACTAGGTTTCACATCAATAGTCAAATTCTCCTAATACTGTTTAATAACATTAGGGACGGTTTTACGGACGACAATTAATTGTGTGGCCAATTATTTGTAAGACCTATTTGGATTTTTTGAAATTTTTTAATAACTTGTAGGAAGTAAATCTTTTTCGTCACTTTTTTTGATGAAAGTAAGGACAAATTAACATGGTTGTTATTAAAAATAATAACTGAAGTATTTTTCCATGATAACTAGATGAAAAAAAATTTTGAATATTGATTCCGAAAAAAGTTATGAGGCAAAATGTGTGTTAAGATTTTTTCGATCTCACTCCTTAGTTTATAAGCTATAAGGTTACCAACTTTATCCTTTTTTTATTCCCTTAATATAGAGCGGTATAACAATATAAGTATATTACAAATGTTAACTTTTTAGCTTTAGGAGTTTGGGCTGTGCAATGACGAATTAGTCAGTTAATCACTAAGTAACCATTTTCGCAAAATATATTATGTACCCCTCGTATATAATATTATAATTTTATTTTCTAATTGTTTAGAATAAGTATATTTCATATAATTACTTGCTAATTATCTTTATATTATATGTAAAGATAACAATAAAACATATTTTCCACTTGCTCTTAAATCATACAAACAATTTATGGCTACAACTTAATATAAAATAACAAGACGTATATATATATATATATATATTTATTTCCAGAAAATAATAAAAAAAAAAAACAGAAACACATAAAACAGGACAACATCTGTCCCAATTTAAAATTATGTCAATCTTTGTTATTGATATGGTATCTAAGATATGCATGTAACACATATTAAATGTCAAAACATGTCAGAAATTCTTATATCTAAACTTATATCCTTATACATTTCCTTTATATACATACATATATACTCGTATAAAAGATATCAACATACACATAAGTATAATAGATCTTAAAAATATAAATTTATATTTTTTTGGTTTCATTTTACTTGTTACTATTGTTGTTGTTGCTCATGTTAGTAATGTGTAACACAAATAGAAATACATCATCATTCTTGTACTTACCTATAAAAATCTCTTCACCATCTTGTATTTCCGGTTCGCATTCGGCTTCATCTAAACCATTTAAATAGGTTTCAAGCAAATAGTTTTTACCCAACTCACGTTCACGTTTACGATGTTTCTCCTCTTCAATCTTGGTAATTTGACGTTCCTTTTCACTGTGGACGTGTTTTTATTTTCGTTTCATATTTTTTGGTTTTTTTTTATGTGTTTTTATAAGGATATTTATGGTAGTATGGGTGTTATTGTATGTGTGTGTATGTGACAATATTTCATTGTATGACCAAAAATACCAACCACAATTATTGTTGTAAAGCAAAAAAAAAAAAAAGAGCACATGGCCAAGAGGCGATAAACAATGTATACAAACACACACACAAACACATTTGCAACCATTTTAAAGATGGGCAGCCGGAGAGTGTACATTATGTTCAACCAGAGACAGCAAGAAAATCAAATGATAATGGAAATAAAAAAATAAAGAAATTAAAAGAAATAAAAATACGGAAATAAAAGATAAAAAGTCAAGTAAAAACCCAATTAATTATACAAGCAGTTTTCTTTTAATTATGACCAACACAATGCTGCATACCATTCATAAATGGCAATAATACCAAACCTCTGGAAAATAAAAATGCTGAATGTATAACAGAGATGAAAGAGTGATTCGTTTAGATGATTTTTATACTGACCAGTGTTGCCAGTTTAGCCTTTTTGAGGCTAAATCTAGCCTTTTTATTTTACATTTAGCCTCAAAATTTTTGTTTTAGCTTCTAGCTTTTTTTCTAGCCTTTTTTTAATTCTTAACATAGCTTTAAAAAGGCTAAAAAGTTACTAATTTTATATTTACAGAATCATCAATTTAAGCATTTTTGTGTATTAATCCGCACAAAAAAACGAAATTATTTATACATAACGAAAATTTTCGCCTGTGGCGCTTCATTCTACAAGAATATTTTTATTATTTTTTAACAAACTTTATTACTCATAGGAATTGTTTATGTTATATTTATAAATTCACTAATATATCTTTAAGAAATACCAAAAACTAATGAGAAGAAAAAAATAAATGCGTTTTCAAATAAAAAAATTTATTAGCTTTTTTCTGGCTTTATTTTTTGGGGCATTTAGCCTTTTCTGACCTTTTTTAAAGCCCAATTTAGCTTTTTTTTTCTCAAGTCCTGGCAACACTGATACTGACAGAGAAAAAATAAATAATATATATTCAAACAGCTAAAATTTTGATATCAAAATTTAACATTGTATAACCTTCGATCGAATAGCGATACAGCAACAACATATGAACTAATATTATTCCTCTATGACCAGAGGATGTACAAATTTTAGTTCAAAAGTTCTAACTTGTGGATAAATAATTCCAAAATATTATAAAGCTTTTGTTTGTTTCAATTACATTTTTAGTAATTAAAATAAAAAAAATAAATAAAAAAAGTTTAATAAACTTGGAATGTAACATAGTGTATTCTATAGGTATGGGTGAGAAGATTATTGCACCATTTTTCGGGAACTATTTAAAAAAAAATAAAACAATTTTTCGGACTTCGTGGCTCTGAAATTCTTCATAGAAAATACCTATTATCCAAAATTATTTCTTTAACGGATTTAAAAAGAAAAGATGTTATTAAAAAGTATATTGTCACCTAAAATGCAAAAGGCCGTAAGCACAGTTTTTATTTTTTTATACCAGTAATATTATAATAATATTATACCAGTAATATCATAATATTTTAAAATGCAAAAGGCCCTAACCACAATTTTCAATCTTTTGCTTTCAAATTAAGCAATTAAGTAAAATTTGTTAATCTTTCACTTAAAGCATAAATAAATAAAGAATAAAACACTTCGAACCAAAATTTTTCTTAAATGGAACAAATTTTGTGGCTGTTTTAGTTGATCTTACGGCTTTTTGGCTTTATTATTGATGTAATTTTTTAAGATAAGTATATGAAATTTTTAAATGTATTACACTCTAATTTTTCAATATATTCTTACTTTTTTATTTACTATTCTATAAATATTAAAAAGTATATACATAAAATTAAATAACTTCGAATATTTTAACGTATAAAGCAAATATAAGGAACTAGTTCTGCCAAAAAATATTTTTTATACCCTACACCACCATAGGTGGTTGGGGTATTATGTGTTTGTGCTGATGTTTATAACGCATAAAATGAGTTATCCAACACCCACCTTAAAGTATACCAATCGACTCAGAATCACTTTTTAAATCGATCTAACGATGTCCGTCCGTCCGTCCGTCTGGCTGGCTGGACGGCTGGCTGTCCATGTAAACCTTGTGCACAAAGTACAGGTCGCAATTTTGAAGATAATTGAGTAAAATTTGGCAGGTGGGACTTTTATGATACAAGGACGAAGCCTATTGAAATTGGTTATGATCGGTCCATTATTTCACCTACCTCCCATACACATGTCCTCCCGGAATAGAGTTTCCGCACTTAAAAATGTCTTAATATTAAGAATATTTTAATGAAATTCGGTCCCAAGAAGTTTTGTGCAAGTACCAAGCTTTGTACCAAATTTATCATAATATTTTAAAATGCAAAAGGCCCTAACCACAATTTTCAATCTTTTGCTTTCAAATTAAGCAATTAAGTAAAATTTGTTAATCTTTCACTTAAAGCATAAATAAATAAAGAATAAAATACTTCGAACCAAAATTTTTCTTAAATGGAACAAATTTTGTGGCTGTTTTAGTTGATCTTACGGCTTTTTGGCTTTATTATTGATGTAATTTTTTAAGATAAGTATATGAAATTTTTAAATGTATTACACTCTAATTTTTCAATATATTCTTACTTTTTTATTTACTATTCTATAAATATTAAAAAGTATATACATAAAATTAAATAACTTCGAATATTTTAACGTATAAAACAAATATAAGGAACTAGTTCTGCCAAAAAATATTTTTTATACCCTACACCACCATAGGTGGTTGGGGTATTATGTGTTTGTGCTGATGTTTATAACGCATAAAATGAGTTATCCAACACCCACCTTAAAGTATACCAATCGACTCAGAATCACTTTTTAAATCGATCTAACGATGTCCGTCCGTCCGTCCGTCTGGCTGGACGGCTGGCTGGCTGGACGGCTGGCTGGCTGGACGGCTGGCTGGACGGCTGGCTGTCCATGTAAACTTTGTGCACAAAGTACAGGTCGCAATTTTGAAGATAATTGAGTAAAATTTGGCAGGTGGGACTTTTATGATACAAGGACGAAGCCTATTGAAATTGGTTATGATCGGTCCATTATTTCACCTACCTCCCATACACATGTCCTCCCGGAATAGAGTTTCCACACTTTAAAATGTCTTAATATTAAGAATATTTTAATGAAATTCGGTCCCAAGAAGTTTTGTGCAAGTACCAAGCTTTGTACCAAATTTTATGAAAATCGGTCCACGATTGACCATAGCTTCCATATATACCCCCCTTCCGAAAATCACTTTAACGTGCATAAATCTCATACGAAAGATATTATCAAGTTAATATTCGACACAAATAAGTTTTATATAAGTAGAAACAACATTCATAATTTACCATAGCTCCCATATAAACCCACTTCTGGATATCGCCCTATAATGCATAAAATCATCAAGATGTTATTATTAACGCATTATTCTGTACTTGCATGCTTTATTTCAGATTTAGTAAAAGTGTTGGTCTACAGGTCTAATATAAATCCACTTCCCGAATTTTTATGGTCATACGCAATGGTGTAGGGTATCATATAGTCGGTCTTGACCGACTATATCTTCTTCTCTCGTTTTTTTTTTTTTTTTTTTTTGTTTCAAGGCCTGGAAAAAATAATAGGGACACTTAATGTTTTGGAAACAATATTTATTTTTTTTAACATTACCATCATTTACAAATACTTTTTCAATACTTGTTTGAAGATCTTTTCATTTTTATAACCTCCTGAGGAGGCCGAAAAACATCCCCATAGCATTATAGAACTACCACCGTGTTTTACGGTTTTTTTTGGTATATTTTGGATCAAATTCAGCATTTGCAGGACGACGTGCAAATGATTTTCCGTCAGATCCATATTCCAACCTTTTTTGTATGTTTTTCTTGCTCAACAGTGGTACTTTTCTCAGACTGCGTCCCATTAATCCGACTTCCTGCAGCGTATTTCTTATTGTTCGACTTGTCACTGAAGCACACAATTCATTTTTAAGGCTACTTGATGACATAAAGGGGTTATTTTTGGAAAGTCGAACTAAACGTTGGTCAAAACGCGCTGACGTTTTACGCTTTCTACCTCTAGTTTCATGATTTTTTTTCGAATGAATGGCATTGAATACTTTAGTTTTGGAACACTTCAGTATCTGTGCAATTTTTCTAATTGATAACCCGTCCGAATTTAATTTAAGAATAAAATTTTTTTCAGATTCAGAACAATGAACACCACGACCCATTTTCAAATTTATTTACTGAAGACATAAATCATAAACACGAAACAAATATATATATATATATATATATATATATATATATATATATATATATATATATATATATATATATATATATATATATAATATTTATGCATATTATATCAACCCAACATGAGTATCAGATGCAAAATTTAAATAGAAACTTTGTTATATTGCGAGGTTCTTAGTTTTTTTACACGGCTCTGGTTTGGCACATATATCGATTTCTTCATGTATGACAAAGTTTTTTGGGAAACATGGTGTTATTCATAACTATAGTATTATTTTAATACATATCCTAGAGTAAAGAGAACCGATTCAAAACTAGTCACGTGACAGGTTTTCAGGGCTAGTGACCGGTTCCAGTTCCGGAACTTTATATGAGAAGAACCTGTCACTTTTACATGGGTTTGTCATTTGAGGTGGCTAATTAGCCCCTTGAGACAAGTCACGGGACTGGTCCAAGAGGACAGGTTCAGTGTCGATTAACAATAATAAAAATTTGATAAAAATTCGGAAATTATTTACTTTTTAAACATTTTTTTATTATGTTTTTATTATTTTTTTCTTATATTATGTTCATTTTTGTTTTATATTTTTTTGTTAATGTCGATAGCGACACCCCGAATGAACCCATGTTCATCTAATGTATGTTGTGTTTTATAGTCTTCAACGCTAACTACTCAGCCACTGACTGTTATTGCGCGCGAGTTGCTAATTGCACACTTCACATAATGAGTGCGTTTGTGTCAACTGGTTCCTAATTGGAACTTCAGTGACGAATTAGGTGTCAATTGGTACTCAACTGGTACTATGGACCGGTTCATTACTCCAATTGCCAAAAATTTCCCGCAGGGTATTTTCTTAATTTTTTTTACAAATAAACAAACAAACAAAAAAATATTTTAAAATTTTTTATATTTTTAAGTATTAAAAATTTTGCAATTTCTCATCACGAAAGACTTTAAATTGAATTTTTTAGTCAATAATTCAAGTTTTAAGTTTATTTAAGAAAATAAAAAATCGATAGGGGAAAAAGTTTTCAAAAATGCATTCAAACAATGCATTCGCATTTGTTTTTCTAGTAAAGATATCAGAAGAGAACTTAATTGCTATTCTAATGACTTTTAAATCAATTAAATCGGACTTTAACTTAAAAATAATACAATCTATTACAAAATTAAATGTGTGAATAAAAATGTAAATTTTTTGAAATTTTAATAAATTAAAATATATTTGTCATTGTGTTTATTTCTATTTCTTCCCGAATAAATAAAATTCACAAAGTAGCTGTTATCCTCGAAATTTACGATAAGTCATAACGGTTACGGTCCGTGCTTTAAACTAATTCAATTTTTTGCTCGGTATTCATGTATGTTTTTTAATGTTATATTTGATGCTTATTTTTATGGGCAAAAATAAAAAAAAAAAAACAGAAGTTAAATTTTTCCAGATAAAATCGAATAAGTGTGTATTTTTTATAAAAAACTAAATTCTGTTAGCACACGTGTATTTCAAAATTATTTAATTTTTGTGATAGGGTTATATTTAAACAGAAATTTACGAAAACCAACCTCAGTAATAACCAGAGCTTCGAAGGAATGAATTCAATTTAGAATTAATTCACGTATAATCTCAATTCAGCTTATAAAAATTTAGTTTAGCATTCTTTAAAATCATTCCTCAGAAAATAATTCCTAGACTTAATTCTTTAGGCTTAACTTTGTATTGAATTAATTCCCTAAAGAATTAATTCCTTGAAGAATTACAATTCAATTTTTCTTTCATTCCATTCTTTTACAAAATCAATGAAAAAAATGTAGAAAAAATAAAATGAAATTTCATTGAAATATATTTAATGGTTCTAAAGTTACACAGAATTATTTTAAACAAGCGCGAATGTTATATTCGGCTCGGCCGAATCTATATACCCACCATCAACTTTTTCTAGTTTTACGGTTTATGGGAGGTGGGCGATAAAGCGGGCGGAACACGAGTTTACATTAGTCCTTGAACTATTTGAACACAATTTCGTTGAAGTTTCACTTTATATGGGAGGTGGGCGGACCCTCAAACTATTTATACAAAATTTCGTTGTCGTAGATGCTTTTGTTTAAAAGATATCGGCAGAAAAGTATGAAATTAAGCTATAACGGACACCCTGTGTTTCTAGTTTTTAGCCCATAACTTTTTTGTTTATTAACCGATTTTGTCCATTTTCAATACCAAACAAACCTTATATAAGATAAATATTTGTGCCAAATTTCGTTGTCCCGTTCGAGCTTTCAACAGACGGACGGACATAGCTAGATCGACTCAGAATCTAACCAGGACCCAGAAAATATATACTTTGTGGGGTCTTAAATGATTCCTTCGACATGTTACACACGGAATGACAAAATCAATATACCACCATCTTTTTGATGGTGGGTATAAAAACACGTTGAAACTGCCGAGCACTTATGTATATAGAATGCTGCAGCACACATTTACTATAGAAATTAAGGAAAATGTATACGTTTCGCCGAAGGGGAGTCAAGTTTCAGTTAATTTTTAGACGATTGTGTAAAGTATTCATGCAAGTATTTGGTATCATTGTAAAGTTTATTACTTGAAAAATAATAACATATAAATAATAAAGTATTCGAACTAATTTTTTTCATTAAATTGATCAAAAAACAAAAAAATTTTGTATTTAGTGTTATTTTTCCAAAAAAAATAAAAAATTATATTTGAACTTAAATAAAATCTACATTAATTAAGCTATCATTTTGAAATTTTAGTATAATATAAAAGAAATCGTCCTTAAAAGAAGAGAATAAATAGATTTCCAGGTTCTTACTCCGAAATACCCAAAATTCCAGTTCGGGGAAAGCTTGCTTCAATAATTGACTTTTTTAGTAAAATTGCCACCCTGTCGTTATAAGAGGCGTGGTATGTAATCAAGATATTTTTTTTTTTTTTTTTTTTTTTAATTTGACATTTTTGAGCTCCACAAAAAACAAAAAAAAATAAATTAACTAAATTCTGATAGAGCTAGCGTGGAGACTGTATCCCCAACAGCCCTCGGATTTTCTTTATATGCATTTATGTTAAGCGTTCTTTTAGAAATAAGGTCTGGAAGAAAATAATGGATTTTAAAGTGAAATAATGCTACCTTTTTGAAAAAAATCACAAAAAATCAAAATTTTTTCAAAATTTCTATTTCAAAATAATATAACTTTTTATTTAAACTACATAGGTATACGATCCTTGCACAAAAATTATTTAGATTTTTGTACAGAATCCAGAGAATTTGTAGAAAAATTTTAGGCCTCAAATTGAGCCCGCCAAGTGAAAAACAACTGAAAAAAACATGTCCAAAAATGGATCAAAATTTTACTTTGGTCCAAATATCTCTTGAAGTAAAAGAGATATCCCACAAGTGGAAGCGTATTTTTTGTAGATAATTATAAGGACTATCTATGTGCAAAATTTTTGTTCAATCATATCATAAATGAATTTTTCCGATTTTTTAAAAAATTGTCATACCCGAGGTGACCAAGTTTGGAGGTCCACCCCCCGTCGATTCGTCCCTGCGAAATTTCATTAAAATACATCCAGTAGTTCTAAAGTTACAGCATTATTTCTAAAAAAATCCGTTTTGAGACCACTGTGCAACGTTGCGTTTTCGCAACGCTTAAATTGCCAATCATAAAAAGCATAGTCATCATGCTTTAGCGGCGAAAAGCCGTCCCTTTATTATTTTTTAAGGTGTAAAAATACCCCTTACTGAAATAATTTATCAATAAACAAGTTATATTTTCCTTAAATGCTTTTAAACACTTGAATATTAGCTCAGACTATGTTACAACAATTTAGTTAGTTACATACATATATTTTCATATTACCCAAATCAAGTCACACGTCCATCTCTATTACAAACAGCACAATTATAGGACGTACAATTACTATACATATTTGTTTTAATGTAGGCAGAAATTTGTGTATGTGTCATTTAAAATAAATTTATGTTTGGTTTGTTCATCAGTATGTACTATGTATGTATGTACAAGTAAGTGTTAAATCTACACTCACACATACATATGTATATAAAATATACTTGTAATTTAATCGAAAACCTACCGTAACAAGGACAATTGTCTTTGTATTGTCTCATCCTGAGCCAAAATAATTTTCATCAGACGTTCATTCCCCATACAACGTGACAATTTCGGATGCAGTGTATTGGCCTGTGCCAACCATTGTGATGATTTATGTTTACGACGACGAAATTTAGCACTACGTGCACTGCCCACTGGACTACCCATACCGCTATCCTTGTCGGTAGAGATTAATGATGACAACTGTGGTGTTGTATTATTGATGTACACGGCTGGTGCGGGTCCCAAGTGGCGTAACAACAGTTCACACTATGGTTTAAATAGATTAAAAAAAAAAAAAACAAAAATTAAAAATAATGAAGAAAGATGCTATAAATAAGAAAAATTTGATATTAAAAGTAAAAAAAAAAATTAAACAGGATATTAGTGTTTTTGTTTTTTATGTTGTTTAAATCAAAAAAAAAATAAAAGGATTCTTTTTTCGTATAATAATTCATAAACGTGCATATTGCGTGACTTGTCTTAATGTATTTTACCCATATTTTTCTTTTGGTTGTTGTGTTTGTTGCTTTGTTTTATTTTTATTTTGTAATCATTTCATATTTCCTTAACATCATCAGTCAAAGTAAAAGAGGTAAGTGGGTTTAATTTACTTGAAATTAAGTTTTTATGCTTCTCACTTAATAACGCTTCTACAGAAGTGTAGAGCTTGTGAAAAAAATTAACCAAGATTTTTTTCGTAAGTAATATAAATTATCGTTATAAATTAAAGGCTAGTAAGGATGTTTGTTCGGTATTTTTTTTTTTCTGATACTTTAATGTTTGTTGTATATGTTAAACGTCTGTTATGGTTAGGTCATTAAACTAGGCCAGGTTAAATGTTTTTTTCCCTAACCTTAGCAAGTGAATTATGTATAAGAAATAAATATTAATATCCCTTAATATTTGTAATTAGAGCATTTGTTCATATTATAAAAAATTAAAGCAAACAATTATCACTCAGAATATACTGTACATATTTTAAGATAAAACAATATTCTCGTTCATTTGCAACAGAGAGCCAATTAATAAATTTCTTCACACCGAAAGCAAGAATAATTTTAGTAAAAGGATTCACTTATTATTTGGTACATATATATTTCGTTAAGGTTAACATTTTTGAAACCTGAGTTTTTTTTTATAGCCACCATCAAAAAGATCGGGGGTATATTGATTTTGTCATTGTAAGTGTAACATGTCAAAGGAATCATTTAAGACCCCACAAAGTATATATTTTCTTAGATTAGATCTGGTTAGATTCTGAGTCGATCTAGCTATGTCCGTCTGTTGAAAGCAGGATAGGGCTCGAACGGGACAACGTATGGGGACGAAATTTGGCACAAATATTTATCTTATATAAGGTTTGTTTGGGATTGAAAATGGGCCAAATCGGTTAATAAACAAAAAAGTCGTGGGCTAAAAACTAGAAACACAGGGTGTTCTTTTCATACTTTTCTGCTGATTTCTCTTAAACAAAAGCATGTACGATAACGAAATTTTTTATAAATAGTTTGAGAATCGATAAAAACTTGGAAACTAAAAATGGGCGTGGTCCGCCCACTTTACCGCCCACCTCCCATATAAGGTGAAACTTCAATGAAATTGTGTTCAAATAGTTTAAGAACCAATGTAAACTCGGAAACAAAAAATGTGCGTGGTCTGCCCACTTTACCGCCCACCTTCCATATAACGTAAAATTTGAAAAAGTTGATGGTGGGTATTTAGATTCAGCCGAGCCGAATATAACATTCGCGCTTGTTTTTTTTTTTTTTTTTTTTTTTTTTTGTAAATTAAACACCACTACCATAAAAAAATCACTCTAGAACGTTCGTTATAGGCTTAAGACAGATTTAAAAATTTCCAATACAGCTTTAAAATTATGAAGTACTCAAAAAAAATTTTTATTTCCTGTATAAATTTAACATTAATTCTTCCTTGGAAAATAAAATGAGTTGTTAGGAAATTTTAAAAAGAGATACATATATATTTTTATTTCAAATAAAATATGATCTAAAACTTTATGTACAAATATGGTTAGTCTTAAAGACAAACATTTTTTTTAATTTTTACCAAATTTTAAATTTTGAAAAAGAAAAAACTAAATTTAAAAATGTAGAAAAGTTATAAGCAGCGACAGGAATTGTATGCATTTATGCTTAAAAAATAATCCCCTAAAATATGCTTTATGAATTTACATTCACATAAATGTAAATTATTACAAATTATGAATTAATTTTAAATTAACAAATCTATTATAATATGCACTTTACACATAAATATTTAATTTTAAATTATATGGATACATAACAACAATATAAATAGATTCCCACTTTTTATTCCGAAATACCCAAAATTACAGTTCGGGGAAAGTTTGTTTAAAAAATTGACTTTTTTCAGTAAAATCGTCACCCTGTCGTTATAAGAGGCGTGGCTTATTAAATATTTTTTGTGTGTTTAGATAACATATGTAGGTATGTAATCAAGGTATTTTTTTTAATTTCAGCATTGACATATTTGAGCTCCACAAAAAAATTAAAAATTAAAATTAACGAAATTCTGATAGAACTAGCGTGAAGACTGTTACCCCAACTGCCCTCGAATTTATTTTACGTGCATTTATGTTAAGCTTTCTTTTAGAAACATGAACAAAATATATGTTCCAGAGGGAAATAATGGATTTTAATGTGAAAAGATGTTATCACCTTTAAAAAAAAAACAAGCCCGGCCGAATCTATATAACCACCATCAACTTTTTCAAATTTAACGTTATATGGGAGGGGGCAGTAAAGTGGTCGGACCACGTCCATTTTTTGTTTCCGAGTTTACATTGGTCCTTTAACTATTTGAACAAAATTTCACCTTATATGGGATGTGGTCGGTAAAGAGGGCGGACCACGCCCATTTTTTGTTTTCGAGTTTATATCGACCCCCGAATTATACGTACAAAATTTCGTTGCCGTATATGCTTTTGTTGGAGAAATATCAGCAGAAAAGTAACAATAACAAACACACCTTATATAGGATAAATATTTGTGTTAAATTTTGTTCCCCTACGTTGCCCCGTTCGAGCCCTATCCTGCTTTCAACAGACAGACAGACGGATATAGCTAGATCGTTCGGGATTTCTTTTATGGAAGTGTCTATTATTTCGCCCATAATAAGGCCATTACTCTATTTCACTATAGATCAAGAACTGTATATACGATTGTTATAAATGATACCCCAAAAGATGTGGACTAAAAATGTCTCCAAGCTTCGTTTTTTTATGCGATCTATAGTTTCGGAGTTATTTGGAAATTAGTTTTTAGCATGTCGAATACGATTTTTTTTGCCAACCAGTACTTTTGAATTAAATTTATGATCCCGAACAATTATATTATTCTTATATCCAAAACTTGTACAAATCGCAATTTTCTATATAAATAAATATAGTCAGTCAAGCCACATTTAAGTTCAAATTGCTAGCATTAGTTAAATTACATGGACGGACATCGTTGACTCAAAAAATAGTTGATGATCAATTTATAAGAAAGTGAATAGCACCCATCCATATAGAATACTACAATTCATAGTAAGCGTGCTCTATATTTGCTCATGAGCGTATGAGGCTGAAGTCAGGTTATCATTTATATAAATTAATAGAAGTATAACCAGGTTTACTTTTTTGAGGTGAGTATTATACATCTGTTTAACTAAATTAACTGGTCCAAAGACAACATTTGTCACGTTACAACTGTGATAAAAAAAAAAACTGCCACAATTATATTTTATTAAAAATGATAACAAAAAAAAAAAAAAACTTATTTTTCCAATAAAACCAATTTAATTGCATTAACTACAATTGTTACAGGTTTGTTTTATGTTAAAACTAATTACGTAAAACAGCATGAATATTAAAGTTTTTTTTTAACAAATTATAATATCTCAGATCATAAATTCTTGCATTTCACCCCTTATTTAACTGTCTTCATGTAAATTTATTTTCAATTTTTTGCAGAACAAATTTCAGCAAAACCATTATATCCTCACAATGAAAATAACTACAATTCCATAACAACAAACAATATATTAGCAATAAAAAAAAATAAAAAAAGTTGCAAAAAAAAATTGAATCAATAAAAAAAACACGAGTAGCAAGAAATAATTGAAACAATTACACTGGCCAACAAAAAAAATTTTTCTCATGCTCCTTCAAAAAAAAATGTGTGGACTAGATGAAATTCCGCATGCTAAACTCGAATCTGCTTTCAGTTTTCTCCCATCAGGTCGAGATTTTTTTTTTATGGGCGTGTCTAATATTGCCGATTACTCATGTGTATTTCACTATAACTCGAGAACGGTATGCACGATTTATATAAATAATACACCAAATTAAGCGAAAAAAAATTGGCTTTAAGTCGTTTTACTAACAAATTTTTATTCGCTCAATAGTTATGAAGATATTTTGAAATAAGTGTCCGAAAAAAAATTGTATATGCTAAATTCAAGATTTCTTTTTTTTTTTACTAAAACTTCTTTTTAAAAGTGAAAACATCAAAAATACTTCAGCTGGCAAAACTATGAGTAAATAAAACATATCATAAAAATTTATGCAAAATGCTTGTTTGGATTCACAGTTAAATTGGGATAACCATGCATACCTACAGTTAAGTGGAAATAGCTTAGTCGGCAAAAAAATTTTTTTTTTTTTTTTGTCTTAAATAAAAAAATAGGTGAATTAGATGAAATTTAATGTGCTAAATAAGAATCAGCTTTTATTTTTTTCATCATGTATTGATTTTTTTGTCATGGGCATGACTACTATGACCCCGCCTTTAGGCAGTCACACTTGTATAACTCGAGAACTGTTTGTCCAATTAAGATAAATTAAACTCAAGTAGATAGTGATCTAAATTGTATTTGAGTTGAATTTACATAATTTTTTTATCCAGTTAATATTTCCGTAGTTATTCGGTAATTAGTAGCGAAAAATTTATTTTATTTTTTTTTTTTAATCGTAAACATTTTGATCCATAACTCTGAAATTCTTGAGCGAATAAACAATATTGTTGACATACCTTGAATCGTATGCATCTTTTGATGTATCATTTATCAAAATCGTGTAAACGGTTCTTGAGTTATAGTCTAAATTTGAAAAACTATTCTCGAATTTTATAGTGTCACCACTGAATAAGGTGATGATATTAGTCATACACATAAAAAAATTAGTACGTGAAAGAAAAAAACTAAATACAGATTCTTGTTTAACTCATCAATATCCACCTAGTCCACGTATTTTTGTTTCAAGAAAAATTTTTTATTTTTTTTTTTTTTTTTGCCCACCACTGCACTTTTCTTGGACAAAACTACCAAAATGGAAAAAAAGATTGTATTGTTTGAAATATGATTTGGATGAAAATCAAAGCAATTTAATGTATTTTTTTATATTTCAAAAATTTAATTAATTTTTACACTTTTTATGTGTCAGAAGTAAAGTCATTACAACGGAAGTTTTAACATATTTCACTTATAACTCAACCTAAAGGCGAGCATTTTGCTTTAGCAGCATTAATTTTGATACACAACTATATTTTTTGGCAATATCTGCTATTTTATTTTTTATCTTGCCATTTTTATTCATTGGTAAGATATTTGTAAATGATAAGAATTTCCAATGCTAACTTATACGGAAAAAATGGATTTTCTCGAAAATCGCAAAAAATCGCAAAATGAGACAATATGGAAAATATAGCCCAGATATATGTTTATTTATTTCCGTTGAGTTTTTCTTTACCAATTTTCACCAAAAACTTGAAGGTCTAATGAAATGTAAAATTTATTACGAATCCAATTTCATTTTGGGTTTTGTAAAACAAACTGTATTTTTATAAGATGACAAGTTCTAACTGATTTCGTATTCAATTAAAAAAATAGAACTTAGGATAAGTACTTTTTTTTATTTTTCCATAATAAACTTATTTAATAAATAAAAAAGGCACCTTTTTTATTTAAACTTGCTTAAGAAACTCAACTTTGATCTATTGTATTATGGCGATAAATTAGTGAAAGTAAGAAAAAACTCGATTTTCTGGCGCTTTAAACTGTTTACTATAAAACTACGATAATTAAAACACAAAAAGAAAATGTTACCAAAATTAGTTTTGGCTAAGAAAAGTGGCGGCGAAACCACAGTGCACTGTATTTATACGCAATTGTATATATACATGGGTATTTTTACTTAACTGTGAATAAAATCACGACTTGTGCATCATTTTTGAAGATACATACCTTATTCGCAGCATTACCAGCTTTAAAATAAAGATGATAAACTGTAACATTTTTGATGTTTTTATTTATTAAAATAAATTTTAGTAACAAAAAAATCTAAAATTTTGCATAAAAATGAATTTTTTCTGGGCACTTATTTCATAATAACTTCGAAACTTTTGAGCACATAAAAAAATAAAGTTTGTATGATTTGAAGATATTTTTAGTACGCATCTTTTGGTGTATCACTTATGTCAACCGTACACACCGTTCTTGAGTTATGAGGAAATATACTAAAGTAATAGCCTTACTATGGGCGAAATATTAGACACGCCCATAAAAAAAATGCAGAAAAAAAATGAAAGCAGGTTTGTGTTTATCACATCAAAATACATCAAGTCCAACTATTCGTCTATGGGGGAGTATTTTTTTGTTGACCAGTGTTATTTTATATTGAAGTTTCAACATTAGTCATTTTGCTGCAAACATAAATGAACGTCAAATACTTTCATTAAATATAAATGAACAAGTGAGCACACAGAACGCAATGCTAAATAATAAAAAACTGATTTAAATACTTTGCGTGACCTGTCTGCAGCCACTTAAGTACTCGTGTCTTCAAAATACCAAAAGTTACATACATTCATATATCCACTTTTAAGAGTATGAATACAGCTACAAGTACATGTACATATAATATGTATAGTATATGTCAAAAAATAAAATAGCAACCTTTTGCATATACAGAAATACATATGTATATGCAACCCATACATAAGTACATATATGATGTATAGGTTGCTGTTTTCATGTATATACTTATGTGTGTGTGCATGTAAAGATAGAACAAGGATAATGAAATGTTCAACAATGCAAGACAAGTTAAACTAAAAAACTTTTACTTAAACACTTTTTTCCTTTTTATTACGAATATTACAAAGCATGCAAAAGTTTTTATAACAAAATGGAGAATTTTTTTCTTATTTTATTTTTAAATAAAAAACAAAAATAAAATATTAAGTAACATACATAACTTTCTTAGTATATTTTTGGTGTACTTGAAAGTTTTGTCCCCTCAATTGTGTAAAGTTTTTTATATGTTTTACAGCGTTTTATTTTTGTTCAAAAATGTTCTTCTTAAAGATGGAAAATAAATTAAATGACATTTTTTAAATTACTTTTCGATGTTGGTTTACCGTAGAGAAAAGTCATTTAGTTTTTGGGTTTTATACTTATTCAAGGATTTTAATTTGAATGTTAATTGTTTCAAATTAATTTAATCCACAAATGTATGCTAAAAAAAATGTTTAAAAAAAAAAAACAGAGTTTCTTTGAAAAATAAAATTAATTTTTCATTTAAGAAAAATCTGAGTAAAAAAGAAACATTTATTCGCATAAATGTTTCTTCCAAGTAAAATTGAAACAATTTTTGTTTTCAGAAAATATCGACTATTTTTGCAATATTATAAGTGTTAAGTTTTTTTGTAACATTTAATCATTATTTTCTTTTGTAAAAAGTTGGCTTTTAGTAAAATAAAAAAAAGTAATAAAGATAAAATGGTCATCCTACAACATTCTGTATGTACACCAAAATTCGGAGTGGTGTCTTATAAGGGCCCTATGGCTAAATGTTGATCAATTTCTACGAAACATATGAACGTATGCATTATATAATATATTTTATTTATGCACTTTATGAACATATATGAGAACTATAATGCAACCTGTAATTTTATTACAAGAATTACATGGACAAACGGATGGACATATTTATTTCAACTCAAAAAGTGATGCTAAACCGATTGGTATACATTAAGGTGGGCCTTATGCCAATATTTTTGGTTGTTACAGATATCAATGTAAATGCATAATACTAAATTGTTTTTAAAATTGTTTATATGTCAAATTTTTAACTAACAAAACACTTAAAAGATATAGAAAACTTTTTAATGATTCATAATTATGCACAGTTTTACTAATAAGGAATTCGATAATGTATTCAACCAAGCAGTGCACAGTGTTACATTTGGCACTTTTAGAACGACAAAAATCCAATTTTGAGGATATTGGTCTGAAATTGTATATTCTGTTAATAGATCAAGCCATAAACATAAAAATAGGGTGGTAGAATTACTAGCACTCCCAAACAGAATACAATTACTTTATTTGCATGAATTTCGGACATATTTTTTAAAAATTTTATTAAAATAAAGGATAAGGATTTAAAAGTAGTCGTAGCAAGATCTATTTACACCAATCTTAGTGTAACATTTGCATAACAAATTTTCAGTCATTACCTTAAAATGTTTAAATAATTTCTAAAAAAATGGCTAATATGAGGTACCGCACATTTTTCTCCAATATTTTAAAAGATCGCAAAAAGTCGCAGCCAATATTCTCAAATATAATTTTATAGATATACTTTACATAACAATCGTATTTTTAATTGGAACTCGTCGGAACTTTTTAGTTCTACTCCATTAAAAATATAATTTCCCAAAAAAATATATTTTTTAATATTTTGATTTCATACTTAATATTAAAACACCACAATATATTACGCCAAAAAATGCCGCGTAAAAAAATTAAAATAATTAATTTAATCATGCGAACGTATAGATTTTATTATGAGATGTTGTCTCTTGTAGCCATCAACTGTAGCCATTAAAACTGTAATAAAAACATTTTTACTTAATTTCTCGTAAGTTTGGGTCTGTTAGTTGCCTAAAATATATCTTTAATGAAATAAATCGAAATTTTTTGTTATTCTGCATTATTTTTTCGTTCACTATAAAAATTGCATTAATTTTTAATATTTTCAATAACATTAATTCTGCTATAAAACGCAATTGTCTGTTTTTTCTTAAAATTATCTTATATAATAAGTATACTTCAATTTACAGTTTGATTTATTCATTTATAGCTTTTAGTTCAAAAGTTACAACAAAAAGTGTAAATAAAGTCCATTTTCGCTGAAAAATAAAAGTAGCCATAACAGTTTAAAAAAAAAATGATTTCCAAGATATTTTTATTTTAAATTGTAGTATTTTACGTATTTATGAATATCCATTAGTAAAAAAAAATATTTTTTTTTTTAACTAAAGCTTCCACGAATTAATCTCCTTTTTTCTATGGTTCAACTAGTGTTTATAAACCGGTTAACCGGTTAACCGAAAAACCGGGTTTTTCTTCAAATTTCGGTTATTTGCGAAGCGCTTAATTTGTAATATTCAATTTCGGTTAACCGGTTTACCCGGTTTTTCTGTGTCGGTTAACCGGTTTCAAAAATTTGCTAAAAATATCACAAAATTTCGTCCTTTAGTTGTTTTTTCAGAATTTAAAATATAAGAAAATATTTTTAAACTATTAAAAATGTTTGCTGTTTGAGTTAACAAGTAGCCAGGTGATATATATTTACTTGTTTGAAGTTAAATATATTTTAAAACTGTATGTATAAATAACTCAGATAGATAATTAAGCATTCCATTTACAAAAACTTTAATTTCATGCGAATGAAATTTTCCAAAAGAAGAAAATACTTATGTAACATTACACCTACTAATGTATAGCTTATGATAAAAATAAGATTTTATATAGGATAACAAGAATAAAGACTTCAAAAGTAGAACTAAATAAGTGCAGAAAATGTACGTGATTAATAATCTTCTAAATGATTAATAATCATCTAAAAATTAAAAACAAATCTCTTTTTAGCAAAAAAAAAAAAAGCTATTTATTTTTCCAATTTTATGCAGATATATTTATTAATTTTTTTTTTATAAAAATTATATAAACTTTTCCTTGAGAGAAAAACTAAAAATGCGGTGAATATAAATCATAATATATAGCACATTATCCTAGGTCAAAAGCTTCCTTTTTGTAAAATTTCGATAATTTAATTTTAATTTTCAGCTAGAAAAATTAAAAATAAAACTGAAATAATACTTTATAGAATAATTTTAGATCATTATTAAGCTTCAAAAGCTGTGCTAAAAGATGCCATAAAAGTTGTTTTTATAAATTATATTAAATCTAGCCTAAAGGCTAAAAAAAAGGATTATAAAATTTCGATGTAAATCAATCGCAATTTATAAAGAACACTGCAGTGCACTGTTTATTATTTGGTGCATGGTTAAACCAATAAGTTGAAAAACACTTTTTTTAACCAAAAATATTTTTATTAAGCTTCAAATTAGAGCAATTATTTAAATGTCGGTTAACCGGTTTAACCGGTTTTTTAGTAGACGGTTAACCGAGAAACCGGTTTTTTAATTTTACCCAATTTTCGGTTAACCGTCAAACCGGTTTTTTGAAAAGTCGGTTTTTTATAAACACTAGGTTCAACCCACTGTGCAGCGATTGAAAATTATGGGCATAAAATTATAGTCATTTTAGAACATCAGGGGAAAGATTTGAAATATTCTTTGAAAAAAGAAAAACAAAATTCATTTAGGAGTGGTTTAAAATAATTTAATTTTTGAGTTTTTAAGAAAAAAGTATTAAACACTTCTCTCGTTTAAAACTTTATACGTTTCTCTTTTATGAATAAAATGTTAAAAAATTGTTTTACCAAAATTTAGATTTGTTTCCGTCAGAACAGTTTAAAAAGCATAAATGCATTAGCAAAACATTTAATTATATTTTTCCTAACACCTCCAAATTAGTAAATTTTCGATACCAACCCAGGTAATAATTTCTAACAAAATTAAAATTTTACAAATTTGAAAGCATTTTTATTATTATTTAATAGGTCAAATACAGAATTTGTATTAAAAAGTTGTACATACATAGTTTTAAGAGAGGGGTTTAAAAAGTAATGAACAAAAAGTATAAAAAATAACATCCTACCAATGACAACTACGGGTTAAAAAAAGAACTTCTGCAGCTCTTTTTCACCACTAAGTACTTCCTACCAATCACCACATAATGTTAAAATCATGACTTTTCAGTTCTTTTTTTTTTTTTTTTGCTGGGTTGTTTTATTTTTATTTATATAATTAGTTTAATTTTACATGTATATTGAAAGTATTATACAAAAGGGTAATAACAATTGTTTCATTCTGAAATTTAGTAAGAATACACTTAACATCGACCATATTTATTTTAATTCCTTTTTGTTCTAAATCTTTAACGACGTATAATCCCATTTCATTGAATGGCTGTGGATGATCAAAAAAACTCTGATGTTTTTTTTTTTTATAAATACTGCTTTTAAATAAATATTATTACATTTGAAATTACATAATTTATCACTGGAAAATTAGGATATTACCATAACATTTCCATTGCTTAGTAAACATACACAGAAAAAGTAAAAATGGACTTCAATTATGAAATTGCTTATATTACTTTTGCATCAAAATGATAATACTAATTAACTAGAATAATTGATTTTATTATTAGTGCTTTTTTAATAGATGTAATGAGCTGAAAATTGTTGGAAATTGACTTAAATTTATTTTATTTCTATATTTTTATAGACAAATTTTTCATTTTTCTTTATATTTTTTAAGAGCTGTCAATTTATTAAAAAAAAATTTAAACAAATTATAAAGTTAGTTATAATAAATAATATAATTAAATTTCAATATAAAGTTTTTATTTAAACCATAATAGAATAATAGAAGGTAGAATCACTAGAGAGAGTGGTCAATTTTATTTCTTGTTAAGTCAAAAAACTGAAAAATGAAAGGCAAAAAACAAAAATCAAAAATGAAAAAAAATATAAAGTGTTTTGTTTACACACATATATATGATTCAAATTGTTTCCTGAAATGCCGAATTCTATCCTTGGAATGCAGTGTAAACTTTTAATACGTACATTTGTCCAACTGGACATTTACAATTCATATATTTGTGAATATTTGTTAGAAGAAAATTTAGTTGCATACATTTTTTTAAAGAAAATTGTTGTAAAATATTTTTTTTTTTTTTTTTTATTTTTCTAATTTGAAGTTTTATTTTAATTTTTTTTACATCTTCTTTTGATTTATGTGTTTGACTTTTCAGGGTAAATAAAAATGAGAAAAAACTTTCTAGTGATTTTACCTTTAGTAATTCTATCATGATTTAAACCAAAATAAGTCATTGGCTAGCATCAGCAAAATATCGTTAATTGGTAAAGCACTTCATTTCTTATTATTCGAATGCTAAGAAAATTTCGTATTTTTTGGGAAAATGTTGTTAAAAAAGATAAACATATATTGGCAGTGTGTTAGCTATTTAGTTTTCAGAAGTTTTTACTAACGATTCAAAAAACAATATTTATGGTATAATGATGTTATCATTTGGGTATTGGCATAACGTTTTAATAGAAGAACGTTTTGCCAATGTTTGAACCACCTTGAAAAATCGTTCGCCAACGTTGGCCCGGTTGTATTTTTCTGCCTGGGAATGTTAAAACTTTTCTTGGACCTAGATGTGCCATACTCTTGATTTTCAATCAGTGGAAGGCAACTTAATTGTAATTTTAAAAAGTTTTTAATATATATTTTTTTTTTTATTATTTAGCACATTGATACGCTTCACTTTCTTGGCACACTCTAAAGTATATTCATTCGCATTAGTCTTGGCACACTCAAGATGAGATTATTATAGGATAATTGGCATTTACTATTTATAGGATAATTGGCATAAAAGATAGATTTCAGGTCAATTTGTCTATATTTACTTATTAAAAATGTCATGCCGACTATTGGATCATTACATGCCGAATATTGGGAAATGCATGCCGACTACAGGCAAATTCGATTTATTTTATGAAATGTATTAATTATGAAATGTATTAATTAACAAATTTAGCAACAAATTTTTAGCAAAAATCTTTGCAAAATTGAAACAATATCCTTCAGTGAGGTGCAATATCTATTTGTCAATCACAAGCAATGTTTACATTCGTCCGCAGATAACTTCAAACTAAGAGAAAACGTTAAACTGCCGACTACCGGTACACTACCCTATTATCTTTTTTCAGGCTTAATTTTTTGGCATTTTCTGACCTTTTTTAAAGTCTAATTTAACTTCTTTTTTTCTCAAGTCCTGGCAACACTGAAAAGGAACTTCATTATAGTTTATTTAAGAAACTGGTAATTTTGACAAAAAATTGTTTGGTAATTTTTTGTTTCTTACATGATTTCAAATATATTTACATCCTCTTAAAGCCATTGTAAAAGCCTATACAAAAATGTATGCTATTTATCTTTTATAGTTTTCGAGTTACTGTAAAAGCTCCCTTAACGGACACCTCCCATAGACGGACGCTCTCATGGGCGGGCGCGGACACCTGTTTAAAAAAAAAACATATTTCGTAGGTGGACAAAAATCATAAACGCTAAAAGAAATGTACAGAATATTGTATAATGAAATGCTTTTTATTTTCATTTTAGTCCGTGTTTGCATTCATATATCATCTTTACTTAAATTTTTTGAAGTTAAATAGTTTTTTATACCCTACACCACCATAGGTGGTTGGGGTATAATGCATATGTGCTGATGTTTGTAACGCACAAAAAAAATTATCGGACTCCCACCTTAAAGTATACCGTTCGATTCAGAATCACTTTCTGAGTCGATTTAACGATGTCCGTCCGTCCGTCTGGTCGGCTGGCTGGCTGTCTGTCCATGTAAACTTTGTGAACAAAGTACAGGTCGTAATTTTAAAGATATCTTGATGAAATTTGGCACGAATAATTATTATCACACAAGGACAAAGCCTATTGAAATTGGTTATTTCCGTCATCGGTCCATTATTTCACCTAGCCCCCATACAATTGTCCTCCCGGAATAGGGATTTAACGATCATAAATGCCTTAAATATAGCAATATTTCAATGAAACTCGGTAAAAGAAGTTTTGTATAAGTGTCAATATTTGTTCCAAATTTCATCAAGATCAGTCCATAATTGAACATAGCTCCCATATAAATCCACTCTTCGGAAAATCACTTTAACGTGCATAAATCTCATACGAATGATAGTAACAAGTTAATATTTGACACAAATAAGTTTTATATAAGTAGAAATAACACTGCCAAAATTCGAGAGAATCGGTCCATAATTTACCATAGCTCCAATATAAACCCACTCCCGAGAATCGCACTAAAGAGCATAAAATCATATAGATGTTAGTATCAATGCACTGTTCTGTATTTGTATAATTTATTTTACAATTAGTAAAAGTGTTGGTCTACAATTGGCCACAGATCTAATTTTATCCCATACACAATGGTGTAGTCGGTCTTGACCGACTATAGTTTCTCTCACGTTTTCTTATATGTATAATCGTAAGACCACACTTTTCATTTATTTAAATCAAATTACTTACTGAACAAATAATTTGAAAGTCCTTATCTAATGTTAAAGACACATCAATTTAAACCACAAAGTATTCGAAAAGTTTCGTTAAATTTTCTAAAAATACTTTACATTAAAAGACAATCAATACTTTAACAAACTCTATAGGAAAAAAGATGGTCATTTTGATTGAATATGTTGTTGAGCTGAAAAAAAATATATAAAGGAAATGAGCTTATCTGAAATTAGTTAAGAAGTGAACATTAATATCATATATCCATAGGCATGTATTTCAAATATAAAGTGAGATATATTTTTGTACTTTAAACGTATTTTTAGCACGTTTTTCGAATAATAAAAAGCATAGATTTACATAGATGTATCTGAACAAAAATTAAATTAAAAAAAAAAAATAATAACAATTTAAACAGTTTAAAGTTCGAATACTAAAAGAAATTTTTAATACAGAGAAGAAAAATTTGCACATTCAATTTGGTCTCCTAAATGATTACTTCCTTTTGAAGTTATTCATATGTATAGTCCTAATTCACATAATAAGTAACTAACTAAGGATTTCTAAAAATCAAATTAAAGTTAACCATCAAGTCTACCTTTACTTTCATGCGTATGAACTGCAGATATGCATCTACTAGTTACAACTAGCTCAAACAAACAAAAACTAGTTAGTCAACTTAAGTAAGTCTCACGCCAGCTTACCTGTTTTTTGTGTGAACCACCACGTGGAGGTAAAACATCAAAAACTTTTGTACTGCCATCAAGATATTCCTCACAGTGCTGATACTGTTTAACGATGACATATTCGGTGGCAAGTTGTGAAACGGTCGTTATACCAGGTGGTAATGCTAGAGGTAAAAGTGTAGAAGTAGTAGTAGTAGGTGGCATTGTTGCAGGAACAGGTGCAGATGATGATATAATCGGTGCGGCTGCTGATGATGATACTTCTGCTACTATAGATGAGTTTGGAATTATTTTGCAATTTTCTTTGGTATTTATTGGCATTGATTGATTAATAGTCGTGGTAATGGTGCTCATGGTAGTAGTTGGTGTATTGTTGGTATTAGCTGTATATTGGATATTTGGTTTATTGTCTGTACATAAATTGCTACTGCCCTCGTGTGTTTTCATACTTAAACTAAAATCGAAATTTTTTGTATCATATACTTTTGGTTGTTGCTGTTGCTGTTGCAGTTCGTGCCTTTCGTATTGATTGCTGTTTGTTTTGTTAATCACAGTTGTAGCAATATTTTCCTCATTTGTTGATGGTATTGTCGTAGCTACGGCATACATATGTTGGTGTTGATGCTGTTGTTGCGTTTCGCGCTGACTGGACTGTTGTCCACTTTGGTAATTGAGCAGTGCCCAGATTAGATCTGAACAAGTTGTATTCGCATCAACACCCGCCACCCAATGTTTTTCACCATCAATCCATATTGATACATTATCAGATAGAGTTTCCATTGAAGCTAACGAATCATCGTCATCATCATCTTCATCCTCATCATCATCAACTTCTTCAATCCTATCAACATCATTGTCGTCTTTCATATTAACATTAGCCCTATGTTGAGTAATGCTATTGACATTGCTAGAGATATTAGTTTTTGACATACAATGTACATTGCCATTGATTGTCTGTTGTTTTTTGGAAAATTTTACATTTGCATTCATAGAAAACTTTGGAGGTGCTATATATGTAGGTTGTCTGTCAACCTCTTCCTCATTATCATCATCATTTTCTATATCAACAATAATAATATCACACTCATTATTCGAAGATTGTTTTTGTTGTTCCTTTACAACATCACTACGAGTTGACAGCCATGCATTTCTATTGACTATGTTTTCATTACTATTATTATTGTTGTTGTTACTGCTACTGCTGTTATTGGCATTATTGTAATATTGTTGTTTATGGTATATTGGATTATTATTATTTTTATTTGTATTGCTGACACCATCAATAATTTCACTATACCAAATGCCATGTCCATATGTTGTTTGTACTACATTACTACAACCTCCACCCCTGCTATTATTTGCTGCTGCAATAATGCTGTTCTCATCAACATGATTATGTCTTTTGTCCACGATTGCTGTTGCTTTTAAGGCCGTGGCTGTTTGTATAGATTTATTATCGCAAATATTATTGATCATTATTACAATCAAGTGCAATTTTATCTGCTAGTGCCAGTATAAATGTTGACAATAATTATATATTTTGAGATTTAAATTACGTTCCTTTTATACATCACTTGTAGTTGTTCTTTGATTAGCTGACATTTGTTGTTGTTTGTTGTTTTTAATCCAATTTACATTGTTAAGTTTTCAATTAGATTTTTGTTGTTGATATTTGTCATGTTGGAATCTGTAATTAAAAAAATTAAATTAGAATTCAATTTAAATTATATATAATAAAGCATTTTTAGTTAAGATATCCTAATGAAATTTGCATGTCAGAGGTGATCTACTTTGAGCATCCATAGCTACGCTAATAAGGAATTTGACTGTATAAATTTATATATAAATAGGACCAAGAAATTACCTTTTTCTTTCCTAATTTTTTTATAAATTAAGTGACATCGTTTAAAGGTAATTTTAAAAGCAAGTAACAGTTCTATAATCATTATAAACTGCTCCAGCTTATCCAGTCATAATTGCCTAACATGATTACCGAACCTACAATGCACAGTGGAGCGGAATCGAAATTTTTTGGAAATAAATCTGTAACTTCTAGTCGGCGAATAGGATACCTCCGACAAATAAAATTTGTGATCGCATTTTTGTGTTATGCGATTTCAAATATTTTCAAATTTTCCTAAAGCTCTCGATAAGACCTATGAAATGTATTTAATGTTAGTTATCTCCTACAGTTCTAATGCCGTGTAGTTTTCCAGCCGAGGTATGACTCAGTTTGTCGAGGTTCGTTTCGAAGGTCTGCTTCCTTTGAAATAAAACACTAGTATTTCGTTAGATGGTTATACAAATTCAAAACAAACTTTTTGGTTCGGATATTTCAGCGGTGATATACGAGGGTACGTTGAAACTATGAAGTATTGGTACGATGAAGCGTTGATAGGATGAATTGAAGAAGCGTTGATACTATAGCGCGGTGAAAGAGAAAAAGAAACTGGTAAAATATAGAAGAAAACGGTTTTCTTATTAATAACACTGGTGCTTGTTTGGTTTTTGGAATCGGCAAAACTACTTCGCTCTTGAGAAGAATTCGAAAGTTCTCAAGTTCGGTAAATATACAAAATACAAAAATAATTACTTCGGACTCAAAAGAATGCGAGAGCTACTTCGGACTCCAAAAAATTCGGAGGCTTTGAGTTCGGCTAACTATGAATGCAAACTACTTCGGACTCTAAAGAATTCGGAGGCATTGAGTTCGGCTAATTACGAGTGTAAACTACTACGGGCTCAAAAGAATTCGGAGGCTTTGAGTACGGCTAACTATGAATGCAAACTACTTCGGACTCAAAAAAATTCGGAGGCTTTGAGTTCGGCTAACTACGAGTGCAAACTACTTCGGACTCAAAAGAATTCGGGAGCTTTGAGTTCAGCTAACTACGAATGCAAACTACATCGAACCAGTGTTACCGTTTGGCCCCTTTTTGAACCACTTGGACACTTTTTTTCCCCTTTTTTAAATGGAGACTAAATGGCGAATTTTTAAGACTATGTGCTAAATGACGAGAAATTAAATTGTTTGAAATATATCGACCCATTATATATTTATTTCAACAAATAAATTAATCATTTTCCGATTGTTTCACAGTATAGCGATATAAAAAAACTACGAAGTATTTCTAGGTGAACTAAAACTGTTAGTAACTAAAAATAATAACAAAGTTTATGAACTGATATTTGTATCATCATATGCCAACTTAGTATGGGTAAGTTGAATATGGTTTGTATATAAGTGGATTTGTAACGGCACGTTACAAAGTTTTCAAGTAATTTGCATTGGAAATTTCAATTATCTCAATTTTCACAAACCTTGTTCCATTTTTTTCAATAGCCCAATCTAAAGTAGAAGTCCGATATCTCTTCCGAGTTCAAATATTTTGTTCCATTTTAGCCAAATTTAAAAAATATTTTGGCAAGTTTTATCAAAATATTATTGATGAACCAAACGACTAACAAATCACTCGAATTTTGGTTAATTGTTTCTAGCTGCGATAAAGCGGACATTTCTTAATTTTTTATTTTCCTATAAAGTTTGTTTGGATAATTTATATAATTTTAGATGGTGTACTTTACTCAGATTTCATTTTTGGACATAATTTTCAAAAACAATGGAACCATGCTGAAAATTCTTGCACAGAATGCATTCAATTATTTTGGGTAAAAAATAATTTTTAATGGAATTCAACTTTATTTCTCCCCTTACTTCAGCGCTTAAATCAATATAAAACGAAAGGTTTATATCTTACACATTGGATTTTTAAAATTTAATTTGCGGATGTAACTGGGGTATAACATTGGATCTCCGCTGGACGTACGGACGTACATAATTATACCACCAAAGTAGTAGAGAATAACATGGAAACATACATGTGACATTACTTTACACAACGTTTTCTTTAATATCACAAAATCTAACAAATCCATTGCAATCAAAATTTGTATAGATCTGGATAAAGTTATAGTTAATAATAATAATTCACCCTTTATTACAGAAAAATTAAAATTTAACCCCAAATTCTTTAATTCTTTAACAATGTCATAAATTATTAAAGTAACTCAAATTAATATAATCAATTAACATATAAAATATAAACGAGAAAAAAAGATATAATCGGTCAAAACAGACTATATACACCATTGTGTATGAGCATAAAAATTCGGGAATTGTAGAACAAAACTTTTACTCAATATAAAACAAAATATACAAATATAAAATAGTGCGTTGATACTAACATTTAGACGATTTATGCACTTTAGGGCGATTCCAGAAAGTGGGTTTGTATGGGAGCTATGGTAAATTATTGACCAATTCTCAATAAATTTAGCAATGTTGTTTCTTCTTATATAAAACTTATTTGTGTCGAATAATAACCTGATACTAACATTCGTATGGGACGTTAAAGTGATTTTCGAAACAATGGTTTATATAGGAGCTATGGTAAATTTTGGACCAATCTTCGTAAAACTTTGTACAAAGATTGTACAGAGTATTGAAACTCTATATCGGGGGGACATTTGTATGGGGGCTAGGTGAAACCAATTTCAATAGGCTTTGACCTTGTAACATAAAATCCCATGTGCCAAATTTTATTGAATTATTTTCAAAACTGCGACCTGCACTTCTTGCATAAGATTCACATGAACAGTCAGCCAGACAGACATCGTTAGATCGATTTAAAAAGTGATTCTGAGTCAATTGGTATACTTTGCTGAGTGATAAGTGTGTAAGACTATAAAACATGAGAGGTTCGATTCGGGATGTCGCCATCGACATTAACAAAAAAAATATAAAATGAAAATAATTAAAAAATATACAAAAATAAAACAATTTCCAAATTTTTTTTCCAAAATTGTATTATATTTATTAATACTGAATATGACCTTTTTAGTTGGTTCTGTGACCTGTCCCAAAACTGGTTAAAAGGGGTGAATTTTCTCTAGGCCAACGCCAGTTAAGTAACAGGTCCAGCTCATACAAAGTGTTAGAACTAGAACCGGTCATTTATTATTTTGGACCAATCCCGTAGTATGTTTTGTGTTAGTTCTTTTTCATCTAAGGTAATTTCACTTTGCCCTTGCCAGTATTGGCATACGAATTGCCTGACTGATTTCATCATATTTAACCGTTGCAACTCCATTGTTTTGTTGTTGTAATGAGAAGAAGCGGAACATTGCAGAAAATAGCGGATACACTGAATTTTATTAGGAAAGGGAGAAGTCTTTTCCAAAGGCACTCATTCACGTATATTTCTAATGCAACCATTTTTGAAGAATGAAGTGCTTCATTCCTGCATATGCATATGACTTCCCAATCAAAAAGTTTCTTGGGAATTTTGATTTCTTTGATACACGAAATTTGCCATAATCCCTCTAGCATCTGCGACATAGAATTCCTGGCTAGGAAGTTGAAAAAAGTCACCCTGTACGAACGTTTCATCGTCTACTATACAAAAATAAAATTTCTGAAAAAATTCGTCCGAAGTACTTTCATGTTATTTTTTACCTCCATATTCTTGTTTGCGTTTCAATTAGGATTTTTTTTCCTTACTTTATACGTCTTCAGGCTAGACTTCCTTTCAAATTTTCTGATAAAGATTCAAAGCAATTAACTTTTTCTGACACTTTTCTTCCAGAGATGAAGTGATTTTCTCTCAAAATCCTTTTCATTTTGCCTGAGTCCTACAGCCTGAATATACTATTTGTCTTCCATTACCAGGTTACCATTCAGTGATCATGACTTCTTTGTATTATATTATGACCCAAAAAACTGTATTTTGCGGCACAACATCCTTTCCTGCAATTATTTTGAATGACCAATGCAAGATTTCATGAAAAATTTTAAATATGTGTTTTGTTATTTTTTGTTCAACTTCCATTTTAAGGAAAACTAGTTTCGCTATAACCATGAAATTTAGCACATAGCTAGTGAGCATAACGCAAATGTAAACCAGTTAACAGAATTATTTAATTTTCACCACATCAAAAGTTATAAGCCCAAGAGCATGCGCAGTCCTTATTTGTGTTTTCACTTGAGGTTCGAGAATCCCGCAAGTCGTCACTAGAAGAAACCGAACTAAATCTGCCTTATGGTATTCCAAAAATCTAGAGTTATACATTCAAAAAATATTGAGAAAATTATATAAGCCGGTGTTACAATGGACATCAATTTATAAAGCTTTTTTTACATATTTAACTAGATATTTTGTTTATGAACCGATTAGCTTATTTTCATTACCAAACAAACTTTATGAATGAGAAATTTTTGAGCTACATCATGCTTTCAACAGACAGATGGTCATATCTATATCGTCTTTTTTAATCTTTTTGAATGGTTAATAATGTTAAAAGTTGATATAACTTTAAGATAATTTAATAATTTAATTAAAACTAGAACTTTTTGCTATATGTAGTGCAGCATCATTAATTTGTTTATCTCGATGTCTAAAATCTATTCAAAAAAAGTAATTTATAGACTTAGAAATCCATGATCACGTTTATCTCAATTAACTGAGAAATCCCGTGCCACAGAAACAGTGTTACTCGCGTTACTACTAAACGAACGCGATTTAGCAACTCCCAGCAATATTTTGTGATAATTATCACAAAATATCAGATACGCGAACACAGCTATAAAATATTACAATACTTTGTTATTATATCCATCATTTCTTTCAAAAGCCTCAATTAAAAAAGCCGTTGTGTTTATTCCTTAAAAAAGAACATAAAGAAGTGAAGATAGCTGGTAAATTATATTAAGATAAAGAACTTCATTTAACAAAATTTTAAATTCGCTTTATATTTATATTTATTTTCAAATGTAGCCAATTTCTCAATATAAATTATTCTTTTATATTATAGGACCACATAAGTCAAATATCTAACTAATAATATTTATATGTAAATAAATAGTTCCTCCCTCAATAATTTATTATTTAGCTATCGACCACTTTTTCTATATAAAATACATATTATATTTTCAAATATACAAAACTGCACACTTAAATTATAAGATATAAAATACGACCAAAATTATTTAAACTTCAAGATACAAAAAAAAAAAAAAAAAAATACCGTTCGCCTTCTTCAAAAGTAAGTGTATTTAACTTGTTGCTACATATTTTGTTTTTTAGTTGGTATTTTATGTGTAAAATATTTATAACATCTGTTGAATTTTTAAAGATATTATCTGGAAAAACAAAAAAAAAAAAAAATGAATAATAAAAACTTTAAGTTTATTAAAGTTTGTAGTTATGCTTATAAACTCCGAAAACAAATTTGCGGAAATATAAGAAGACAACTAAAAATACAAAATATTGCAGCTTATTTTTAAACACACACCCTTTAAATTCAAGAAGAAGTTAACTAAAAGTATACGAATATTCAACAAAAATAACTTTGTATAGTTATGTTGAAAAATTTATATATTAGGAGCACTGTGTGAGAAACAGAAACCATTTAAACGCTCGAATAACTATGCGATATAAAATTATTTGGGGGTTTGGTGGTTGATGGTTTTATAAAATGAAATAAAATAAAAACAAATACTTTAATATTTTTGTACCTACAGACGGATTTTTTAAATGTAAATATTTAAAATACTTTTTGTGACATTAAAAGTAATTTTTGCCATATAAGAGTTTTATCAAATTGTTAACATAAGTATATTAATTTTTTAAAGTACGCAGAAAAAAACTATAGCCTAAAACATTTAAATAATACTTTTTTTGATTTTATATTAAAATTTCATTGAAAATTAGTTTATTCAATGAATTGTTAATTGATTATAAAAGTTTCCTCCTAATTTTTTTAATTAGGAGGAAACTAAAATTAATAAAAAAAAAAAAAAAAATAATTCTATTAATTTTAAATGTTAATTTCATTAAAATACTTATTTGTTTCAATTAAATTTATGATTCATTCAATTGTATAAATTAAGTATTTTTGATTTTTTTAACCCATTAAGGCCCTGCATTGCGTTTAGATCTTGGTCTGGGACCTAATGGGTTAATAAAATTAAAACACCGTGTGACAGTCATTTCAACACATGAAAAAAACACTAAACTCGAAACCATTGGTAGTAAAATAACGTACTGAGCATTTACTCAGGACGTCAAATTTCTTACTATAAGATCTTCAAAGTTTCGAAGGATACACATATTTAAAATTGAAAGCGAATTCATAAAATGAATTTTTATCGTGTGAGAAAGGTTCTTGCAGGATGATATATATTTGAAAATAAGTATTTCCAAAAGAACATATTCTTAATTATTCGTATATAAATAAAAACATTGTTCGGAATTTTTATACTCACCATCAAAAAGATGGGATATATATCGATTTTGTCATTCCGTGTGTAACATGTCGAAGGAATCATTTAAGGCCCCATAAAGTATATATTTTCTGGGTCCTGGTTAGATTCTGAGTCGATCTAGCTATGTCCGTCCGCCTGTCCGTCTGTTGAAAGCAGGATAGGGCTCGAAATTTGGCACAAATATTTATCTTATATAAGGTTTGTTTGGAATTGAAAATGGGCAAAGTCGGTTAATAAACAAAAAAGTTATGGGCTAAAAACTAGAAACACAGGGTGTCCGTTTCATACTTTTCTGCTGATACTCTTAAAAAAAAAGCATGTATGACAACGAAATTTTGTATAAATAGTTTGAGGGTCGATATAAACTAGGAAACTAAAAATGAGCGTGGTCCGCCCACTTTACCGCCCACCTCCCATATAAGGTGAAACTTCATCGAAAATGTGTTCAAATAGTTCAAGGACCAAGGTTGCAAAAGCTGTCAACGCCTTCAATGACCTAACCGTCCATATTAAGTGGATTTAAATTTGTTGTGCCTATTCTCATAAGGTTGGCCTTTCCAATATATATTTTCAGACCGACTTTAGCAGAATTTATTGTCAGGCGTTCCAGCTTGACTCTTATGTGTTCAAAATTATGCGCGAAAAACCATATGTCGTCAGCGTAGTCGATGTCGCTAAAAAAATCATTGACACTCCATGGAATGCCATAAGGTACCTGATTATTTGTTACTCTAATGCAGAATCCAGGAGAATTAGGAAGAGGGTGGACTATAGGATGCATCCCTATTTCACACCTTTGTGGGTCCCGAAAGAAAGACTTCCCATTTCGTTAAAGCGAACTGTGATTTCAGCATCTCTGACAACTCACTGATGAGGGTGACAATTTTCGTAGGTAAGAGCGTTCTTCATAGCATCACGAGAGACTGCACCAAAAGCTCGTTAAAAATCGATGAATAGAAGATATAGATGTGTGTTAAGTTCCACTGACTGTTTTATGATTATGCGCAAGGAGTTAATGTAATCGGTACAAGATCGCCCTGGACGGAAACCAGCTTGTTCTTTGCATAAAATGGAGTCAAGTGCAGGTGAGATCCGTTGGAGTAGTAAATTTGTCATTACTTTGCTTATGGCATTTAATGATGTTATTCCCCGCCAGTTCCCCCTTTTTTGGAATTGTTATCATTATTCCCTTTTTCCGTTCTGTGGTAAAGGCGTTCATATTTCATCCTTCCTTGATAATTGGGGTTATAGCTCGGCAATAAGGTCTGTTCCGCAGGGTATTATCCGGGACGGCTGCTTTGGCATGTTTGAGCGACTTTAGGGCTACTTCAATATCTTCACAAGATGGTGGGGCCGTAGATATATCACTATATATGTTGCGGCGGACTAAGGGGTTTCAGTACTTGACTGATTACTGATTCCTCAGTACTAAAAAAATTGCGACATCGTTCAAATTGTTGTTCGGGATTCGTTAATTGAGACTCATTATCATCCTTGATTGTCGCTGTAGGTCTTATATTATTAACACTCATTTGTTTTATGGTTTCATATAAGCCACGTAAATTTCCAATATATTTCCTTCGTACTAAACGCTTAATTAGTTTGGCAGAAGCGCGAAATTAGTTTTTGCTGCAGTTTGCGCTATATTTGTTTTTGTCAGCTGCGTAATCATTAGCGGTGTTTTATTTCCTCCAGAGTTTCATTACTTATACACGGTTTTGATCTTCGTCTTGCAGAACCTATAACGGTGGTAGCTATTTCTGTGCACGCTATTGTTATATCCATGTTCCAATCATTAACCGGGTTTTGAATCCATAGGTCGTCATCGGAGTGTTAACAGTTCTTATATAACTTAGGCTGATTAGGCCATCGCATCACCACCTAGTGCTGGGGCTGCCAGCGACCCTCTAGACTTGGGTTTGCTGATGGTAAATCTTTTGAAGACCTGGTCATATTCTTGGCTCATCCGCTGCCATCTCTATTGCACGATCACTTCCCACGATCTCCATCATTCAAGGAGAAACACTCCATGATGAGATGCAGCAGGTATTTACTCCATGCTACGCTTAGGGTTATACCGGACGTGATCGATCGTCAGAGGTTCGCTAGCCATACAGAGGACACCAAGTCTCGGGTGGACAGCGGATGGGATTAACTGTTGCAGAGTACTGACTATGTGTACAAATGTAAGATTTGTATTCGCATCACTCTCCCGTTTTAGCTTACGAAAATATGAGTAAATTTAGACACAAAAAAAGATTCATAATAATAACCGATTTTATTGTAAATTGAATTTACTTGCTCGTTTACCTGAACTAACACATTATTGCAATTATCGTCGTAATTTCACATCATTTTAAAATACCCTGTTCAACTTTATAAAATACATATTTTTCCAAAAATAACTAACTACATATTCCTACAACAAAACCAAAAAGTGAAAAGAATAACAAGAAAGGTAAGATATGTTTTGGTAGCACTACCAAAGGAGTAAAAGTTTTAAGAAAGGAGGGAGTAAGTACTATATATGTATGTACATTAATATATACATTTAGCTGATGGCTGAAATAATATTTAAACAACGATGTATTCCATAGTTATTGGATGGTTGTTTGGTTGGCTGCATCGGTTTGATGGCTTTATGCTTTAAGGTTTATGAGTAGGTTGTTAGGTAACAATCTAGTAAATATGTATGTATGTACGTATGTATGTATATGTATAAGTAACAGTTTGTGTATGTCTACTACTCGAATTGAAATCGCAAGTTAAAACAAAGAATCTAATGAATGAATGAAAAATCTAGTACGAGTATGAGTGAATGAATGAATGAACAAATGAATGACTACTTGAAGAAAGGAAAAATTTGTTAGTGAAAGTTGATACAATCCAAAAGATATAAAGAGGAATCAACCAAACATATAAATGAATAAAATATAATACAGCACATTGTAAACTATAGACAAGTATGAAGATGTTGAATATCACAGAAAAAAAAATATAAATAAAATAAAAGGGAGTGAAAAATACTATAGGAAATCCCAATAGTGCCAACAATGAGTAAGTAGTTATAAAATACGGAACCCATTGGTATATTTCCTTTTTTTCTTTTTTGTACACTTGGCTTGTATCACATTTATTTTTCCTATTTTTTATTTTTTTTTTTTTCTTGTTTTTGGTCAGTTATAAAAAACACATGATACAATTTAAACATATAAAATGGCATAAAATTACATTGTAATGGTAGATTTTATCCTAAGGGTTTTTATACTGTCGATACAAACTGACCATTTGAATACCCCTCAAAAATATTTCCATAAATCAAGTTGTTTTAATACTCTATAAAAACGTTGATTACGAGCTTAAAATAAAATTTATTGCGATTTTTTTTTTTTTTTTTTGTGTGGAAAAAGTTAACAGATTATGTAAATAGAATGTAAAAACTTGATTGTATATGTTTTTTAATAGGAATAAACAGCTGTAGGGAAAACTTTCAAAATAACTACATATTTTAAGGTATTTATTTATTTTTTAACTGGTGATAGAGACAAATATTGACGGTTATCATTCTAAAGCGATTTCGCTGGTCCTGTTTCTAACGAACCAAGATTTTATTAGAGATCAAATACTTATAGTTTTTCCTAAAACCTGCTTATTTTAATTTAAAAAAAAATGGAAAAACTGTATACTTAATTTTTTTCAAATAAATTTCTCTTTCTGAGTTTATAATTTTATAATTCTTTTAGCCTAAACCACTGTCCGTCCGTCTGTCTGTACATCAATAACCAACATTTAAGATAGTCTGTAGTTCGCCGTTTTCAAGATAACGTAATGAAATTCGGTACGTAAGGTTTTCTTGGGCTAGTACCATAACATGTTGAAATTGGTTGTAATCGGAACATTATTTCACAGAGCCTTCAAATAAATTTTTCCCGAAAATTGGACAAACGCTTACAAATGTTTTAAATTTTTTAACAGATGAATTTTGTCTAAGCAAAAATCATACCAACAAATTTCGTGAGGATCGGTCCAAAGCTAACCATAACTCCCATATAAGATCCCTTCCCTTCACAATATACGCAATTTTAAAAATGAAAGAAAATATTTATTTAGAATTCATGTATAAATAAAAAAAATAAAATCATTTATATCTTAAAAGTTAGCACCAAAAAAGTAGTCGGAAACTTAGAATAAAATTATCTTAAGTAAATATTACTAATATTAAATACTTTGTAGGAAGTCCTTTGCTTTTGATAACTGCTTCTAATCTTCTCGGCATTAATTCCACCAAGTTTCTGCAAACAGAGGGATAAATTTTCGCCCATTCGTACTTTAGTGCCTTTATAAGATAATTTTTGTTGGAAATTGTATAATTTTTAAGCTGATTTTCCAAATGTGCCCATAAATGTTCGATTACGTTAATGTATGGGGACTGTGGTGGTGTCTCGAGTACGTGTGGGTAATTATATAGTAGCCACATACAATCAGCATGTGCTTTATGTTTAGGATCGTTATCCTGGTAGAATTGGGATGTGTCTTTTATACCCAACTTTTCTACACTTGGCACTAAATTTTGTTTTAAAATAGATAAATATTTAGTTTGGTCTATAATACCATCTATTATACATAACTCTCCAACTCCAGAGAACGACATGCAACCCCAAACTAAAACATAACCACCTCCATGCTTCACTGTAGCTTCCAAGTTTTTTTCTTTGAGTTCTTCGTTTGGTTTTCGCCAAACGTAGGGCTGTCCGTCTGATCTGAATAAATTAAATTTACTTTCGTCTGTATATAAACTTTATTCCAGAAAGAAATATCCATATTTTTGTAAATTTTTGCAAAATTTATACAAGCAACTCTACCATTATGATAATTTTTCCGGAGCACTAATCTTACTGTTTCTGGGTTGCAATCTATATTTATGCGTTGAGAAATTTCCTTAGCTAATTTCGGAGCGCTAACTTTAGCAATTTTTTTTAACCTGTTGGATAATCCATCGTTCGTCAGAACTGGTAAATAGTTTTGGTCTTCCTGATTTTGGCTTATTTTCCACGGATTTTCTATCTCTATGTCTTTTAATTATGTCATGAACAGTTGATTTTGGTTTTCCAATTAAACGACTAATTTCTCGAACAGTTTTTCCTTCCTCAAAGTTTTTAATAATAACTTTTCGGATTTCTTCAGTTGTGTATGACTTTGGTTTTAACATTTTCAAAAACTTTTGCTACAACGACGAAATTTCTTACACTTTTTTTGATTAATACAGCTTTAAGAGATGTCAATAAATAAAAACTGCATAACAAAACGGGGTTTCCCCAAATATGTTTAAAAATAAACTCAAGCGTTGCCATATGTCCGACTTCTTTTTTGATGCCTTATTTTGCACTGAGAATATTTTTAACTAATATTTAAATAAAGAAACAAATTATTTTAGTAAAATCTTGTTGGTTTTTAGAAGGCAATAGAAAAACGTAGAAATTAATAAAAAAAAATTATCATTATGTTAATTTTAATATGAAAAATATTAAGATTAATATTATCCTAATGTTTGTCCGACTACATTATTGAGCCACTGTATAAAGTATATTTAAGTATTAGTTTAACATTGAAATTTCACCAGGATCAGACCATAATTGACCATGGCCTCCATATAAGAACCTGTCACGCCAAGGCCAATTCTATACTACTTTGTGCATTAAAATTTAAAAAAAAGCTAAACTTGCGCGTCTAATTCTTTCCTACTCTTTTTCAATATTTTTTTAAAACTCTATTAGATCTATTTTTAAATAAAGTAAATAAATAAGTTAAACGTTAATTTTAAATATATGAACATTTCTTTATATAAGTGAAAAAGACAAAAAATGTTTGTTAATAACACTGCACAGTGGGGCAGAATCGAAATTTTTTGGAAATAAATCTGTAACTTCTGATCGGCTGGTTAGATTTGCATGAAATTTGGTACAGGCATAGCAGAAGATCGAACAATATTAAGGGGGACCGAAAAGACCTCTCAGGGGCGGAGCTAACGGGGCTCAAAGTTGGGTACCTCTGATATACAAATTTTTTAATAGCTTGCCAAATTTTTGTTTCTCGTCCAATTTCAAATACTTTTATACATTATTGTAGGCACTGATAAGACCTACAAAAAACATGTCCTATTTATCTCTTATAGTTTTTGAGTTATTTGCACTTATGTTTAAGTACCTCAATTTTGCATGTTCTGGGTCCAGTTTTTGTCATATATATCCTATTGTTTCCGACCGATTTCATTTAATTTTTCTTTAGCTAATTAAAGAACAAAATTATCTATTGAATAACAAAAATTTGAAGTCGATATCTTTACTCTTTTTTCTCTAAAATAAAATGTCTTTACAGAGAAGAATATAAAATAAAAAGTCCAATAACTCAAATGGTCAAGTTACACACCCTCTCGAATTCAATCCATTTTATATGAATTTAGTCTATATTTTCTCAAATCCCAAAGCACGAATCGGCAAACGGAATGCAGTTTAAAAATTTGTAATATGTTTCAATCAAAATCTATGGGACTTTGGAAAAATTTGGATTTTATAGCCGAAAATGTGAAAAAACCCATTTTTTGGATTTTCGGCGCTTTTTTGGGAATTCTGGGATTCCTTCCAAAAATTCTAAAGTTTTTTTCACTTTGTCATTTTATATGATAAAGTCTACATCCACCGAAAATTCCGTTAAGATATCTCTAAAGATTTTATTACAGATAAAATATTTATAGTTTCTCAAAAAAACAGTTTTTTACAAAAATTTTACTTTAATTTCAAAAATCAGAAAAAGTATAAACTCGATTTTTTTCATTTACGTCGCTTAGCTTACATAATTCTTAGTTATACAGAAAAAGATTGAAAAATATTTATTTATTAGATAATTTTGTTCTTTAATTAGTTAAAGAAAAGCAAATGAAACTGTAACATTTTTGATGTTTTCATTTATTAAAAGAAATTTTAGTAACAAAAATATCTAAAATTTTGGCATGAAAACGATTTTTTTTTTTTACACTTATTTCAAAAAAACATCGAAACTATTGAGCACATAAAAAAATCGAGTTTGGGTGATTTGAAGATATTTTTAGTACGCATCTTTTGGTGTATCACTTTGGTCAATCATACACACCGTTCTTGTATTATGAGGAAATATACTAGAGTAATGGCCATACTATGGGCGAAATATTAGACACGCCCATAAAAAAAACTCCAGACATGATGGAAAAAAACTGAAAGCAGATTCGTGTTTAGCACATCAAAATACATTAAGTCCAACTATTCATCTATGGTGGAGGATTTTTTGTCGACCAGTGTAATTTTCTATAAGTTTCATAAGAAATAGTTCTTATGCAGAGATTTGTACAATTAAAAGATCATTTCAATCCACTGTGCACATATAACTAAAACACCTACTTGAATGATATCAAATCTTCTTTCTATTCAAATTATAAAGACAATGGATACTTAATAACCAGTTACAAATGTGTTAACATGCCACAATTTACCCATTATAACTTGGAGTAGGGCTTTGAAAAAAAGAAAAACATAAAACAGTTCAGTTGTACAAATAAACGGAAATGCGTTCAAAATGTTAAATGTAAAATGAGCGCACAACAACAAGAACAACATAAAACACTATTAAAGTAACATAAAAGGGAAAATGAAAGAGAGTTGAGCCAAAAAAAGGTAAATGAGTAGTGAATGAATAAACTTAAAAGCATTTGCAGATCAAATACACAAACAATGGGATACACAAGCATGAAACAAACAGAAAAATAAACAAAAAAATTGGTTTTAATGATTGAGGCTTAGAGTTTAAGAAACATTAACAACAACTAAGTATGAAACACAATAACGAAATGTTAAGAACATACCAAAAAAAAAAGGTCAAGAACTTTATGTTAATAAAAAAAAAAAAAAACAAGAGAAAAAAGTAAGTAAAGGAAATACATGTAACGAATGTAAGTTCAATACTACGCATTTGTATGTAGAAATGTTATACTTTATTTCCTTTCTGCCCCTACATTCCACTGCCACTGTATACATTCCCTTATCACCTTCAAGCGGCAGACAACAGTGGTAAATTAAATATTTCGTTATTGATGGTTAAATTGTACTTTTGCCACCATTATCATTATACACAACAACATCCTCTTGGAGTTTTTGTTGCAATAAAAAGAATTAGAAAAAAAAAGATACAAGAAAAACTTAAAACAACATAAAACACCAGTATCGAATGGCTTAAGTGATTTAATTTATTTTGTTTCGGAAGCAGGCAAGTGTTATAAACTATTTAAGAAACATTTATAGTTGTTAAGAAATTTTTCAATTTACTTAATTAAAATTCATTAATTTTGCGCTCCTTAATAAATTGTTTAAATACGTAGGCCGAATAATAAGTTTAGAAGCAAAAATGTAATAAATAGTGTTTTATTTAGAAGAAGGCAACATTGCTGATAATTTTTAATAAGATTTCCAATAGATCTAATTTTTCTTTTCTGCGACTCTAAGATTTAAAGTTTCTGAAAGATTCTTAGAGAAAAAATTAGGGCATTCTATTACTGTAAGCATTAGTTGGAGCCTTGAATAAAAACTAAAAATATTAATGAAATTCTATTTACAAAACAGTGGTCCCAAGACGACTTAAAATTATTTTTTAACTTTCATAATTTTTTTTTTTTAATTTCACATACTCAGTGTTGAGGTGTTTTTGAGCAGCATAGATCCCTAGCGAGTCACGGGGGAAGAGGTTAGACCTCCAAAGTTAGTCACCTCGGGTGGGTACTATTTTCTTTTAATTATCCAAAAATTATGTATTATATGGACGTAAAAAAAATTTAAACGAGCAGAGGTATTATAATAAAATTTTGACACAACATAGACAATTTTGTTCTAAAAGCATTAGCATTGTACCAAAATACCCAAAATCTCTGTCTGGGGAAATTTTTTAATCATTAAAACGATCACCCAGGCGTTGTTAAAAGCGTGCCTCAGAAAATATTTTTGATGTTTTAACCAATATATGGGAGTTTATAGTCGATATATTTTTTGTTTTGACTTTTGAGAATTTTAAAAACACGTTTTCAAAAAGTACGATGTTTGAATAGGGCTGTGCGGAAGCTTTGCCCAAATCTATTGAAAAATGTAAAGTCCGGAAAGAAAAAAGAACGAATATTACCACCTTTTTGGAAATTTAACACCAAAATTTTAAACTTCAGATTAAAACAATTTTGAATTGGATTCATATATATATTTATATGATTTAGAATTTTGTAAGAAATCTTATGGACGTTTTCAATTTAAAATTTTAATACCCAAGTTAATTCCTCCAAGTTTAGAAAATTTAAAAAATAAGGCCAACAATTTGGGTAAAATTTGATTCGACACAAATATCTTTTAAACTAAGAGAGATAAGCTGCACATAGGGTAGGTGTACCTAAGTTCGGCATGTACCAGTAGTCGGCAATTTCGAGTTTAAACATCAATAATTAAAAACAGCGTTTATTAATTATTAACAAATGATTAATTATGTATTAAAAAAATATACTTCTCTCTAATGATTAAATTATGCTATGTTTTTTCATAACATCTATAATTTAGTAAATTTTCGATACCAATGTTAAAACCTTTCTTGGACCAAGATGTGCCATACTCTTGATTTTCAATCAGCTGAAGGGAAATTAATTTTAATTTTAAAAAGCTTTTAATATTTTTTTTATTTTCTACATCATTTATTCCAAAGAATACACTTTCTAGACACACTCTAAAGTATATTTATTCGCATTAGATTTGACACACTCAAGATGCCAACAACACTAATTTTCTACAATGAAAAATTCAATATATTCACTATTTATAGGATAATTGGCATAAAAGATAGATTTCAGTGCAATTTGTTTATATTGACTTATTAAAAATGCCATGCCGACTATTGGATCATTACATGCCGCATATTGGGAAATTCATGCCGATTACTGGTAAATTCGATGTATTTTATGAAATGTAATAATTAGGCAAATTTAGCAATAAATTTTTAGCAAAACTCTTTGCAAAATTGAAACAAAATACTACAGTGAGGTGCAATATCTGTTTGTCAATTACAAGTAATGTTTACATTTGTCCGCAGATAACTTTAAACTAAGACAAAACGTTAAACTGCCGACTACCGGTTCACTTACCTTACAAAAATATTTATAGTGTAAGTGTACCCTATCTATATGTAAAATATTTTTATATACAAATCATAAATTAATTTCCAATGAATTAAAAAAAAATACATAAACATAAAACATATGTTGGGAACACAAAAGTTCGATATTTTAGTTTTGATGGACAAAAGAGCGAATATTACAGTTCCACATAAAAATGTATGTTGATGAAAATTGTTCTAATAATTTTAGAACTTCGGAGCCAATAAGCGGATAAACTTTGCTATATTTCAATTAAAATGCTATTAAATATGCAGATTGAGAATACAAATTTAAACCATGAGTTACATTTTAACACTTTTTGAAATGAAACTGATATTTTATCAATATTCATATTGAATTCATATTGATATTGATTTTTACGCCTTTGAATTATAATGTCGTTTAAGCAAAATTAACTTTACAGCACGCAACTTTCTCCGCGAAATAAATGTTTTGTGTGCTTAGCATTGAGAAGTCACATTCGAGCAAATTTTAATAATCATAGGATATTATTAAATTTCGAAAGGGCATTGAAACAAATTTATAAAAAAAAATATTGGCATAATAAATTTGCAAAAAATAAAAGTAAACAATTTATAGTTTCATCAAATTAAAGTAAATTATTTATATTTTTAATTAAACGTTTTCCCTGCCACATTGTAGATTTGTTTGTATTGTGTCCAGCGTTACTGTTGAGAATTTTTAAAAAGTGTCCAAAAAAGGGGACTTCAAAATAAAAAGTCGCCAAAAAAGGGGATTTTTTGAAAAAAAGGGGCCAACTGCTTTAAAACCTAAAAAACTCCTTAAAATTTGTTTATTTAACAACAAAAACAATAAAAATTTTGTATTTTAAGAAAATTATTTTACAACAATTTGTATTATTGCAAAAATAAAGTTTTATTCACAAAAATATTTAACATACTCTTTTAATTAAACTTCTGTACTTTTGTACGAGTTCTTCACTCGTCTTTCAAATCCCCATCGGACAAATTTAGGACGGAAAGCATGGATCCACAAGTATTGGCTTAAGTCTGTTAGACAAATTATTTTTTATTATTGATAATTTAGTAAAAAAACACGTTCCCCCGAGGGATTGCTATGAGGAATGTAAAAATATAAATTAGGATAGGTATTCAATAGGTATTCATCGAATATTTTTTTAAACCAGTCCAAAAAGATTCGGCATATGATGATATAAATAGCTGTTCATAAACTTTATTATTTTTAGTTACTAACAGTTTCAGTTCATTTATAAGTAGTCCACGGCTTTTTATATCACTATACTGTAAAACAATCTCAAAATAATGAATTTGTTTGTTGAAATTAATATATAATTGGTCGATATATTTCAAATAACTTAGTTTCTCATTATTTAGCACATAGTCTTAAAAAGTCGCCATTTAGTCGCCATTTAAAAAAAGGGGCCAAAAAAGTGGCCAGGTGGTTGAAAAAGGGGCAAATGGCGACAAAAGTCGCCAAACGGTAACACTGATTGTGTCATTCGACAACATCACTTTCTTTATTTGATCATTGATTTCTTTATCAAACAGAATATTTTCAATCGAAACTCAGGTTTCTGCATCGGTTTTCTTGCAGCTAATGCTAGTCGGTTCCTAAAAGCACTCATTAAAAAAAGTCATTACTTCTGTCCTTAATTTGGGGATTTTATGTATAAAAATCTCTTTCCATTTTTAAATAGTTTCATGCTTTCAATGAAATTATTATTTAAACTTCCACATAATATTTACATAAAAAAATCATGTGTTCAAGAAAATTTTTCAAAATCTCTTCGCGACCCCCACGAATGTCTGTACAGACCCCTTGTGGGTCGCGGACCCCCATTTGAGAACCGTTGCGATAGATTATAAGTTGTAAAATAATCAGCTGTTAATTCCTGCTTCTTCATATTTTTTCTACGGGAACAAAATGAATTCCCCGATTTTTAACCCTAATATTGATAAGAGAATTCGAATTAAATATGAATCGATAATGATAATTTGTAAAAAAGTTTTGCGATACCTAAAATTTATTTTTGTAAAGTTTAATTTCGATACCAAACATTTAAAAGCTCTGAAATGATTCTGGAGGGAATGATTTATAAATAGATTGCGTAAATTTTGAGATATGAATGATATGGATTTCTGTAATATTGTTATCTCTTTCCTTAAACTTTACCTATCACATGTTATATTAAGTCTATATAATGTTTGCAAAACTCTTCATAGAAAAATATATTGTAAGATTATAACTATGATCTATTCACAAAAAAGTTGAAGATACTTTAATTAAAAATAGTATATGTATATGAATCTAAACCAAGAATTTTTTGCTTGTGTTCAATCCTTCCTTCAACTTTAAATCTGTGTCATTTTGTTCTTATTTTTTCCATTATCCAAATGGAAAACTATTTCCACAGAAAAATATTTAAATACAATTTCATAAGAATTTTAATAAACGCGTAGTAGTCAAACACATGTATTTATTATTTTACTGGCACAATTTTACTATTTTATGCCTTGAACATAATTTCCAGAATACATTATTTTATTTAATTTTTTTTCTGGTTCTGTTTGTATTTAATGTGTGTATAGACTACTATATACGAGTATAAAGCAATATGGACACATTAAACTATACATACTTATGAACATACGAGGGCATAGCGAAAAATTCTATTGAATACCAAATTTCAGAACAAATTTTAAGACACGTTATTTGTGAAAATAAATCCATTGAAACATTAATCGGAAATATTCCGAATAACATAAGTGCCAGGTTTCATATTGTCGAAAATGTTAGTTACAATGCTCAAAATGGTATTGACAAATATGCTAAAGTACACTTCTTCGAAAAAGAACTAAATTTTCAATCCGTCATCCGATCGAAAGTAAACGAAGTGAGAACAAGTCCTTCCAAGTCTACTACCCTCCTATATGCATTTCTATATACATAAATGACCTACACTTCAACACATCATTAAACAAAGATTTTATGTTTCATGAGATTTACACTTCCACGCACACAAACCTACACTCACACAAATGTACACTTACCAATACATATCCGTACTTAAGTCTAAATGTTGGCGTAATTTAAAACCTTTTACAAGCCCAGTTACTACCCAGTAGTTCTAAACTAACGATTTTAGAAGCGATATAGCACTGTTCTAACTTCTAAGTTATGCTAGTCCTGAGAAAAGGTTTTTTAACCTCCCAGGAAGATATTTCGAAATATTAAACTGACTTTACTCCCAAAACGATTTTTTTTACTTGTGCACCGTTGGAAATATCTAAACATCGTCTGAGTTGAGGTGCTTTCGAGTTGATTTGGTGGAGTACAGGAAAGAGGGCTGGTCACCTCGGTTATGTATTTTTATACCCACCATCAAAAAGATGGGGAGTATATTGATTTTGTCATTACATGTGTAACATATGGTAGGAATCATTTAAGACCCTACAAAGTATATATTTTCTGGGTCCTGGTTAGATTCTGAGTCAATCTAGCTATGTCCGTCCGTCTGTCCGCCTGTCCGTCCGTTGAAAACAGGATAGGGCTCGAACGGGACAACGTAGGAGAACGAAATTTTGCACAAATAGTTATCTTATATAAGGGATTGAAAATGGGAAAAATCGGTTAATAAACAAAAAAGTTATGGGCTAAAAACTAGAAACACAGTGTGTCCGTTTCATACTTTTCTGCTGATATCTCTTAAACAAAATCATGTACGACAACGAAATTTTTTATAAATAGTTCGAGGGTCGATATAAACTCGAAAACTAAAAATGGGCGTGGTCCGCCCACTTTGCCGCCCACCTCCCATATAAGGTGAAATTGTGTTCAAATAGTTCAAGGACCAATGTAAACTCGGAAACAAAAGTGGTCCGCCCACTTTACCGCCCACCTCCCATATAACATAAATTTTGAAAAAGGTATATAGGGTATATAGATTCGGCCGAGCCAAATATAATATTCACGCTTGTTTTTTTATTCATGATTTATTTTATTTTTTTATTCAAATATAAAAAGTTTTACATATAAGTAGACCCATTAAATCTATGCAAAACATACTTCCATGTGCAGGTCTTTTCTTTTAGTTGAGGAGGTATTTTGGTCGACGAAAATTTTACCCTCATTCTCGGCCTCCTTTTTAAATTTTTTCAAATTAGGGGGCCTTAATATTGCTGCAAGTATTATATAAATATATCTATCCCACAAAATGTTATAAATATAAAGTCGAAACTTTAAAAAAATTTCACACGTTTGGCGTTATTTTCCAAAAAAGTTTCTTTTTCCTGGACTAGAGGATTTTTATAATGACTTTAAAAAAAATCTTAACGTAAATGCGTGTAAAGCAAAATCGCTAAATCAGAGACTCCCTTAAGCCCTTTCCAAAGTTTATCAATTAAGAAAAAAATTTATTTTTTTTTTTTTTGTAAAATTTTAAAATGTTAAAGCTGTGATCAAAAAATATATATTGGCTATATACCTCTATTAGACTGCACCCAAAATTTACCAACTTTCGAATTTTTACTGTAACTCCCCCTAGAATCGTTCTTTGGGTTGCAAAAATATACTGTGTGGAATAATAGTGAAATCAGATATCGTACCTGAAGTTTGTAGAGTGCGTTTTTAGGATAAAGGATTGGTTTTTTTGCAGTTTTTAAAAAAATGTAGCTATTAAATACTTTATTTTGCACTAAAATGTAAAAAATTGTAATCTACACATAATTATCTATCGAATAAGATATAAAAAGAGAAAATCGATTAAAAAATGTTGAAATTATTACGAATTCCCCAGAAAATTAATGTGTTTTAGAACATTTATGTACAGCGTTACTTTAGTCACCAATTTCCCCTTTTTCAACCACCTGGATACTTTTTTGGCCCCTATTTGAAATGGCGACAAAATTGCGACTTTTTGAGATTATGTGCTAACCCAGCAAAAAACGATGAAGTTCTTCCTAAAAAGGAACATTTTCACAACTTCAAAAGTGGAACAAAGTGCATATTTTAAAATTTTTTGGAGATTCTTAATAATTACTTCCAAAAAAGTGAAAATAAATGAATTTTCATCGGGAAAAAAGTGGTAATAACTTCTAACAAAATTCCAATTCTACAAATTTTAATGCATTTTTATTATTATTTAATAGGGCAAAAACTGAATTTTTATTAAAAAATTTTATAAACATAGTTTTAAGAGAAGTGCTTCAAAAGCAGCTCTTTTTCACCACTAAGTACTTCCTTCCAATGACAACACAATATTAAAATCATGACTTTTTCAGTTCTTTTTTTTGCTGAGAAATGACGAGAAACTAACTTGCTTGAAATATATCGACCCATTATATATTAATTTAAACAAATATATTAATTATTTCGAGATTGTTTCACAGTATAGTTATATAAAAAGCTGCGGAGTATTTATAAATGAACTAAAACTGTTGGTAACTAAAATTATCATATGCCAAATCTTTTTGGACTGGATTGAGAAAATAAAAAAGATACAATGAATATTTATATCTTAATTTATATTTTTACATTTCTCATAACAATGTCTCAAGGAAACGTGTTTTTTTTTTACTAAATTACTCGTATCAATAATAAAAAGTAGTTTGTCCAACAGATTTAATACAATATGTACTTGTGAATACGGGGTAAGACAGGAGTACGATTGAAGACCTCATACAAATATACAGAAGTGTAAACATTTTTGTAAAGTAATTATAAATTATTTTTATAGTAACAGAATTGGATTTAGTAGTTTTTCTGAAAATACAATTTTTGTTGTTATCAAAAAAATAAAAAATTAAGGAGTTTTTTAGGTTTTGAAGCAGTTGGGCCCTTTTTTTTCAAAAAATCCCCTCTTTTGGCGACTTTTTATTTTGAAATCCCCTTTTTTGGACACTTTTTTAAAAAATTTTAATGGTAACGCTGCATGTGTAAAGATACGGTCAGATTAGGCAAATGTTTGTTTCAGATTTGTTTGCCCGAAAGTAAACAAAATTTGTCCAAAGTATTATGAAATTTATTTTATGGTCACATTACACACATTTATTGTCCCATCTTTGTTTGTTCAAATAGATTTTAAATATAATCAAATAGGCAAATAGGAAAATATGTTTTCTGATTGGTTACATGTGAAAATTAATTTGTTTATAAAAATTATTTCATCAAACTGTCGAAAACAATAAATTTATTTTTACTAAAAAGAGGATGAAAAAATTTTGGTTTTATTATTGTAAGCAGCTTTGATTGCATTTTTAGAAGAGGAAGAAAACATAAAACAAGAAGAAAGGAAAAAGACAATGGATTCGGAAGTGGGTTCAAATACGAAATGAGGAAGGATGTTGTACAAAATAGAATCTTTGCTTTAAAGGTTTTTAGTATCCGATATATTTCAAGATGAAATAGTAAGGTTAATTTTACCACCATCATCTATATACACCATAGCCATAGGCATTGCACTAGCACCAATACCACCAGTGCCAAGGGCCTCATACCTTCCGCCCTGCGGCCTCATACACCTTCTTTGGAAGGTCAACTACCAACATCCCAAACATCGCCTCCATAAGATCCTCCGTGATCTTTAACCGACGGAATGGCCTTCTTAATAGGGCAGATTTGCTAGAGGAGGCAGCAGCACCGTTCTCCCCACTTGCATCACGAGTAGCTTTAGCAGCGACCTCACCGCCACTATTCATAGACTTAGGTGATCCCGGCTTGAACCGCTTGCCCAAGTCCTCCTCATACACCTCCGAACTAAACGAATTGAGCTCAAACTGGCGCAACATAGCCGGCACTAACAATAACATCGTCGTACTAATAAAGGTCACCTATAACCACGTATTTGCTACTCGAGTTATTTGCGGTTAAAGGTGCCGAAAAATCACTTGTTTAAATTTTATTTAGGTCCAAATATTAACATCATTTGTAAAAAATATGCTTAAATTCAGGTTTACTTGAACAGATAAATGGATCTTGTACCCGTGGTGCTAGCAGAACTGTAGGGTTAATTACACTCTCTCTCAAAAACTAGCGAGTTTTATTAATGGTCATTTTGTATATGTTGTAATTTTTATGTATTTTTTTCTACACGACCAAATGACACAGTTTCATTTACAATAACAATTAACTAAGTCTATATACTATAAAATGTTATTATAGTTGTATGTGTATGTGAGTTTATATAGTAGTTACAAGACCTGTAGTTCGAAAAGGAAAAATGCTCACTTGTACTAGCTTAACTAGTGATGTAACCAATTTATATAACTTCCACATAAATAACATAGGGCAAATAATTTTTCAAATACTTCAGAAAAATTAAATTATCTGCAAAAATGTATTACATTTCTAGTAGAATTTTTTTTTTTAAAGAAAGGTCTTATATAGTTCCTGCGGTCTTATATAGTTCCTGCGCTGACTGAATTACCTAGTTATACTTATGACCAGTGTTGCCAGGATTTGAGAAAAAAAGAAGCTAAATTAGACTTAAAAAAAAGTCAGAAAAGGCTAAATGTCCCAAAAAATAAAGCCAGAAAAAAGCTAATATATTGTTATACCCTTCACCACAGGTGTAAAGGGTATATATAAGTTTGTCATTCCGTTTGTAATTTCCACAATTTTTGTCGGAGAGCAAAAAAGTTTATATTTTCGGAATCCTTGTAAGAAGCGATGACGATAGGACCATGTCCGTCCGTCCGTGTGTCGGTTGAAATGGCGTTTATGAAGCCCACCGATAACTGACATATATAAAATATATGTCAAACGATCGGAAATGCTTTCGAGAATTTCGCTATTGGAATTCAGCAAGATAGGTTCATACAATGCGGAGATATGTTCAAAAAACCGGTTTTTTGAACCGGTTTTTCAGTTTCTGAAGCCTCTGTATACACTACGGACTTCGTTTTTACAAAGAATTCTCGGACATTTTTTTCTGAATTTTTGTTCTGAAAAAATGAAATAAATCGGTTCAGTAATAACTAAGATATCGGACAAAACGCATTTTTTATTTTTTGAAGCCTTGGTTTAAGCTATAGATTTTTATTTTTATACAGATCGGTCACAAATATTTTTATAAAATTTCAGTTTTTTGAATCAGAAAGATCGGTTTATAAATGGTGGAGATATGCTTTAAAACCCGGTTTTTAGAACCGGTTTTTTAGTTTCTGAAGCCTCTGCATATACCAGGGACTTCGAATTTTTAAAGGGGGCTCGAAAATTATTTTCTGAATTTTTGTTCTGAAAAAATTAAATAAATCGGTTCAGTAATAACTGAGATATCGGGGAAAACGAATTTTTTATTTTTGAAGCCCTTGTTCAAGCTACAGATTTTTATTTTTATATAGATCAGTCATAAATATTTTTATAAAATTTCGGTATTTTTAATAAACCAAATTCGTTCAGAATCAACAGAGTTATGGACCAAAAACAAATCTGTTAAGAATAAAAATACACCAACAAACATGTATATTAAGCATTGTAATGACTATTAGTGACGTTTTTTGTTTTTTGTATAGACAAGTAGTTTAGTTATCAACAGAAGTAATATGATGAATAACAGTGTTGTTGTTGTTGTTCTTTGTATATGCAGTCTGTACAAAAATAAATAGATATGGAATTGTAGTTGTTTATTTTTAAAAACTAAAACATATCTGTTAAGAATATACATAAATACATACACAAACTTGTATATTAAGCATTGTAATGACTATTAGTGTCGTTTTTTGTTTTTTGTATAGACAAGTAGTTTAGTTAGCAACAGCAGTAATATAATGAATAACAGTGTTGTTGTTGTTCTTTGTGTATTCAGTCAGTTTGTACATACAAAAATAAATATATATGGAATTGTTGTTGTTTCTTTTTTAAAAGCAAAGTCTGTTATGATCAGGGCAAGTTTTTATATGCACAAAAATAATTGAAATATGCGCTTGAAAAAGCACGAAAAAATGGTATAATATGCACAGAAATATGCAAAAATAGCATGAATATGTATATAAAAACCAACGAATTTATGCATTCTTATATATTAATATGTAGAAAATATGCACAAATATGCATTTTTTAACTTCAAATCTCAAATAGATTTCGATGTTTATAAAAATATAACTATTTTAATTTTAAGTATCATATTTGACGCTTCCAAATTTTTTTCTTTACAATATTTGCAAAGTACTCAAAATACTCACAAAAAAAATTTTAGAAATCATTTGATTGAACTCCATGAAATCACTAAAAAATTGTGTTTTTGTTAAGAAAACTAACTTTTGTATCCATTATATGCAAATTTATGCAAAGATTTAAAATATAAGCATTTTTTGTGATATTCTTTTGAAATATGCAAATGCTTACTTTCCAAGCGAAAAGCTTGAAAAACTTGCTCTGGTTATGATTGTTTTTTTTTCATATTCAAATTTTCGTAGTTTGAAAAAAATTTAGATTTAGAAAATATGCAAGCATACGTTAAGGCGAAAATTTTATTAATTGTCGGTAATATGGTAATATGATGTCGATAAGATAGTAAGATGGTAATATGGTTAAGGGTATCAAAGATTCGGCACAGCCGAATCTTTTTTCAATTTCATTTTATTTAAAAACGCATTCATTTAATTTTTTTCTCATTAGATTTTGGTATTTCTTAAAGATATTTTAGTGAATTTGTAAATATAACATAAATAGTTTTTATAGGTAATAAAGTTTCTTAAAAAATACTTAAAATATTTTCGTAGAATAAAGCGCAAAATTTTCGTTAAATATAAATAATTTCGATTTTTTGTGCGAACTAATACACAAAAATGCTTAAATTGATGATTCTGTAGACATAAAATTAGTAAAAAAGACATAAAATTTAAAAATAAAAAAAGGTAGAAAAAAGGCTAGAAGCTAAAACGTAAATTTTGAGGCTAAAAGCAAAATAAAAAAGGCTAGATTTAGCCTTAAAAAGGCTAAACTGGCAACACTGCTTATGACCACCAAAGCATTTGTCGATATATCGACTAGTTTATGATTTACAAAATTACCTATGTAAAACCATATATAAAATGCTCCAAAAAAATTACCCATGTAAATAATTTTTCATACAAGTTCATATTACACAGAGAAACACTGATTCTGCGACACGGGTACTAAGCCTCTAATCCAGTACTCACGATAAATCGCAATTTGTAATATTAAGGAAGCTTGACTATATATGCTCAAAAGAATATCAAAAAATTCTAATTAAAATTATCTTCAAGTCGTTCTTACATTACTTTTTAATACGTTCAACAGTTATGGAGATATTAAGCCCATCTTTTGAGAAAAAAATTTTAAGAATTTTTTTTTTTTAAATCATAAAAATTTTAAAGTATCAAAAATTCAAATTTTTATATTTATTCTTGGTGATAAATTTGCTGCAAACAAAACAAGACATATTTCATTAAAATCAATACCTAAGTTTTGATTTAATTCACAAATTAATGAAAATACGAGGGCGGATCAATATTTCTGTGACTTTTCGAACTTCCCTCGTAGTTATATGAAATGCAACACTGTTCCCATCAAGTACCACCTGTTAGTAGACTACTGTCAAATTTTAAGCAAGTGTCGTCACTTACTTTGCATTTAACAACTGTTCAAAACATACAACCTCGTGTATTTTTATAAAAATGGAAAAAAAAGTGAATTTCGAGGGCTCATTAAACATTATTTTTTGCGAAAAAAAAAACCGTCAATCAAATCAAGGAAAAGCTCTGCACCGATTTCAATGGTAAAAAAAGTGGTTTACTGACTTTCGTTGTGGTCGCATAAGTACAAATGACGCTGAACGTTCTGGACGGCCAATTGAGGTCAGTACACCCCAAAATGTCAAAAACACGATATGGTGTTGGCCGACCGAAGAGTAAAAATGCGTGAGATTGTTGATGCCATAGGCATTTCATATGGCAGTGTGGTTTCGATTTTAAATGATCAGCTGGGTTTAAGAAAGTTGTCTGCAATATGGGTGCCGCGTTTGCTCTCAATTGACCATAAACGTAAACGTGTGACAACTTCAAAGGATTGTTTGGAGTTATTTAACCGCAATCCGAATGAGTTTTTGCGGTTGATTACTGTACTCCGGAGACCAAGCAGCAGTCTAAATAATGGGTTTCTTGGGGTGAACCTGTTGCCATCACCTTATTGGTGATGGTTTTTTGGGATGCACGCGGTATAATCCACATCGATTACCTTCAAAAGGAAAAACGATAAATGGCTAATATTATGCCAACTTATTAGACCGATTTAATGAGGATTTAACAAGAAAACGGCCACGTATGGCCAAGAAAAAACTTCTTTTTCATCAAGATAATGCACGGGTGCATACGTGTGCAGTCTCAATGGCAAAACTCTATGAATTGGGCTACGAATTGGTACCTCATCCGCCATATTCTCCGGATTTAGCCCCTAGTGACTACTTTCTATTTCCAAACCTAAAGAAATGGCTCGGTGGAAAGAGATTCAGCTCCAACGATGAAATTATTGACCAAACAAATGCCTATTTTAAGGACCTCGAAAAATCCTATTTTTTGGAAGGGATATAAAAACTGGAGAAACGTTGGACTAAGTGTATTGAGTTAAAAGGAGATTATGTTGAAAAAAATTTTTGTTTTGCAAAAAACACTGTGTTTCATTCAAAAAGTCACGGACTTATTGATCCGCCCTCGTACTCATTTACAAGTTCCATAGAAAAATTTTAAAAATAGAAAAATTATTTTGTGATTTTTATGATTTAAAAAAATTAAAAAAGAAACTAATTAAATTTTTTATAAAATTTAATTTATTCTCAAAAGATGGGCTTTAATCTCCAAAACTCTTGACCGTATTAAAAAGTAATGTAAGAATGACTTGAAAATAATTTTAATTGTAATTTTCTTAAATTTTTTTTAACAAAATCAGACAAGTCGTTTTCGAGATATGCTTCAATATAGTGCAGCCTTCTTAATTTTATAAATCGCGATTTATCGCAAGTACTAGAGTCAATGTGGCTTAGAGGCTTTGTTCATATTAATATCGTGTATCCGAATTGAATGAGAAACTCCGTGCCGCAGAAATTTCTTCTCATTTTGTAACTCTGTGTTATTAATACTCTTAGAAAAAAATGGTAACATTAAAATTTAAACATAAAATATTTAATATTGTATACTTTTGAATTGGAGCCTAAAAGTGTACATCCCAAGACTATTTACACAAAAATTAACTGACACAGACTTATGTCAACTAAAGCTTTGATGATGTCTGTCCGTCTCTCTGTCAGTTTCAGATTATTATAAAAACAATTTTTTATTTTTTAATAATCAGAACTGGAAAAAGCTCGGGAGACCATACTGTCAATGGTATCTGAGCGTTACCTATTTTATGTTGAATTTTTTTTAATCAAAAATTAAAAGTTGTGTATAGTGTTGATCGAAAATAATATTTTTGAAGGTACTTTAAAATTAGTCCAGCTCACGAAAGTGAAATAATTGATTCCTATTATTTTGGGAATTAGTTTAAAACACATAAATCTTTAATTTTACTTAGGAGGATATACTTGAAAAAATTTTTTGTCTTCGCACAAATTGACGCACTTTATTGAGTTCAAGAATTTTTCGTAAGTCGTTAATTTAATCTTTTTTCTGAAAATCATGAAATAAAGGTTCATCAATTTTTATACCCTTCACCAAAGGTGTAAAGGGTATATATAAGTTTGTCATTCCGTTTGAAATTCCCACAATTTTTGTCGGAGAGCAAAAAAGTTGACATTTTCGGGATCCTTGTAAGAAATGATGACGATAGGACCATGTCCGACCGTCCGTCCGTCCGTGTGTCGGTTGAAATGGCGTTTATGAAGCCCACCGATAACTGACATATATAATATATATATCAAACGATCGGAAATGCTTTCGAGAATTTTGCTATTGGAATTCAGCAAGATCGGTTCATACAATGCGGAGATATGTTAAAAAAACCGGTTTTTAGAACCGGTTTTCCAGTTTCTGAAGCCTCTGTATATACTAGGGACTTCGTTTTTACAAAGAAGTCTCGGACATTTTTTTCTGAATTTTTGTTCTGAAAAAATGAAATAAATCGGTTCAATAATAACTGAGATATCGGACAAAACGCATTTTTTATTTTTTGAAGCCCTGGTTTAAGCTATATATTTTTATTTCTATACAGATCGGTCACAAATATTTTTTTAAGAAACAGTAGTAATATAATGAATAACAGTGTTGTTGTTGTTCTTTGTATATGCAGTCAGTTTGTATATACACACATAAAAAAATAAATAAATATGGAATTGTTGTTGTTTATTTTTTAAAAGCAAAGCCTGCTATGATTGTTTTTTTTTTTTTTTTCATATTCAAATTTTCGTAGTTTGAAAAAAATTTAGATTTATAGCCTGTTTCTCTACGTCGAACGAAAGCTTTCTTTCGCCTTCTAAGCGAACGAAAACTGATTTGGGTTTCTCTAACTCACTTCTATGCGAACAATGAGTCGAACGACAAGTCGAAAGAAAACGTAAGTGTTTTCATATAAAATTGGGTTTCTGTATTTCGAACGATAAGAACAAAAATGTCAAAATTAGTCACTTGCTATTTTGCTTTCGACTGGTTGAATTTTTTAAAGAAAAATAGGAAAAATTCTCAGAAGGACATTGCAAATGTTCCTTAATCATGTTTATTATTCATTTTGATGTATTTGGTATCCATTAATTACGATTTTGTGTCTAAAAAACAATTTCTAAAAAAAATCAAAGAAAATTTTTGTTTTTTAATTTTTTTAAATTATTTTATTTTTTCTTGTGTATTTACTTAGTTGTATCTATGTTTAAACAATTTAGTAGTATTTTTAATATATTTACGAAAAAAAGTTACTCTTAAAGAAAAATAAAACAAAAACAATAGGAAAAGACGTAACTCCATGCGAACGAAAGCGTAGGAAATACAGAAACCCAAATTGATTCGAATTCGTTCGACTTGCTTTCGTTCGCTTAGATTTTCGTTCGACATAGAGAAACAGGCTATTAAATATGTGAAAATATGAAAGCATACGTTAAGGCGAAAATTTTATTATTTGTCGGTAATATGGTAATATGATGTCGATAAGATAGTAAGATGGTAATATGGTGAAGGGTATCAAAGATTCGGCACAGCCGAATCTTTTTTCAATTTCATTTTTTAACTATAGTTTGATACATGTAATATTAATATTGGTGAATTTTCTTTTCTTTTTTATTTTATTTTTTTTATTAAATTACAATTTAATAGCATGTTCCAATTATCTTAGGAAGTTGAAATTTGACTAAGATATTATATATAAGATATTATATTATAAGAATACCTGTTTCCATAGTTCAAACTTATATTTAAAAGCAAAATCATATCATAATATATCTTTTTTATAAAACACATAATTTGTGTTACAAAGCTTATTCACAAGTGAAGAAAATTTGTAAAAATTAAGCGAAGTAACAAAGAAACTGCAAAACTTTTTCAGCTTTCCTGAAAAGTTATTAAATATTAGTCAGCGCAGGGACGATATCTTGAAAACAAATTATATTTTTCTATAATATTTTATGAAGAATTATGAAGTTTAAATAGGACATAATTTCTTTTCGTTCTCTTATTATTTCTGTGAAATTGGATTGTAACTTAAAAAGTTATGAATATTTAAACCTTGATACTTCGTATATTTAAACCATTTTCTATAAACAACATCTAGAATTAAATCACGCATTTTTTGTAATTAAAAAAAAAAAAAAAAACTAAAAATGAAGATATTCATCTTACTCCATAGTGAAAATATAGTCTTAATTTGAAGAATTCTTATATTTTTTTTTTTACTAATTTCTCCTGGAATTAATTAAAAATTACTTTAACTTATAATATATGAATTCATATCTTTAATATAAACTATTGGAATAAAAATAGATAAGTATATTTTCACAAAAAGAACTACTGGGAATTTTTAATATTTTTACTGAAATAAGTGGTTGGTCATTTGCAGAATTTCATTAATATTGTATTTAGTATTAAACATGGTTGCAAGTTTCTATTTCAAGTGCAAGTATGCCTGTGAAATGTGCTAAAATACTTGTAGTTAATGGAAATAACCATGTAATGAATCATGACATTATTTACACATACTTACACACAGTTAAATAATAGAAGATACAAATAATATGATCTAATTCTTGAAATAATTTAACAAACAAGATATTTTCTGTACAACCTACAAGCAAATGGACTAAAATCGTCTTAACATTACTACTGACTGTGAACAATATACCACTGTTAGTGCTTGAAGCGATTAAATACTCTTTACGATAAATTCAAATAATTTACATATTATTCGTGAAATCTCCTTTAACTTTACATAATTAAAACGTATTTAAAACACTTCGGTCTTAATTTAATTTATCGAGCTTTTCATTTCAATTCTTTTTTAAATATATAGTAATAATGTATTCTACACACAAAGCAGATACATACCCAATAAACATCGATTCAAACCTTATAAATTCCCAATAAACATCGATTCAAACCTTATAAATTTGTTGGAAATTTCCTTGAATAAATAGCATAATTATCAAATTAAATTCAAATTTAAAAAATATGGGTTATGAAATAAACAAGAAAATTTAAAAGATTTCCAGTTTAAGTATAATGTTAGGTTTTTAAAAAATTTTCAAGTAATTGTAAAGTGTAAAGTTAAGGTTTTTTATATTTTATTTATTTTGTATTTTTTCTATTGTTTATAAGAAAATATTCAAATGTTTTTCATATTTAAAAAAGCTTTCAGTTTTTTTTTTTCATAAAAAAGTTTAAAACTTAGACATGTTTATTCAAAAAAATAAAATATTATACATATATTATAGAAAGAAAATATTGACAAAATTAGCTACTATGGTCCATGAAATATGATGAACACTATGCTTAAAATGATGAATGCAAAATTTCCTTTTCAGCTATTATAAAAAATATATCAATATATAATTTATTCATGCAAAATTTCAGTTTAAAAAATAGTTTAGAAAAAAATGTATTTCATGTTTAACTCAAGTGTATTTTAAAATTTGTAAACAATGTTTTGAAAATATTTGAGAAACATTTGTTTGTTAAAGAAACTTCCAGCTTAGTTTTAAATTATGAAAGCGTTTGACAAATACAATTGTTATATTAGAACCCTTTTGTTGGAGAAAGGCATAGTTTTGTATTTGAAATAATATGAATTTAAAGCCTTTTCTCACAGCTAATGTTTGAAATTTAAACTTGCTTTCAAATGAATAAATAAGAAATTTCAAAGGTCTTTGCTTGTTGGGATATGTATTTAAATGTATATGAGGATAGACATATAATCCTTACATTTTGTTTCATACCAAATAATTTCCTATTTTTTCTTTCTCTGCACTAACCATTACAATATAATATTGTTAAAATAATATACTACGACGTCCCTTCATAATTTATTATTAACCGTTAAAAAAACAGCCTTAAGCAATTTTATTTAATTTTTATTCTGGTTTTATTTTAATATAAATTGTTTTTATTTTTTTTTTTTTTTTTTTTGCAAATATAATTAAATTAAAAATATACACATGCCTGTGCATAGAGGAAGATAATATAAACTGAATTGTTTCCATTTAAACATGATTATTCATAATAATATCTACTCTGTTAGTAAGTTATAATAAAAAAAAAATATTATTTTGTTCATAATATTTTTTTAAGCATTTTTCTGCGCATTACGACTATGGTCAGTTTATAATAATAAATAAAGCCGACGAATATAAGTGTATAAAAACAACAATAGAAACAATAATAAATTAACGGCTCTTTTAATAACACTACGGTCTAATAATTTCCCCTCTTGTTTTATTAACCATGATATTGAAATGGAATATAAGTAATATTGAGTTAGTGGTAAAATCGTGCAAATAGAAACAAATAAGAATAAAAAAAATACATTTAATAAAAATATAGTTGTCGGTATTTAATTTATGATGCCCTACACACGAGCAACACGATTATTGCAAATAAATTTAATTAATTAAAAACGTATATTATTCGTAGGTGTCACAATTGTGACAAGCAATTTGGTAAAAATAAATTAATTTGTCTACTATTGAAAATGTGGCTTATACTTCTTTTGGATTAAAAAAAATAGTAGGGAAATTCTGATTACACATATCAACACAAAATTAATGTATCAATAATAACAGATTTTTTTTAAAGGAAATTAATTTTTATACCCACCATCGAAAATATGGGGGTATATTGACTTTGTCATTCCGTATGTAACATGTCGAAGGAATCATCTAAAATCCCACAAAGTATATATTTTCTGGGTCCTGGTTAGATTCTGAGTTGATCTAGCTATGTCCGTCCGTCTGTCCGTCTGTTTAAAGCAGGATAGGGCTCGAACGGGACGAAATTTGGCACAAATATTTGTCTTATATAAGGTTTATTTGGGATTGAAAATGGGCAAAATCGGTTGATAAACAAAAAAGTTATGGGCTAAAAACTAGAAACACAGGGTGTCCGTTTTATACTTTTCTGCTGATATTTCTTCAACAAAAGCATGTACGGCAACAAAATTTTGTACGTATAGTTCGGAGATCAATATAAACTCGGAAACTAAAAATGGGCGTGGTCCGCCCACTTTACAGCCCACCTCCCATATAAGGTGAAAATCAACAAAATAGTGTTCAAATAGTTCAAGGACCAATGTAAACTCTGAAACAAAAAATGGGAGTGGTCAGCCCACTTTACCGCAAAAAAAAAAAAAATTGTTCGTCCTCCTTCAAAAAAAAACGTGATAAGTTTTTCTCCATCGAGTCATATTTTTCTTTTTTTTTATGGGCATGCCTAATATCTTTTCCTTAAAGAGGACAATACATGAGTATTTTGTACGATAACTCGAGATTTAGGCAATTAAAACAGCCAAAAGATGCAGACGAAAATTTAATTTCAGTCACTATAGCATTATTTTTATCGTCGTACCTATGTACTATTTTAGGGTGTGAGTGATCAGAAATAATTATAAACATTGAAATTAATGTTTGTAAAATTTAAATTGTAATATTATTCTAAATTTTATTGCTTTTCTTGTATCTGTTTTTAGTTGAGAAGATATTGGTTTGGAAATCGGCTAAATTTAGTCAGAATAAAAAAATTATTTTTGTTAGGAAAGTTTTTAGTATTTTGTTATTTTGAAACGGTTACCCTTTTATTTGAAAGGTATGCAAATATTTTGATCCATATTTGTAGGCACTGATAACACCTACAAAAAACATGTCTCCATGTTATATTTATCTCTTATAGGTCTGTGATTATATAATATTTGAAATCGGACGAGAAGCAAGAATTTGGCAAGCGATTACAAAATTTTTATGTCGGAGGTACCCAACTTTGAGCCCCTTTAGCTCCGCTCATAAGGGGTCTATTCGGTCCGCCTTCTAAACTTAACATTGCACACTCCTCTGCTACGCTTATACCCAATTTCATGCAAATTCAACTAGCCGATTAGAAGTTTTAATTCCAAAAAATGTAGATTCTGTCCCACTGTGCTATGTAGCTGAAACCAGCAAAAAATTCTACTTACATGGGCTTGTAGTGTAAGTTATCTTGATTTGTTTCATGTATAATTTAGCTGCAAGAAAGTGGAAGACTGGATGTAAGAATGGTTTTAATAAAAAAAATCATGTTGTTTTGTAAAAGAAAGGAAACTTTTTTACATAAAGTCAAAAAATAACCAAATCACCAATTAGTTTTTGTTCTTAAATTAAGGTTAATGTAAATATTATGACTGAAAACCTCATTTATACATAATGATAGGGAGAAGTTTCATTGAAATAAAATATTTAACTTTACTTTCATTAAAAGTGTAAAAATTGTATAGAGATCTCATATTTACCAGAAGATTTTTGCTAATAACTTAGAAACATATTATGAAAATATTATAAAAATTTATTTACGTACGGAGGACGCAATAGTGGATAATTCTTGTATCCTTTTTACGTCAATTGATAACCATATTGTATTTTGATTGTGTCCGTCCGGACGTCCGTCTGTAAATTAGATCTTTGACCTCTGTACGCGTTCCATTGGAATTGTCAGCGTTGGTAGAAGTTTTACATATACATATTATGGACATAGTGCTACAATTTTCTGATATAATGATTATTGCATTGTTAGCGATAGCTAATTTTGTGCAAAACAACTAAAAAAAGGCGCGGTCAAAAATATTCAAAAATATTCACCCGTTCAAAAGTTATTGATTTTTGAACACCCATACCCCTAAACAGTACATTGTGCGTCGTTGAGGAATTTTTTTAAAATAAAAAATGGAAAAATAATTTCTTCTCAAAATTTTTTTTTAGAAATGAAACCGGCAAAAATGTATTTTCAAATCTTTATCGCTAAGCTCAAGTTTTTCTTATGTGATCACTGAATGAGGTGGTAATAGTAGTCATGCCCATAAAAAGACATCAGTATGTGACAGAAAAAAGTTAAACAAGCTAGAATGTTATATTGGGCCTGGCCGTATCTACATATATTGCCACCATCAACTTTTTCAAATTTTACGTTATATGGAAGGTTGGCGGACCGCGCCCATTTTTTGTATAAAATTTCGTTGTTATACATGCTTTTGTTAAGGAGATATCAGCAGATGAAGCTACAATGGACAAACTGTGTTTCTAGTATTTAGCACATAACTTTTTTGTTTATTAACCGATTTTGCCCAATATCAAACAAACCTTACATAAAATAAATATTTGAGCCAAATTTCGTCCCCCTAGGTTGTCCTGTTCGAGCCTTATCCTGCTTTCAACAGACGGACCGACGGACAGACGGACGGACATAGCTAGATCGACTCAGAATCTAACCAGGACCCCATCTTTTTGATGGTGGGTATAAAAAGCTTACCCAAATCTATTTATTTCAAAAAATTTTTTGTTTTAAAAACAAATAATATATATATATATATATATATATATATATATATATATATATATATATATATATATACATATATATATATATATATATATATATATATATATATATATATATATATATATATATATATATATATATATATATATATATATATATATATATACATATATATATATATATATATATATATATATATATATATATATATATATATATATATATATATATATATATATATATATATATATATATATATATATATATATATATATATATATATATATATATATATATATAAATAAAAAATTTTGCGTTTTCACTTTTTAAAAGAACTTTTAAGGGGGCAAAAATAGAATTTTTATTGAAAAATTGTATAAACATAGTTTTAAGAGAAGTACTTCAGAAGCACTGAACAAAAAGTATAAAAGAAGAACATCCTACCAATGATAACCATGGGTTAAAAAAATAACTTCTGCAGTTTTCACCACTATATAATTAAAAATTGTTTTAAAAAATTGTATTTTGAAGAAACTATTTTAATGAAGATTTGGGTGATTATCGTCTTAATTAATTAAAATTGTAAAGTTACAAAAAATTTCATATTTTTAGAAAAGAAATCCCATAACTGTTAAAAAAAGGAAAAATCAAAACAAAATGGATTTTTAATTTTTCCTATAAAGTCAACATTAGTTGCAGGCTTGGAAAAAGCCGTTGACAATCTGCTGCATTCAGTTTGCAGAACTAGCCTTTGGCACCTTAGAACTAAAATAAAATTTTTTATATAAAATAGGTCAAATTCCGAAGGGTCTGTATTTAGTACTAATTATTAGGTGTTTAGTTTTTCTTAAATTTTAAAACCATCTCTGTGAAAATACCTTTCAGAAAAGTATAAAATTATTATATTTTCTCAACGATAATTTTATTTGAGAGAAAAACCATGTAGACACTTGTGCGTGAAAAAAAATAAAATTTTCAATTTCAAATTCAGTTATTTTTGAAATTTGCAAGTGATAAATAAATTGTTCTATATTAGATGTAACCTCTTTTGAGTCTCAATAAGACCACTCCTGAATTTTAAGTAAGTCCAATTAGAAGATTAGTTATAGATTTATTTCCAAAAAATTTCGATTGCACCATGTGAATTACAAAAATCAATATATGCAGTGTAGATCTCAAATGAAAGTTACAAACTTTTATTTAAATGTTACAAAACAAAAAGTGATTTTCAATGAATTTGTTTTAAAGCCTCATTTAGGGATTCTTTTGTGATAATTTTTATTTTTTACGCGACAAAATATTAGAGTCACCTAAATAACGTCGCTTACATGTATCGCATCGACTCTTAATTATACCCTACACCACCATAGATGGTTGGGGTAATATGCATTTATGCTGATGTTTGTAACGCACAGAAGAAATTATCGAACCCCCACCTTAAAGTATACCGTTCGACTCAGAATCAGTTTCTGAGTCGATTTAACGATATCCCTCCGTCTGGCTGGCTGTCTGTCTGTCCATGTAAACCTTTTGAACAAAGTACAGGTCGCAATTTTAAAGATATCTTGATGAAATTTGGCACGAATAACTATTTTTTAAGGACAAGCCTATTAAAATTGGTTGTGATCGGGCCATTATTTCACCTATTCCCCATACAAATGTCCTACCGGAATAGGAATTTAACTATCATAAATGTCTTAAATATACCAATATTTCAATGAAACTCGGTACAAAGGATTTTTGTGTAAGTGTCAATCTATTATACCAAATTTCATAAAGATCGGTTCATAATTGACCATAGCTCCCATATAAATCCCCTCTTCCGAAAATCTCTTTAACGTGCATAAATTCCATACGAATGGTAGTATCAAGTAATAGAAACAACATGGCCAAAATTCATGAGAATCGGACCATAATTTACCATAACTCCCATATAAACCCACTTCCGAGAATCGCACTAAAGGACATAGAATCATATAGATGTTAGAACCAAGGCACTGTTCTGTATTTGTATAATTTATTTTACAATTAGTAAAAGTGTAGGTCTACAATTGGCCACAGATCTAATTTTTAACTCATACACAATGGTGTAGGGTATCATATGGTCGGTCTTGACCGACTATAATTTCTCTCTCGTTTTGTATGGATTTTAACTTTTTCGCAGTTTTTAATCCTCAAGTTATTCAGCACTGAAGATTAACTATCAGAAAATCTGTGTTCTCAATTAACCAACGCAAATTTTTATTTATTCAATTAATCCAGATAATCCTTTACCGAAGTCCTTGATATAATCACACACTAGCCTTAATTGCCAGGTTTTATACAAAGCTGCATTATCTTTAATATAAGGTCATCTTATATTCCCAAATTGGTTCTGAATGCTTTGATATAAATATAAGATTATATAGCTTCATTTTATCCTCTTTTCAAAGTTCATGAAGAGCTTTAGTCAAAACTCAAAACAATTCAAAATTAACTTAAAACAAATGATTGATATAATTCACGATACTTTAGCTCTCATTGTGATAACTTGGATTAAAGGATTTCCTATATATAAATACTGGTTGCAATTACAACTATATTAACACTTCGGCTAAGAGATACATATATAATTTAACTATCGATAGGCTAACTAAAAAATTAATGACTGACTATGAAAACTAGATACAAACTGACGAGATTAATATTTCAGCTCTCACCCAGCTAACTACTTATTTCAATTATCAATCCGTTTACTGGTATTGGATGGGCTACAAAAACGAAAAATATAGGATTAGTTACGAGTAATAATTTAATAATTTGATCAGTAAAAATAAGATAAATATGCAAATAAATAACCTACAATAACTAAGAAATAAAACGGTCGTTTTTCATTTACATTTCCCTTTTCAAAATCTTTTTTTTTTTTCCAAATTTCAAGAAAAAGGCAACGATTTTAATTGTATATTCATTCAAAAGATTTCTTAAATTATTCATATTTTATTTTAGGAAATTTTCCAACTTTAGAAATTTTCTTAAAATATTCCTAATGTCGCATATACACACACTTGTACAATCCATTGTAGGGTAACAACCAAAAAAAAAAAAAACGTTGCAAAATGGTTATGAATAATTTTCCATTCATATATACATATTTTTTTATTGTGTATATGTGTTTATGAATAGTGAGTTTTTGTCTATATATTTAAAGCCTCTTTATTTATGAATAAATGAATTTGTTGGGCGGCAATGAATGTTTTGAAAATAACACAATAATTAACTACGGAAGCATGAAAAGAGTGGCGGATGGATCTAGAGTCCAACCAATTTATTCATTCATTCGTTTAAGTACGTACGAACAGTGGAGCAGACAACTTGTTAATATTAATTTCAACATCTATTTCATAAATAATGTTAAATTTAAAAAAATATAATATTTTTACTTTTTCAATTATTTTATCTAATATTTTATTTTTTTCTTTAAGACTAAAACAATCTATTTGCTTTCTATTAGATCCCCATAGTGCTAATCATGGGCGGTTTTTAATATTTATCATGAAAATTATGCATTTACTATGTCTGCCTATGCGTGTCTAAACAATGAAAATAGTTATTAAGAAATAACCAATTAATTTCCCAAAATAATTTGATCCTATCCCACTGTGTTGTGTAAGTGCTTATGAATCAGTTGTGTACGTGTGTGTTGGTTGAACCAACCAACAATTATGATTGTTGAATGATGGTGTATTAATGAGTGAATACAAGAGTATGTACGGTTGGTTGTGTTATTATGTATGTATGCCTATATAAGTTACCAACAAAAGAAACTAACTTACCCTAACAAATGATTTGCTCTAGTTCTTTACTTCAAGTGGAAATAACATCCATCCATACGAGCATTCACATACATAGTTTATATACTTACTTACATTCATCCATTCAACCAACTAAATACAATTATATTCATACTTAATACGTGGTAGCAACAAAAAAAACCGCAACAAATTCGCTAGAATTAAATTGTTGTATTTTTTGGCAACATGAAACTAAAACCCCCCAAAAAAAGGCTTTTTACTGCCACACATACGATTATATTTCATTTCGTGCTACAGATATTTATAATTGGTTTTGTTTTCTACTGAAATTATAAAAACATACCTACAGACAAACAATCAAACAAACAAGCGAATGAATGAGCAAACAGTAATACTGATACTGATGCGTTTTTCTTTTTGCGGATTTATAAGTCATTGTTTGTAAATGATCATTATCATAAACAAAAGATAACTACAACTAGAGTGCTTAATATATTTAGAGTTTTTTCTGTTTTTTCATATTTGTAGATATAACAAATTGTTATTATTTTGGCAAAAATTCTTTGTAATACACCCAGTAGAAAAATAATGAGTTAAATCTAAAGATCATGGGGTGATAGAAGATATAACTCTTATTCTTTTTTCGGAAAATCCCAATGTTCTGATTTATTTCCAACTTTTTCAAGACTAGTTTTGTTGGCTCTCTATTTTTGTTGGCGTAATCTATTAAAACACTTTATCAATCACAAAATGTTTGGTAGTAAATCTGTATCTCTTAAACTAATTAAAATTCATAGAAAGTTGTAGTGGAGGACCTAAGCTTTCAGAAAAAATATCTTTTAGTCACCCTGTAATAATACAATATAAGCTACAGGTTGGCGACCTCCAGTATGTAAACGTTTCAATAGTGTCAATTTTGACACCCTGTAGTTTAGATTTTGTGATATTTTTCATAAATTTCAATTCCATAATAAATTTTCATTAACTTTCTTTTATAGTGAAAATTTAAAATAGAACCATCCACTTCAGGTATATAGGTACTTTTTCAAACATTAGACAGTGGGTCAGAATCTAAAATTTTTGGAAATAACTAATAATTGGCTGGCTGAGTTAATATATATTTCACATAGGCGAGGCAGAAGAGAGTAACATTTTATGTTTTGAAGGAGGATCCTACATACATTTCACGAGCGAAGCTATGAAGGCTCAAAATAGGGTACTAATGGAAAGTTTGCAAGAATTAAAAAACGGACGGAAGAAATTATGTAAATATTAGAGTATTGATTTCACCTTTCCCTCAAAAAAAAAAAAATGGACTAGATGGAATTCGACAGGCTGAACACGAATCTGCTTTTAGTTTTTTCCCATCAGGTCGACATTTATTTTATGGGCCTGTCTAATATTTGGCCCTAAATAAACCGATTATTCGAGCATATTTTACTACAACTCAAGAACGGTGTACCCGATTTATATAAATAGTACACCAAAATATGCCGAATAAAATTCGATAAATTTTGCAAAGTTCGGCCGAACCCGAACTCTTTGTTATAGGACCTAAAAAGAACCTAAAGGCTTCGTCAAGAATATGTTGTGTGCTAAATCCAGATTGTTTTTGCTATATTTGTGGTGAATATATATTTGAAACATATCGAAAACCTAGAAAATTTTAAGTTTTTTGATGGGCCACAGATAAGGCAACTCGTGAAAGATCCTAACTTCGTCAAGTAAATGACTAATTGTTTTGGTTATGTGTAATAGCAAAAAATCTGACGACCATGTCGAGCTTGTTACCGAAATTGCAAGAGCTTAGGTGCAACATCCACTTTCTGCATTCACATTTAGACTGATTGCTACAAAATCTGGGTGATTTTATTCAGGAGCAGGATGAAAGATTTAATCAGGATCTTCGGAAAATGGAAGAGCGTTATTAGGAAAGGTGGGACTTACATATAATGGAAGACTAGTGGTGGAGTTTGTAACAAGAGGTAAAGTTCGGCCAAAAAAATTACCGAACATTACTTTAACTCAATGTAAAATAAATTATACAAATGCAGAACAATGCATTTATACTGACATTTATATGATTTTATGCCCTTTAGGGCGATTCCCGGAAGTGGGTTTATATGGGAGCTATGGTCAATTATGGACCGATCCTGATGAAATTTGGCACAAATATTGATACCTATATAGAACACTTTTGTGCCGAGTTTATTAGTTTTAAATATAGCTATATTTAAGGCATTTATGATCGCTAAACCCCTATTCCGGGAGGACATTTATATGGGAGCCATGTGAAATAATAGACCGATCATAACCAATTTCAATAGGCTTCATTCAATTGCGACCTGTACTTTGTTCACAAGGTTTACATGGGCAGACAGACAGCCAGCCAGCCGACCAGACGGACGAACGGACATCGTTAAATCGAAGCAGAAAGTGATTCTGAGTCGAACGGTATACTTTAAGGTGGGGTCCGAAAATTATTTCTGTGCGTTACAAACATTTTCGTCTTTGGGAGAAGACTTTTTTTTCGACCAGTTTTATCATTCTACCAAAACAAATCTTAAAATTCTTAAAAATTCATTTTTTATATAATAATAATTAAAAAATAAAAAGTGATTGTTAAAATATTCATATCCCCTTCACCCTATGTGTATCGTAGGAAATTGAACTTTATGCAAGATATTATTAATTTCATTTTATGTTCATTTTTATAATTGCAAATACATTTAAATGCTCAGTTGCAATATATTAAACAATTTCTTACCTGTTTCGAAAAAATTTCTTTATTGATGCTGGATAAATCCAAGAATTTTAAATGCCTGAAAGAAAAGAGGAAAAAATAAAAATTATTTAAAATCAAATACATAACAAATTAACAAAATAAAATTAAAATTAGTTGATGAATACTGAATATTCCCAATTTTTTGATAATAGCACCTAAATTAAGTTAATTATAAAATATGAACCATTTTCGACTAGCAACCCTGAAAAAACTTTTTGGTTTTCGGTTATGACTACTTTTTAAACTAATTTCTTGGTAATGAGGCATCATTATTATTTACCTTCTCTCCATTACATAAATAAGTACTCAATAGTATAATACAGTAATTTACAATCAGTTGGATCAGTTGGCTAGAATGCTGGATTAGCAGCCAGAATATTACTGGTTCAACCCTATTCTGACACTGTTAGTTTTTTTAACAAAATGTCTTAAAATACAGTGTGGAGCACAAATGAGTACATGCTTGTAATTTGTGCACATATCGTTGCATAAAAATAAAAGTAATAAAGCAAAAAAATGTTTCTTTTATTTATATTATATTTAGTATTTTACCAAATAATTTATAATTTAAAAATAAAAGCATCAAGCTCTAAGAAAAAATCCAACAAAACAAAAACAACTCGCATGTTCTCTATTTTGCACCTGAGCAATTTTTAAAATATTTTTTTAGAACAATACAAATATTTGAATATAATATAGTGCAGTTTATAAATAATGGTCAGTAGATTATTATACCATTTTTAGAATTTTAAACATACCTTTAAAATCGGGAACTATATCCAAAGGACCGCTTTTTCGGACTTCGCAGTTTAAAATTTTATATCAAGAATACCAGTTGTCAAAATTAAATTTGAATAAGATGTTAATTATTCAAAACGAATATTTAATTTGGTCCCAATTTCAAATCTTACTGAAGGCAAAATTTGTTCGTTGTTTTTTTTTTTTTTATTTTCCTTTATGTACATAGTTTTGAGTATCCTTAGAGTATAAAAATAACTCGTTAATTCGTGGACAACTCGAACAAAAATAACTATTTGTTCAGACCAAAAATAAGTAGTTGACTTTTGTTTCTAATTATACCTGCTAACTTACCAACTTACAAAGCAAAAAGTAGGGTAAGTGTACCGGTGGTCGGCAGTTTATTTTTTTTTTTTTTTTTTCTGACTTTTAAGATTAATATTTCCGAACGTGAACATGATATTTGGATAACGAACAATTGCATCATTTTATTAAAGGGTACTCTTTAAGATTTTGTTAGATTTTTGCAAAGAAATAATTATTTAATTGGCCATTTTATTGCATTTTATAAAATACATCGATTAATAAATATTATAGTCGGAATATTTTTCCAGTGTTCGGCATGAGATGATCCAATAGTCGGCATGAAATTTATTGACAAATTTTGTATGTAAATGCCCTAAACTATGCTTTGAAATATAACATAATTTTAAACAAGCGCGAATATTCGGGCCGGCCGAATCTATATACTAGGGTGATTTTGAGAAACCGGTTTTCGAATAGTTCGAATAGTTGGTATTTTAAAAAAACCGGTTGCACTTTTTGAAATTCAGAAAAAACCGGTTAACCGGTTTTTTGCAGAAGTTAATATTTATATCAAAAGACTACATTTCTTTAAAAAAAATCAATTCTTATAATTAAGTTAAAATTTATTAAATACAAGCGTAAAAGCCTAACAATGTTAGGAAAAATAATATAATAATGAAAATATGCACAAACAAATCCGAAAATTAAAAGAAAAAATATGAACAGCATTTAGACACCTTCCTCTCCCTAATCAAAGTCAATTATTTGAAGCCGTTCAAATTTATTGGAATTACATTGATTAAAGTTTTAAATTCGTAAACCTTTCAAAATAAAAAAAATCGTCGTAAATGCGCTCCCTGGCCGAAATACAGAAACAGTTTTTAATAGGATTTGGAGAGCAAACAATAAGTATAGCAAATCAAAAGTTCTTAATACCAAAACAGACTTTTTGGTCCCTGATAGAAACATCTGGCACTGTTAGAATTTATTGAACGAATAGTTTTATAAGTATGCCGATTTTTAGTTTCTTACGTCGTCTGCGAGCTTCAGAAAGCTCTGGAAAGGAAACATTGCATATATATAGATCCACGTATTTTCGCTCCCTGATAGAGATTTCAAAATCTGGCTACGTTAGGATTTGTAGGACGAATAGGATAATAATTAAGCTGAATTTTAATTCTCTATGACTTCTGGGAGCTTTAGAAAGCTCTAGAAAGAGAACAAATTCTTAGAAAAAGACACATAAATCCTCTTATATCCGCTCCCTGATAAAAATTTCAAAATATGGCTCCATTAGGATTTGTTGGACAAAAAGTTTTATAATTAAGCCAAATTTTAATTTTCTACGTCGTTTTGTAGCTTCAGAAAGCTCTGGAAAGAGAAAAAAATGCTAAGCAAATTATATATCTAGATGACTATTGTAGAAAAAATCATCTAAATTTTATTTAGCATAAACAGAAACCATGGCTTAATATAGAGATAGTATATTAATTAAGTCTCAATAGAAACGATTCTACAGGTGAAACTTTTTTAACACAACACCTTTAAAAAATAAAGGAAATATTGGATCAAACAATTAAATTGGGTCATACAGGATAATTATTAATTATTTACTTATATTACAGAATAAATTCCAATTAAGACTAAAACTATATTTTAAAAACATAAGAAATCAGTCTTTATGAATATTTAAGAAATTATTCCTAAATTTTCAAACATCACTATCACTATTTAGTACATATTTTCTGAAATAAAGTGCTATTTTTAAAACCGGCTTTTTGTGTTTAAAAAAACCGGTCTATTCGGTTTTCGAAAAATGAACATTTTGAAAAAACCTACAGCACATTGACTGAAAAAACCGGTTTTAAAACCGGTTGGAAAACCGCGTCGATCACCCTACTATATACCCACCATCAACTTTTTCAAATTTTACGTTATATGGGAGGGGGCGGTAAAGTGGGCAGGAAAGTGGGCGGACCACGCCCATTTTTTGTTTCCGAGTTTACATTTGTCCTTGAACTATTTGAACACAATTTCGTTGATTTTCACCTTATATGGGAGATGGGCGGTAAAGTGGGTGGACCACGCCCATTTTTGGCTTTCGAGTTTATATTTATCTCCGAACTATACGTACAAAATTTCGTTGTCGTACATGCTTTTGTTGAAGAAATATCAGCAGAAAAGTATAAAACGGACACCCTGTTTATTAACCGATTTTGCCTATTTTCAATCCCAAACAAACCTTATACAAGGCAAATATTTGTGCCAAATTTCGTCCCCCTACGTTGTCCCGTTCGAGCTCTATCCTGCTTTCAACAGACGGACAGACAGACGGACATAGCTAGATCGACTCAGAATCAAACCAGGACCCAGAAAATATATACTTTGTGGGGTCTTAGATGATTCCTTCGACATATTACACACGGAATGACAAAATCAATATACCCCCCATCTTTTTGATGGTGGGTATAAAAATAAAAATGTTTTGAATGAAATACTTGATAGATTTTATAGTTTATCTTTTTTTGGAAAAATGGTCCAACAGATACAATTTTACATTTCAGCGACCTACAGTAAAATTTTACGTAAAAAAATGCTGTAGAACATTTTTATGTATAAATCTAAAGTTTTAATTCACTTTTAACACATTTTTTACAAACATCATAGAAATGACCCCTTATAATAACAGATAAATCGAAAATATTTCTAATAATAGGGTCTAAATGTATTTGCAAGAAACATTTAGGTCCGAAGTAATAATTACATTATTATCTCCCAAGTAACATGACATGCCGACTATAGAATACTATAAAATTGTTTTGTTCCTAATGTCGGCAGCCACCAAACCATGAAATAGAATTCTTTACACAAAATTTTACACATTTAACATAAAGTTTCAATACAACTTGAATTATTATAATTAATATCATCTTTGAAAGTAGCCTTTCTTTAATTTTTTTTTCTAAAAACTGATATCAAAAATGTATTGTTTAAGAACGGAGTAAATTGCCAATAAACTGCTACTATTAGTATATTTTGAACATTTGCACCAAAAATATAAATATATTTTCATGACAAAATTGATCTTACATCAATAATTAGTATTCGCTGTTGTTAATTATTTCAGAAAAATTAAGTTTTTCAAAATTTTGTGCTTTTATGATATATGAAATTTTTGGATTTAATTTTACATAAGTAATTAAAAAAACTCTCCACGTAAATATATTAAATATGATTAAAATTCTTACTTTCAAATTTTTTCGCTCTAATAATTTATTTAATTTTTGGTCTATTTCCAATTGGGTCTAACATAAAAAAAATATTTCACTTATACATAAATACAAAAAAAAAAAAAAAATATAATTGTAGGGGTTGTTATTTTGTGTATTTTGTAGTTTAAAATTATTCTTAATTTAAGAAGTACTTGTTAGTTAATGTTCTGTTAACTTTTTTTTTTACTTTGTGCATGCATACATTATTATTTTATTATTATTTTAATTTTATTTTGTTTTCATAATTATTCTATAACATCTTACTAAGTGAACCAGTAGTCAACCAGCCATTGAGTGTCTCATATGAATGACGAAAAAAGTTTTAGTTTTGTACACACACTCGTATTTAAACTTTACATCAAGCGTGTGAAATTTCATTTAATTATTTTTGTCTTTTGCGCTTTTTGTTCAGTATTTAAGAAAATGAAAGAAAAAGAGATAAATAAATATAATGAACTTGTAAGTAGTTTTGTCAAGACTCATATTTTAATGTATGAGCACTCATATTTCGTTTATATTTCATATTTTTGTTTATTCTTGCTTTATTAAAGCCATTCAACATATAATTAAAACTTAAAGACTTTATTATAGTGCTGGATATATAAAACGGAAAAGCGAATAAGCCGACATGTTATAAAAATGTTTTTTTTTTTTGCTTTTGTTTTAAAATCAGTAGATTTCTTAATTTTCCTGTATTTAATATGATATTTTAACCCATTTTATTTGAATTTATTAAATATATTAATATGGTAAGAATTTTATGGAAAAAAAACTTATTAAAATAATTAAATATGTAGCTATGTTTGTGTTGACCAAAAAAGTTTATACTCTTATTTAAAAGAAATATTTTAAAAAATAGCATTAAATTTTCATATAAAAATATATTGTTTGTATATTTATATTTCTTTTTTTTCGCTTTTTTCTTTTTTGTAATTTTTTAAATTTTTGCATAAATTTAAGTTGATTTAATAAAATTCCTACTCATATACATATGACGAGCAAAAAAAAAAAAAAAATATGATATAAATTAAATTAAATCATGTCGAAATGGCACAAGCAAAACAAAAACTTAAACATATTATACCTGCGAGTAGTTTTAATATTTTGTACATAATTTATGAAATTCACATGAAGCGAAATTTTAAAAAAATAGAGTTAAATTTATATTTTATTTAAAATGGGGGAATATATTGTTTTTTGTTCTATATCCATTTCATTTCTGGACTTATACAGTTATTCTCCCTATAATTGCTTTTTATACTCACCATCAAAAAGATTGTGGTTATATTGATTTTGTTATTCAGTGTGTAACATGTAGAAAAAATCATTTATGACCCCATAAAGTATATATCTTCTCGGTCCTATTTAAATTTTGATCACGTGACCACCTAGGAGGCTCATATGTTTATCTTATATAAGGTTTGTTTGGTATTAAATATGAGCAAAATCGGATAATAAACAAAAAAGTTATGGGTCAAATATTAGAAACACAGTGTTTAGGTGGTAGCTTCATTCCCTACTTTTATGCTGATATCTCTTTAACAAAAGCATGTACGACAACTAAATTTTGTATTAATAGTTCGAGGATCGATATAAAATCAGAAACCAGAAATGTGCGTGATTCGTCCACTTTTCCGCCAACCTCCCGAATAAGGTTCGGCCAAGCCGAGTATAACATTCTCGTTTTTTTTTTATGAAAGTAAGTAGATTATATCAACTAGCTCTCATATAAATAAACTATTAAAAGCTCGATTTAATGGTACGAAATGGCTAAAATATATTCGGCACAAATAAAAGTAATTTTATTAGTAGAATGAAAATTTCAAATTTTATAAAGATCAATCCACAATTTATCTTTAGAAAAAAATAATAACGTTGTGCTCAAAAATAATTTTTATTTTTTTTTTTAACAAGATGTTGAATTTAATGGTGTTAAATATTTTATAAAGTTAGTGATAATTTTTGAGATACTACACTTTGAATGGCTAAAAAAGGGGTTAGGAAAATAAATTTTTTTTTTTCTTTTGTCTTTGCTTAAATTTAAAAATTATTCATTGAAAAAGTGTAATTAAGTTTACACTTGGAAATTGAAAAAATTATTGGTGTATTTACATACTCTTTATGCTCAAATTAGAATAAATACAAATTCTTTAAAGAATACACCTTTTAGAGAAGAGCCCTAGCAAAAATAAATGGAAGTAATTTTTGAGGAAGTACTTTTTTATTACTTCCAAAGTATCCAATAGTAAGATCATTCACGATAGGCTGGTTATCAGGTCATGTGGTTATATTAAAAACAGAAAAATTGATTACAAAAATTAACCAACTTTGCCCAACTCATACCCTTGTTCGTAAATTATGTGATTATCTGTTTATTTGTAGTGTTAGAAAATACAGTAGGACCCCGATTATACGTAACGGTCAGGACCGGAAGCATTCTGGATAATCAATTTTCCCGGTTAATTGAGTAAAAAAATTTAATAGTACTTTTAAAAATTTTTTAGTTATATAAACAATTATTTAAGGATTTAATATTTGGAAAAAAAACAGTAAACAATACATAAGTGTTTCATTTTACGTAGTTTTTTAAAAAAAATCATATAATGTTCTTTGTTTCTTCTTTTTCAAATAAATATTTTCCTTAACTAGCTTTTCATGAATGCAGAAAACTTGCATTTTAACTTGCTCTGACTCATTTTATTCAAACGAGGGAATTTCCCTTTTTTGTTTCATTCACATTGTGTTTGATTGTTCAAAAGAAATCGAAAAAAGATTATGGCTTAGAATCCCGGATAATAGAGGTAATCACGGTTAATCGATTCAAAAATAAACATAAATGGATGGAAAAAAGAAAACAATTTAAAATTTTCTTTCCCGGATAATCGACGTTGCCGGTTAAACGAATCACGGATAATCGAGGCCTTACTGTAATAAAAATTTAAACAAGTAAATTATTTTGTTGTTTTTAATATTATTATATAATCTCTTAACCTGATAACCAGCCTATCGTGAACAACCTTAGCGTATGTTTTCTTTTTCTCAAAAAGTTATTTAAAAGCGATTCAAATGAAGTTTACTGTTGTAAAACATCAATGATGAACGGTTTCTGTTATCGCAAATATTTACCTTGTTGAGCATACAAATTATTTTCAATTAAAAAATACTTTAAAAACGGCATTTGTTTCTATTCGAAAGAAATGGAAATTGGAAATGATCCGTATTTGCACTACTTCTGGATCACAAGTTTAGGATTTTATTGACTTATTTCGATGTTATTTATTTTTTTTTTTTTTTTTTTGCTGGGAGATTAAAGGAGAAACAATTTCTATTTTGCCGAGAATTTTTCTTATTTGACATAATTAATTTCAAACATTTAAAAAGGAATACATAAATGAATGGAAAAATTTGCGTTTGAATTAATTTGTAATCTAAAATATTTTAAATCTTTTTACAAAAAAAAAAAAACATTTTATATCCCGACATTTCCCCAGCAAAAACTTCGCCTACTAAATAACGTGATTTGTAAGCGAAATCGGTATGAAAAACTGCTTCCATTTTTGGTGTTATAACTAATGAATTTTGTTCCGGATGTCCAAAATTAAATAAGTTCTTTTTTGGGTTCCAAAAGAGTTGTTTTGGGTGCTTTTTTGCAAAAAAAAAAAAAAAAAAAAAACATTTGGCTCGTCTGGGATTTGAACCCACGTATCAACATACTGGTTGCGTTTGTTAGTCTGCCGTCTTACTCACTACACCACAATCGACTTATATTTTTGTGTGCTAAAAAGTGGTTTTCATATAGGGAAATAAATAAACATAATTTATAAAAAAAAATGCGTTTACCTTAAGTGGGAGTTGAACTCTCTTTGATTTTAAAAACACGTTTTTTTAGTTATGCGCTCTAGACAACTGATCCACTTAAAAATCAAATTACTTTCATATTTACTAAATACCAGTTATTGAAGTAGTATTAGGTAATGCTGCGAGTGGCGAATAAGGCTACAATGTAATGCATACAGGAAGCTGTTGATTTTAAAAATAGAAGTTAAGTTTTTGCTGGGACATCTCGAACAAAATTCATCAGTTATAGCACCAAAAATGGAAGTAGTTTTTCATACCAACTTCGCTTACAAATCACGTTATTTGGTAAGCGAAGTTTTTGCTGGGTTATTTACAGCATAAAATATAAGTAGTTCCTATTGTTATTACTAAGCGTGACTAGTAATGCTTTAAAATCAATAAGTGTTTGAACAGCTTGGAAATAATTAGTTATTGTAATAACATCTAAGTAATGTATAGGGTAAGTAGTTGCCTCTAATGTCATCACCCTGTTAAAATAATGAGTTATTCAGCTAATGTGTAAGTAGTGAACAGCCATTATATTGCAACCAAAGTTTTTGCTGGGTTATTTAAATTTCTCATTATTTTCAGCAAATAATTCCTAATAAGAATGATACAAAAATGTAAAGTGGCAAAAAGAAGGGCAAAAAAACTTAAAATTAATTTCTTTGAAAATTTTAAATATTTCATATGGAACGATTACTTTTTGCACCTTATTGGTCAGGATTATTGTATTAATTCTTTTTATAAATTACGGGTTCCCAACTCACTTCCTAACTCTGTTTAAAAATCTTAAAATAAAATTCAAAAAATAAAAAACAACAAAATTAAATTAACGAAAAATAAAATCAAATAAGAATCATTGAAATGAATAACTTCCCAACAAAAAATTAATTTCCATAAAAGTGAACATAATTTAATATAAAAAGGTGACAAAAAAAGAGCTGCAGCAAATTAAAACTATGAACAGTGTGGGGAAGAATCGATTTTTTTCCTGGAAATAAATCTGTAACTTCTAATTAGTTAGATATACATAAAATTTCACAAAGACGTAGCAGAGAATTGGAAGGGGGCGGCCTCACATACCCTTTAAGAGCGGAGCTATTAGGGCTCCAAACAGGGTACCTCTGACTTATACCATTTCAAATAATTTTATTAAAGCTCTCTTAATTTTGCCAAATCTTATTCCAGTTTTTTTCAATATAAAGCCTAATATTTTCAACCAATTTTAAAATTTTTTTATCCAAATATTAAAGAAAAAATGATCTATCAAAAAAAATAGAGGTCGATATTTCTTCTGAATCCAAAAATTAAAGATTTTGAAACCGAAATTGTAAAAATTATGATTTTTTTACAGAAAAAGTATCTACACTCATTTTTTCCTAAAATAAAATTTTATTCAAGAACATATAATTTATACTTTATACTTTTCTGAATTGTAACTCCACAGAGATGATTTAGAATTAAGAACAAGCCTATGCTCAGGCCATCCCGAATTCAAACTATTTTAAATCAAAATTTTAAATTTTGCCTATAGAGTGATTCCATTTAAAACCAACATGAAAAATTAGAGTTTTGGACCTTACCTTTCCGAATAATATTTATCAAAAACTATTGAAAATCCCAGCACGATACTTACAGAGAACATTTAGAATGGCTCCATCTTCTACATCCTTTTAGAGATTTTTCACGAATTTAAAAATACCATTTTTGGAGAAACGCTACCGCGAAGTTTAATTCGCGAATTATCGGCCATTAAAATTCAATATAAAAATATGTATCAGATATCATTTTAAAATAATGAAATTAATCTTTAACTATATGTCTCAATGAACCTTGCAACGTAAATATTTATATACGTATTCAAAAATATAATTTATCATATTTTTGAAATATTATAAATCATGAACTATCGCGGATACCGAACTAATACTCGGCATTTGCGTTATTGCAAGCAATTTTTGGAAGGAACATTGACATTTGTTGTAATAACTCATAAAATATTACCAGTGCCAGAATGCCACTTATCACGGTTATAGAAAACATTTTCACCATCAAGATATATTATTAAAAATATTATTTTTTGAGATATTTACCCGCGAACTAAAAATCGAGATATAAACCATTTCGATGTTAGGAAAAAAGTGATGTTATACGTCGTATTGAAGGTAATTTTAGTACCTTTAATATGACATCTCAATAAATATTATATCGTAAATAAATGGAATTATTCTAAGTATATACTTTAAAATCTCAAAGACTAAAAACCAAATACAGTTGTTAATAGAAGTATAAAGTTTTAAACATCACTAAAATGGTTAAAAAATATCATTTAAAAAAATATTTTACTGCTAAATTAACGTGACCAGAGGGTTTTTGTCAAAAAGCGGGACCCGAACGATTAAAAAGCGGGATTCTGAACAAAATTTTATGGAAAAAGCGGGATTTTGAAACATTTTGTAAAAAAAGAGGGATTTTCTTTCTATATCTTTCGAACATTTTGGAACAACAAATTATTTAATTATATCCCTATAAACTCAATAATTATAATTTTAACGTATTTCTCGAAATGTTTTTCAAAAAAAATCTAGTTAAATTTCCATTTTCAATTCAAATTCGGATTGATAGAAAAACATGATAATTTTCATTTTGCAAGCAAGAGTTTTTCTTAAATAATTCTTAAGCTCGTTTAACACTAACATTCAGATAAAACAAAAAGTTAAAATAAAATCATTAATTCATGGTTTCCGTTAGCACTAACTTTAAGTAAATTTTATGGAAAGAATGTTTACTGTCATTTTTTAGCTTTCAGTTTATACAATAGTGCTGTGCAAGTATCGAGTATTTTCCCGTTATTTTTTTTTTTTTTTTTTGGTACTCAACATTATAAAGTAATTACCCAATACTTTTACAGCCGTATTCATAAAAAATAATGTAAGCTTGATAACGAGTTACTAACTTTTTGTTTGTAAATTTCCATAAGAAAAAGTTAGTAACTCGTTATCAAACCTACATTAATTTTTTTTAATACGGCTGTTAAAGTTTAATTTTTAATGATATCGTGTTAAAAATATAATGGCTAAAATACAACTCTGTATAAAGATACAAGTAAATTTTTAAATATATGAAAATAATGTTATTGATTTTTATTAAAGTTGAATTTAAAGTTTTTATTTATTTTGTGTTTTAAATAAACAAACTTACAAAATTTAATGCCGATCGGATGAATATATATTTATTTATTTCCAATAAGAGAACATTTATTAAAAATTATATTTCAAATTAAAGAATCCGTTAAGTACCCTGCGGGAAATCCTTATCAGTAATAGTTGAGTACCAATTGACACCTAACAGCCACTAAAGTTCCAGTTGAGAACCAGTGAGAGCTTTTAGCCTGATTGTTAATTGCACAATTAACAACACGCGCGCAATAACTATATTTGGCTGAGTTATAAGCGAGTAAGACTATAAAACATGAGATAAGTAAAAGTAACCTGAATTCGATTCGGGGTGCCCCAAAACTGGTTAAAAAGGGTGAATTACTCCCTCCTAGGCCAACACCATGTTAAAATGACAGGTGAATCCCATGTTATACAAAAATAAAATAGAAAGTCAATCCAACTCTAAACAAAGGTACATCGTTTATATAGTTCAAACTACTTTTTAAAAGTACAATACGAAAATATTCCTGTTAATCATAAGATTAAAGTTGTGATCAAAACATCTTTTAAAAATTACACATTTTGGTAATAAAAATTGGTAAAAATGATTTAAATAGCTCACATACAAATGTTCTCCCGGAAAGAGTATTTAAATGTAAAAAGTTCTCTGAAAGAACACAAAATCTTCCTCCAAAAATGTACTATATTCTATTCTAACATTCTTAAAATAATAAATGTTTTTTTGTTTGAAAAATTATGGTTCTTTCTTAAATTTTCAAAAGGTTATTCGAAAATGGAACAAAATTAAATTTTAGTAAATATATCTTGTAGGTCTTCCTGCATGAAGCCATCAAAAAATATACACAAAGTATATTTAAGATTAGTCAGTAGAGAAGTAGATCATAGTAACTTTTAATTGTCAAAAACGATTGTAAAATTTTCAGTTGAAACTGATATTTTTTTATTATTAAAAATATTGGTAAAAATCATGATATAACTACTAAAGGTAAAATCATTAGAGAGTTCATTCTCAATTTTATTTACCCTGAAAAGTGCTTTTAATAGAAAAAAATTTGTTTACCAAAAAAATTTCTTTAATATAAAATATTTTTTTATTTTGTTTTTGAAGTTTTGTTTTAAATTTTTTTACATTTTGTTTTACTTTGTGTGTCACTTCAAAAACAAAATAAAAAAATATTTTATATTAAAAAAATGTTCTTCTATCCAAAACAAGCAAATATTCATCAATATATTCTTTGTAAGTAGACAAACATAACAAAGGCACATAAAACATTTCCAAAATGGAGCTCTGCATTTCAGAAAGTATTTCAAATATTAAATAGAAACAAACCATTTTTTATTTTTTATTTTTATACCCACCATCAAAAAGATTTATCTTATACAAGGTTTGTTTGGTATTGAAAATGGGCGAAATCGGTTAATAAACAAAAAATTTATGGGCTAAAAACTAGAAACACAGGGTGTCCGTGAAATACTTTTCTGCTGATATTTCTTCAATAAAAGCACGTACGCCAACGAAATTTTGTACGTATACTTTGTGGATCGACATAAACTCGGAAACCAAAAATGGGCGTGGTCCGCCCACTTTACCACCCACCTCCCATATATGGTGAAAATCAACGAAATTGTGTTCACATAGTTCAAGGACCAATGGAAAGTCGGAAACAAAAAATGGGCGTGGTCCGCCCACTTTACTGCCTATTTTGATGGTGGGTATATAGATTCGGCCGGGCCGAATATATTCGCGCTTGTTATTTATTATTTTTAATTTTTCAGTTTTTTGACTTATCAAGAATTTAATTTGACGACTCTCTCTAGTGATTCTACCTTGTTTTATTTATTATGAGTAAAAATGTTATAGAAAACATAAATAAAGAAATAGAATAAGTAACTCTTAAAGCTAAAAAAGCGTGATTTCTTTATAAAAAGCGGGAAAATTATTTCAGGCGGGATCGAAGTTTAAAAAGCGGGATGTCTGGTCACGTTATGCTAAATTCATATAAATTTTTCTCATATAAAAATATTTGCGAAGGAATTTACGATTTGAAAAATTCTAATAAAACTCAAACAAGGTCAAAAATTTAAAAACTGAAAAAGACTTTTCGGTATAACTGCTACAGGATTATATTATTCCGATCATATTTTTTTAAATACTTATTTTTAAAAAATTCTAATATGTAATTTTTTTGTGAAAAATTACCAAATTTTTGATTTTTTTTGGACCTTGTCTTAATTTTTTGTTGCATCATTAAATGGAGAGCACATTTAATGACGCAACAAAAAGCGCTTTCTTACGACACCAAATTTTCATATTCTTTCTTTGTCAAAAATATAAAAAAAAATCCGAAAATACAGAAAAAGGACCTATTTTCATTTTGATCCAGATCACAAAAATATCTGGACGAAAATTTTGAAAAACTGTATCTTAGAATGAATTAAATTTTCACTTGAGCTGAGAACATCGATACCTTATTTTCTCTCCATACAAACGGAGCCACTCTAATATACATAAATCAATGGACAAACACGTTTGAAATTTTCAATTAATTTCTAGTATTGTTCTTTTTTTTTTTTTTTTCTTTTTAAGGTGAAATGCCGAATTATGGTCATACGTAATTTTACATTCCCAAGCACATGAAGGATAAAGCTCAACACCACCTTAAAGTAAAACAATTGCCTTATCATAACTAGCTGTCAATATAATAATAACCTTCCGTCTGCCTATTCTAACGCAGAAAGTAAATCTGAATGGAGTGATTTGGGTATGATATATTTTTTGCCAACATCATTCAAAAATTTGAAATATTTTTACTCAATATTTTGTAAAATTATTTCTTATATTTATTTATGTCATTCTAATTTTACTTGTAAACAATTCCCAACATTTTGTTGGTTTTTACTTTTGTCATAAATTCAACAAAATACCTTTCTTTTTCAAAATAAAAAGAAAAACATTTCTTTTATTGCAGTTCTAATAATAAAATTATAAAAAAACGTACTTATTTCTAAACGTTAATAAACTGTTGAAATTATTTTTTCCTACTTACTTTTGCACTAGATTTACTTTTTTTCCATTTTATGATTTTCTTAAAATGTTTTATTGTTCGAGTAGCTTTTTTTATATTATTTAGTAACTCTGTCCGTGAGTCAGCTCAACATTAAGTCAGTCATTTCTTTAGAATTTCCATTTATTATTTCTACTGTCATTTATGATGATGGCATTATACAAAATTAATATTTATAAGTGAAAATGTTTTTATTAAGGCAAAAAAAAAAGAAAGAAATCTTAACAAAAAAAATCAAGAAATGAAAGCGAAGAAAATACTTTTTTTTCTGTTATATTTGCAGTAAGATTTTTTAATATTTTTTGAATTTATTTTCTTAAGAGCTTATTTATCTGATATTTGTCGTATTTTTACTTTAAATAATTATTTGTTATTTTTTTTTTTTTTTTTCTCTGATTCATCTTATTGTTAGAATAGGATTTGTATGTTGTTAGAGGATTTGTAAAGCAAAATGAAAGAATTAATTGAATTGATTAAAAAGTTTAATATTTATTTAATCCAATGGAATTAGGCTGAGAAGTTTATTTGTACTTATTGTCTGGACAGCTGTTGTAATTGAGAATAATTTATAAGTAGATATTTTTTGAAAAAAATATTATTAAGTATTATTATTTTTTAATTCGATAAAAGTCCTTCTCCCCTTAACTTATAAAAAATAAATAAAAATAAACAATAATGTAGGTTATTATGTACATAGATTTTTAACCGTATATTTCAGCCAAAACATTTTATGACATAAACTGTTCTTTACTAAATAATAAGTATAATTAGTTTTTAAATTACTTTTGGACCTTGATATACTTATGGATTATTATCACCAAAGTTTTTTCTACATATAAACATATAAATAACATAAAAACATATATATTAGGTTGGCCCCAAATCAAATGATATTATTATTTCAATCTCAAACGAGAAAGGTATAGTCGGTCAAGACCGACCACATGATACCCTACACCATTCCAATCCACATAATTTCGTTTTTACTTATATAAAACTCATTTGTGTTAAACTTCATTAAAATATTCCTATTTTTTTGACATTTATAAGTGTTAAGACTCTGTTTCAGGAGGGCATTTGTATGGGGGCTAGGTGAAATAATGGGCCGATCAAATTCATTGTGTTGAGTCGAACGGTATACTTTAAGGTGTTGGTTCGAAAATGTTTTTCTCTGCGTTACAATTTCTGCACAAAAACATAATACCCCAATCACCACTGAAAGCCTATTTCATTTTAACCCATTAATACCTCAATGCAACTAAAGTTGCCAATGTTACATCTTTTTTATAATCTGAGAATATATACTTGTATTCTAAATGTCTCTTTAAAAGTTTTAAAAAATTTGTATGGAGTTAGTGGGTTAGGAAATGTACCATTTCATACGATACCAAATTTCCATACCATTATCATGATAGTAATGAGTCATTCCATTTAAAACCAACCAACTGATTTTCTCACCTCTTAAAATTTTGATAATATTTGGTACAATTATTATCATTGTATAAGACTTATTCAAAATTTCAGATAATTTCATCAAGTGGTTCGCGAAATATCGCGGTTTGAAAGTGCAAAATAGCTAAAAATGTGTACAAAGGTGCATACACAAAATTACAAATATCTTTCGAAGTAATTATTATATAAGATTTATTGAGATGTCACATTAAAGGTATCAAAATTACCTTTAATATGACGTATAATATGATTTTTTTTCTGAACATATAATTGGTCCATATCTCTAGATTTTTCATTCGCGTTCAAATATCTCGAAAAGTGGTCTTTTTAACAATTTTGAAAAAATATATGTTAATGATTGAAATGTCCTCTATAAGCGTGGTAAGTGGCATTCTGGGACTCGTGATATTTTAGGAGTTATTACAACAAATGTCATAATAAATACGAAATATTTAATGCATTGTATTGTTTTGTTTGTAATAAAATTAGAAAATCACAAATTTTTTCCAAAAATGCAGAAATTCGGCAAGAATATAAATATTGACGCTGGTAACGCAAAAAAATAGCACTTTTTGAAATACGCGACCGCGAAATTTAATTCGCGAATTATGCGCAAATAAAACTCAACCTGAAAACATGTTTCAGGTATCATTTAAAACGTAATTTCATTACCTTTAAATATTTGCCTTAATGAACATTGTAACATAAATATTTTGGAAGATATTTGTATTTCTAAAAAGACAATTTTCCACATTTTTGAGATATTACAAATCGCGAAATATCGCGGTAATCAAACTTAAACTCGGCATTTGCGTTATCTTAGTTTTGACAAGAATAATGATTGTACCAAATATCAATAAATTCGGAGAGGTAAAGTCAAAAATTGTAATTTTTCGTGTTGGTTTTAAATGGAATGACTCTAATATGAAAAAAAATCACATTTTAACAAAAAACGGTAGTATTCGCTTATTCAAGAGACTAGATATAACTAGTAGGTGAAATTAATATGTAGACAAAATATTAATTATATTTTTGACAGGCTGTTTTTATTCTTTTTAGGTATCTTTCTTAGATGGTCTTAAAAGTGTCAATGTCTTCTTAAACTATGGTAAATAACTTTTGACTTGATAAATCATGAAATATTAGACAAATTTTAAAAAGGACGGAGACCTTTTTTACAGGTCAAAACATTTTTAGTTTGAGAGGTGTAGAAGCAGTACCTTTCAAGTATTCCGGTATCCAAAAAGGTTGTACGAAGATTCAAACAATTGCTAAGCTGTTAAAAAATTCTATCCCTTAATGTTTTAGAACTCGGAGTGAAGCAGGAAATGGACTAAACATTATCGTTTGTATTGATATATTTTTTACAATTGCATTGCAATAAAATAAAAATATAAAATAAAATATCAAAGAAATATTCATAAAGTTGTGTTGCTTTTAATTAAAAAAAAAAGTCATATATAATTCTCAAACTCTTTACTAAATTATTTTTTCAAATTAGTTGCATGTACCATATTCATACAGTAATCTCAACTAAATTATGTGACAGATTGATTCGATTGGCAATGAATTCGGTTGCCACAATGAATCTGTTTTCTCTGTGCAGAAATCGATTATCTGATAATGCAATTAATGCATTACACAGAAAAAATTATTACGGCATTTTTTTCAATTAACATAGTTGTTTCATTTTGCATTGAAGTTTAATAAATTTATTCCAGCCAAAATTAAATAAAAATAAAATTTAACTATACTTTTATATCATATATGGGCAATTATCAAAAATTTTTGATTTTAGCCCTCCAAAAAAATATTTATTTTTTTTATGGCACATTAAAATCATTTTGTTTTAGGTTGAATATATACAAATTCTTACAAACTAGAAGTTTATGTAAAATTCTGGTCAAAATTACATGTAATAACAAAACCTACTGAATTATTCAAATAAAGTTTATCATATTTTCAATGTTTGATGGTATTAATACAGCATATTTTAGGGTTTCCTAGTAAAATTTTAAAAATTTTCTTTTCAATAAAAATCGCGATTTTTAAAAATTTTGTGAAAAATTTTGATCGAATCTAAATTATTTCTCCATATATTGATTGAAAATACATTTCGTTAGAGTTTATTACATAGAAATTCTTTTTATACCCTACACCACCATAGGTGGGGAGGGTATTATGCGTTTGTGCTGATGTTTGTAACACCCAAAAATATTGGTCTAAGACCCACCTTAATTTATACCAATCGACTTAGAATCACTTTCTGAGTCGATTTAACGATGTCCGTCCGTCCGTCTGTCCGTCTGACCGTCTGTCCGTCTGACCGTCTGTCCGTCCATGTAAACCTTGTAATCAAACTACAGGTCGCAATTTTGAACCAAAATTTATGAAATTTGGTACACAGCTTTTTTTTGGTCCAGGGACGAAGCCTATTGAAATTAATTATGATCGGTCCATTATTTCACCTAGCCTCCATACAAATGTCCTCCCGGAAAAAGGTTTAACAATCATAAATCCCTTAAATATAGCTATATTTTAATATTATTTGGCACATATAAGTTTCATATAAGTTTAAATAAGTTTGCCGAGTTTTAAAAAGATCGGTCCATAATTACTCATAGCTCCCATATAAACCTCTTTCCAAAAAATAAATTTAACGGCCATAAATTCTACTAAAATTCTTCTAAAAATGTTAGTATCAAGTTAATATTCGACACAAATAAGTTTTATATAAACATAAATGATAGTGCCAAATTTTACAAAGATCGGTCCATAATTTACCATAGCTCCCTTATAAGGCTCTCATTCGGGAAACATCCAAATATGAATAAATTCATATAAATGTCAGCATTTTTATAAAGATCGGTCCATAATTTACCATAGCTCCCATATAAGGCCCCCTTTCGGGAATCACCCAAAAGTGAATAAGTTCATATAAATGTCAGCATCAACGTAATATTCTGTATTTGTATGTCTTATTTTACACTTATAAGTATCGGTCCACATTTGGGTCCATGTCTAATAAAAGACCCCTCCCCGAAATATACTGTTGGTGTAGGGTATCATATAGTCGGGCCTGACCGACTATATCTTTTTCTCTCGTTAATATTGTGATCATTTTTTAACACAAGTAAATATTTTTTGGTCCATAAAATGTTTATCTCTCAAAATTTTTTGATGCGCCTCCGAATTTGTATTAAGCATAACAAGCACCTACTAATTATTTCAATTATAGTTAATTTCATGATGTCCACACGATGTGCCTTAGCGAAATGCGTTTCGACAAAAGTGTCCCGTTTCCCGTTGATAATTGGAAACATTTGACTTAAATTTATGATCCCAATCAATTATATTTATCTTATATCTATATATTCAATATTTGTTTAAATTGCAATTTTCTATATAAAAATACAAAAACAAAACGTGCAATTTTGGCATAATTTTCAAAAGGTCCATAAAATTTTTGTATAAATTTATTTTTAATGCTCCTCCGATTTTGTTATGTAAAATGACAAAAAACTAAGTTCACGCAGTAGTCCAAGCAATTCCATATGAAAATGTGAATGTGCCTCGCGAAAAACTGACTTTTTGAAAAATGTTCGCACTTGTTTTCCAAACTTTGAGACTACCTACTACGTTGACTTTTTCGGGCACATCAAAAAGATATAGCGCAAAATACGCACAATTACAACAAGTATTAATTCCTATCCCTAATTTTGTATTCGGATGAGGACCGCGACAAAAAAACTGAAAAATTTTAAAATCAAAAAATTTTGTCATTTACTACCCTGTATTTAGTTGTTGAAAGTCTGTACAACAACAAAGATTGTGGAGAATTTATGTATAAAATCCATTTAGTTTACTTATGATAGAGTAAAATCAAAAATTATAAACGCGCGAACAAAAATTGTAAAAGAATGGTAAAAACTTAAGTAGTTTTTATCAGTTTTTCTATATTCTTGAACTTTGAACAACAATCATGGTTAGAAAAAGAAATCTATTATGCTAAAATTTTGCACTGTATTATTTTCAAGTCTTGTGAGTTCAGATCTATAACCAATTTCTTCAAAATATCATTAACACAAAACTTACTAAGAATTTAAATCAGTTCCAGCCAGGTTAAAAATTTTTGATAATTGACCATATATTTAATTTATGTATTAATTGGGAATTTTTCTCTGTTTTGTATTTTTTACAGTTTTAAGTAATTGATATAATCATCTTAGTGAGAGGTACAAATTTAAACAAGTTTATAATTAAATGAATTATTTTCATATGTATTTGTTAATTGGTGACTTTTTTCTGTGTAGTTGCTTTAAATCGCCATTTCATCTCGCTTCGAAAATATTTCTATAAATAATTTTGTTAATTTTCAAAAATGTATATTAAAAAATTAAGGGAGGTATAAAATAAGGCATTTAATAAAAAATACTTTATATAAAATTTGAGTTATAAATTCTAGAAAAAACAGAGCAAAAATCAAAAGATAAATTACAGAAAACAACAAGCGCGAATGTTATATTCGTCTCGGCCGAATCTAAATACCCACCATCATCTTTTTCAAATTTTACGTTATATGGAAGGTGGGCGGTAAAGTGGGCGGAATACTATCAATTTTTGTTTCCGAGTTTACATTGGTCCTTAAACTATTTGAACACAATACCGTTGAAGTTTCACCATATAGGGGAGGTGGGCGGAAAATTGGGCGGACCACGACCATTTTTGGTTTCCAAGTTTATATCTATCTTCAAACTATTTATACAAAATTACGTTGTCGTATGAAAGTATGAAATGGACACCCTGTGTTTTTAGTTTTTAGCCCATAACTTTTTTGTTTATTAACCGATTTTGCCCACAGACGGACAGGCGGACGGATATAGCTAGATCGACTCAGAATCTAAACAGGACCCATTTAACACCTTTGTGGAGCCTTAAATGATTCCTTCGATATGTTACACATGGAATGACAAAGTCAATATACCCTTCACCTTTTTGATGGTGGGTATAAAAAGTGGTCCTAAAACATATATTTTTAATTTAGAAATAGATTCATATATTTGCATGCATATTATATGAAAAATATAGTTTTTGTGTTTAGTTTTCATACTTTTTGTACAATATTGTATTTTTCCGAATACCCGGAAATTCCCGGGAATGCCTAAAATAAATTCCCAATTCCCGGGAATTGAAAAATGTCGGGAAATTAAAAACCCTAGTCATAAGCATAAAAATTGTATCTTAATATGTAATAAATTTTTATTTTAGTTAAAAATATCTAAACTTAATTTTTTCTATCATACAAAAGAAGACCAACCTAATATGCAAACATTGATTTATTTGTATCTATTATATTTAATTTAAACAAGTCTGCAAAATATCTGTCTACACATACATATTTATTTTAAGTGTCTTTGAAATATCAAATTTATGCTCTCAATGCTAATGTCATATTTATTTTGATTTAAATTAAAAAAAATAAAATAAAATAAAATCCTATTATAATCTTTGGAAAAATAACAAAAATGAAAAAAATTAATATTTAAATTATAGTGTACCAAATAATAACCCACTCATAATAACAATAATAAAAATAATTTATAACGAATCAAATTTCTAAAATTTATAAAAAAATTAATTTATTTTATTTGTAGCAAATATTAACATAAATCGAACAAAAAGTCTATAGAGTATAGAATTGCAAATTAGAAATAACGTTGTATTTAAATACATTTATTAAATAAAATTTTAAATATTGATTTTTATGTTTATGACAATACATTCATATAAATTAAAAAGATATAAAACATGTCAATTTTATGGTTTTCTTTTAAAATTTATATAGTTCAGGTTTTTTATTTTTTTTTCTCGTAAATTCTCGTAAATTTTTCCACACCAATAATCTTTGTAATATTTGGAATAATAATGTCATTATAAATTGTCATAAATCGAATACCAATAAGCAGTGAAATTATGCAAATTAGAACATTTTTCCAGAATCTTACTTAGTAGAATTAAATTATAAAAATATTTTTAAACTTAAAATATGATTAAAAAGAAATTAAATTTTCGCGTGAAATAATAATTTCTCCTTACTCTAGAGAGCTATTGAAGTAAGGCTGAAAATACATTTTGGTTTCAACTTTAATTAAATTTATTATTTGTAATAACAAAATCGTATTTAAATATTTCAAAAATAATAATATTTAATAATCCCAAAAAAAAAAAATTAGCTTTCAATTTTAAAAGCAAAAGCTTCTTGTATGGATTACATTCCACAATGGGACAGAATTGACATTTTTTGGAAATATATCTGTAACTTCTAATTGGCTGATTATACATAAAATTTGAAGGTTGTTTATTAAGAAAAAAAATTAAATCGATTTTTTTCCAAATTTTGGAATTAAATTATATTATTTATAAAAAATTGGTTTTTGGAGAAACTATAGATATTAATCTCTAATAAAATCTTTGTTTGTTAAGATATAATAATGAAATTTTTTGGTATTGTTATCATTTGAAATGATAAAAAGATCCACTAAGGCGTAATTTTTGGAATTTCGAATGTTTAGGGGGTAAAAACGGGTAAACCCGGTAACCTTATATCTCCTAAACTAATAGAGATATAAACAAGCGCGAATGTTATATTTCGTCCCCCTACGTTGTCCCGTTTGAGCTCTATCCTGCTTTCAAAAGACGAACGGACATAGCTAGAGCGACTCAGAATCTAACCAAGACCCAGAAAATATATACTTTGTGGGGTCTTAAATGATTCCTTCGATATGTTACATACGGAATGACAAAATCAATATACCCCCCATCTTTTTGATGGTGGGTATAAAAAAGTTGAATAACTATCGTTATTCATTTAAGAAATAATCCGACAGGTGTCTGATACTTTTTTGAAATTCGTCTCTTTTAGGGAAAAAACAGATAAAAACTGTAATATAGTACTTTTTTGGCAACCGAGCTATCTTTTAATCTAGTAAGCATAGAAATTAAAGGTGCATCAAATTAGTATCTCATCAAAAATAAAAAGAATAAAAGTTTGGTACTTTTTAGAAATTCGAACGTTTGAGGGATAAAAATTGTACCTGGTTTTGGTTCTTTTTTAACAAAATACTACGATTTAGAAATTCATTGAAATACAATTTCGTCACATCCAAGGCGAATACAAACAACCAAAAAGGGGATAAAAACGGTAAATTCAATTTTATTCAACTAGAAACATGATCTTAAGTATATGTAGTCCTAAGAGTGTAAGAATTCACAAGAAGGGACTTTGTAGTACTTTTTTAATTTTCTAATAATAACCTAGAAACATGAAATTAAGATATATGATCCTAAGTGAATGAAAATCCACATAACAGGGGACTTTGTGGTACTTTTTCATTCTTCTAATGGTACTTTTCTACAATATTGAACGAACTTTATTGGCGAACTTTTTGGTACTTTTTTTATTCTTCTAATGGTGCTTTTTAAGTTTTATAAAATATTGAACCTGGGAACATGAAATTAAAGATATATGGGCCTATGTGAATGAGAATCCACATAACAAAAAGTACCTTGTGGTACTTTTCGTTATTATATTAATTTTTGAATTTTTTGTGATAATAATTAGCTTTCAAACGTGAAATTAAAGATTGGTCACATTCTTCTCTACTGAAATATAATAGAAATAATTTGGTACTTTTTCAACCTTCGAACGTTAAAAATGTAAGAAACTAATAACTTAAATATTTGAAAAGCTTATTATTCTTAATGCTGACAGAACACAAATATTAAAGGAACCATAATTCAATGTAGGGGTAATAGGAATCATAATTCAATGTAGGGGTACTGCAAGATCGAATTAAATGCTATCTGTATAAAAATTAATGTGTGTTTATTAGTCTGTCTGTTTTTTTAATATTATTTCGATGCTTTTATTTAATTTCAGTACAATGAGGTAGCAAAGTGCACTGTATTTATGCTATTAGAAATATTATTCAAAAATTTATAGTTATAATATAGTATGGTTTTTATTAGAAAAATCTACGCTAACGAAGTAGCGTAGAAAACTGCGTGAACTGCGTTTTGTTATAAAATAGGTCAAATTTAAAAATGGAAAGGTCTGCACATATTAATGTTGTTTGTTTAGTCTTATTTTTAATTCTAAAATCATTTCAGTAAAGGTACCTTTCAGAAAAGTGAAAAATTATCATGTTTTCTTAAAAAAAATGTTTATTTTAGAGAATAATATAGCAAAAAAACACAACAAATTATTATTATTATTGGAATTTTCAATTCTTTTATTTTTGGACTGAAAGTTTCAAATTAAAAATTATAAGAGATAAATAGTATTTATTTTTCGTAGATGTTATCGAGAGCTTTAAGCAGATGTTAATATATTTTAAATCGAATAAGAAACAAGAGATGAAAAATTGTCTATTTCAGAGATACCATATTTTGAGCCTCAATGGCTCCGCTTCTTTTTACTCCTCTGAAACGCTTATGCCACATTTTATGTAAATACAATCAGCCGATTAAAAATTACTGATTTATTTCAAAAAAATTGTTGATTCGCTTACGAAACACGTTATTTAGTAAAATATGACACGTGGAGTAAGTGTTTCAGCAAAATCACAAGGATGTTATTAAAGAATCTTAAGTTAGTCTGATAATAATAGTTCTAGATTTTAGAATTAGTTAGTTTTAGAAACACTTCGATATATGCAAATACTTATAATACTCAAAAATATTATATATTGTGGTATCCATTTCTGAGATGATTTAATAATGTCCGTCTGTCCGTCCATCCATTTAAACTATCTAATCAAACTACAGGTCAATGCCTATTTTAATTGGATATCAAATAGTCAGGTTTGATCGGCTATATCTTTCTTAGTTGTATGTTATTTGTTATTTATTTGCTAAATAGATAATTTAAATTTTACTTAAATATTTTTCACACAAATTTCATCATTAAATAGCACTATCATTTCTTAATTTTTATTGAAAACATTGCACTGATTTTCTTTGTTATTTATTCAAGGTGCCAAAATAGAAAATTATCTTAATTAAAAAATATTTTCTTCTTAAAACAATTAGCTAATAAGTTCAATGAAAATACCTTTCCAGCTAAATTATATTTCGCTTTATTAATATTCGAAGAAATACTTAAGAATTAAGCATAATCCATCAGTTCAAAAGAAAACAACACCATGACTATTGTTGTATTTGTCAGGTAGTTAAATAAGAAAATAGTGGGGGAAACAAATAAAAATAAACAGACGAAAAAGTGTATAAATACCCAGCAAAAAAGTAGAGTTATAAGAACAATTAAGGATAATGTTAATAATAAAATGGAACATTAAAAGAAATAAATTTAACATATATAGTGTCGTTATTTAAAAAAGTCTTTCATATTTATTTCCTACAAATTACTTTTGAAGTCTAATACATGCTATTAAAAGACACCGGAAATCACCTGCTACTCGAGAAAAAAAAAACTAAAATTTTTGTTAGAAAATATTAAAATGATTGTTAATGTATTTCCAAAATATGCTAAATTTGTATTTATTTTTCTTTTAAATTTGTGTAAATATTATTTACATTTTGTAAATCTACTATATTGTTTGTACAGTTGAAGTACTTTTCGTATTTCTCTATAAATGCATACAAAAACAATGTAGGGTTTTTTTTTTTTTTTTTTTTGTTCTTCTTTATTTTTAGTTTTATTTAATAGAATTTTTGGAAAAAAATATAAAATATCACAGGCAAATAAATGTAATTATCTTAGGAACATTAGTTAAAATTATAACAAAATTAATTTTATTAATGCTTTCTAAGGAATTGGTATTAAATGACATAAAACTTGCACAGATTAATTTCAAATACAAGAGATGTGTGTATCCAGTTTTGTCCGTTTTTTACAAGTATTAAAATCATTATTATGCCCTACACTACTATAAGTAGTTGGGGTATTACGAAACTGTACTGGTGTTTATAAAGTATGGAAAAAAATTATTAAGGCACCCACCTTAAATCATTCTGAGTTGATTTTACGATGTCCGTCCATTTGACAGGATATTTCTCCACAAGTACAGGTCGTAATTTTCAAGATATCTTGACCAAATTTGGCATTAATTCTTCTGCTTTAAGGACAAAGTCTATTGAAATTGGTAATGATCGGTCAATTATTTTACGGCTTAACTCTCACAAATGCCCTAAATGTAACAATATTTTTTTTTAATACATTTTGTACCAGTATAAATCAGTGCAGTGGGGCAGAATAAACAAATTTTCGAAATAAATCTATAACTTATAATCGGCTAGATATATTTACATGAAATTTTACCTAACCGTAGCAGAATTTAAGTTTAAGGGTTGATGCTTCGATTCGAAATTACAAAATAAAAATGTTAAAAGTTGCATAAAATTCCAACGCGTAATTATTTTTAAGAGTCACTTGATTCCGATATAAGCTATAATATCAGCAAAAAATTTTATATATTTTCATCGATTTTAATAAGCACATTAGGTGTGCCCATCTCATCATTCCTTAGGATATCTTAAAATAATTTCCCAAAGAACCAAGTTTTCTTTCCAACATTTACTTTGAATTCTAAAAATCAATATATGTAATTTATAGATCTAAAAACACTGTAATTTGAAATCCAAAAATATTGTACAATTGTGGTTTTTAAAAAGACCAAATATAAGTGTTTTTACAAAATATTTTGACAAACTTAAATCTTCTTTCTTATACCGAAAATTTTATCTTTAAAATCTCATTTATTATTAAAAAACTGATATACAGTATAAACTCGAGAATCTGGATAATTATTGCAGATGCCAATCCGGATTGTCTAATCATCCAGATTATCGATGCTTTTTTCTTGTCCAATTTTTTCTAAAAAAAATATATTTATTAATATATATCTTTTATTTAATATGTGATGCACTTAGAGTATTAAGTTCAAATTTTTCGTCAAATAACATTTCATATTTTAAGTTCTTTATCTAAAAAAAAAAAAAAAAAAAAAACGAGAGAAAAAGATATAGTCGGTCAAGCCCGACCATATGATACCCTACACCATTGTGTACATTATAATTCGGGGAGGGGTCTTGACTTGGAGTCAGATGTGGACCGATACTCATAAGTGTAAAATAAAACATATGAATACAGAATATTACGTTGATGCTGACATTTATATGAATTTATTCACTTTTGGGTGATTCCCGAAAGAGGGCCTTATATGGGAGCTATGGTAAATTATGGACCGATCTTTGTAAAATTTGGAACTATCATTTATGTTCATATAAAACTTATTTGTGTCGAATACTAACTTGATACTAACATTTTAATGGGATTTATGCCCGTTAAAGTAATTTTCTGAAAAGGGGTTTATATGGGAGCTATAGTTAATTATGCACCGATCTTTTTAAAAATCGGCACACTTATTTAGACTTATATAAAACTTATATTTTCCAAATTTCATTAAAATGTTGCTATATTTAAGGGATTTATGATCGTTAAACCCTTTTCCGGGTGGACATTTGTATGGGGGCTAGGTGAAATTTAAAAAAATAAAAAATGTGCGAAAAGTGCTAAAAAAAATTAAAGGTAGTCGCGTAGAAAGGAGCACCCTAAGAAGAAGGCCGCCACGTCGGTTGAGGGTGACGGATGGGCAGCCAGGTGAAGCAGATTATGGAGGATCTTATGGAGGTAGTGTTTGGAAAGTCGGAGGTTGACCTTCCAAAGAACATGATGGAGCATGGCCAAAAATATGAGGTCCTTTTGATGTTATTGCTGCTGGTGGCATTGGGCGCGTTATGTGTGTTGCCTATTTAACTATATTAAAACAAAATTGGGAACATAAATGTGCGTAATGTGACCAAAAAATAAACTACCTATTACCTTGGACAAATTTTATGTACGTTCGGGCAAATAATTTCGAATCAAACATTTGCCTAATGTGTCCGTACCTTAACGTTATTTTGACTACTTTTTTATTTGGATCTATTCTAAGCATTATATGTCAAGAAATTATTTATTTTTGCATTTATATATGAAAAACCACCACCAGAAAACTTCTTTCAAAATTTGGTAGCATGAAACCTTCGGACGCCTGAGTAATAATGTTCTTAAAAAAAAACTGGTATACGTAAATTTTACGTGCATTAGTAATACAGGGTTAAAGTACACAGAAAAAAATATTTCAAATAATTTTTTAATAAAATTATTAACTAACTTTATATTGCAATTTAATTATATTTTTTATTAATTAATTTTTTAATTGATTTACAATGTCTTTTTTAACTAAATTGACAGCTATTAATAGAATAAAAAAGAAAAATTAAAAATTTGTCTACAAAAATATAGAAATAAAATAAATTTAATTAAATTTCTCAAAATTTTCGGCTCATTATATCTATTTAAGAAAAAGCAGTAATTATAAAATCAATTATTCTAGTTATTAATATTATCATTTTGATGATTAGAGCAAAATCAATTAAAAAATAATTGATATAAGCATTTTCGTAATTGAAGTCCATTTTTAATTTTTTCTGTGTAATACGTAAAAATGTATCTATTTGTATGCCTTACTCGATTTTTTTTTTATAAAGAAACTTAAATCATTTTCAAAATAAACGGCTCATATAGTATTTTTTATACATCTATTTTATGAAATATCTAAAATTTGTATTGTAAACCAAAGAGGACCAATCGACAAGCATTTAATAAAATATAATGAAAAAAATACACATTTTAACAAATATTTATGTACATATATATTCAATTCCAGTGGCCTTTATATACACGCAGTGAACCATAACAACTGAAATAATATTGAATTAACACCATGTAACTTCGACAGCTTTGGATTTCTATTTAAAGTAAATTTAAAATCACACACTCAAATCCATAAACTCATATACACATTCAATTCCCCGGGCACCAAACATAACTACTAAAAAAAAAACGAAATTAAACAAGTCAACTTCTAAACAAATTCAAAATAATAAATAAAATATTACATGAAAAAAATATAAAAAGTTTAAAAAAGAAAAAAGTAATACACAAATATTACCAAAGCCATCATGAAACAATTGACGGATTTACTTAAAATTCCAAACACAATCATTTGGCGAAAAAAAAAAAAAAAAAAGTTGAAAAAAATTTTAAACAGAAATAAAACAAACTGAAACGAATAAAGTTAAAGCTGATGTTGCTGCGGCACAAACATACATATAGCAAAAGTAGAGACTGTGTAAAAACTTGGACTTGACTAAAATATGAAATTAGTATTTTTATAGTGTGACCACAGTAAAACTGAATTGTAGAGAACAGAACCAAACCAAAAGCAAGTAAAACAAACCATCTAGCGACATTAAATATGCGTTTCTTTGGCGTTTGTTTGCTGTAACACCATCATTTCCATAAAAGGGGAAAGTATTGTAAGTTAATCTTGCCTTTTGTAACATATTGAAATGTTTTTTCTTTTTATTATATTACTTTATTTTTTTTTTTTTCTAAAAAGTCTTCATAGTTTTTATGTAAGTAGTTTGTCCTTTTGTCTGTTGGTAGAATGTATCTGTTTGTGTTTTATTTATGCATCCATCTGTCTGCCGGAAATGTATAAGAACGACTAATGAAATGTACTCTCTTGATGACTAAATACACCTGAAATATGTTAAACATGAGTTTATTTTTAGTCAAAAACATTTAGTAGCAATAAAAGAAATAAAATAATGTTGTAATAAGGAATAAAATATCTGTCTCTCCTTAATCAATCTCAATTATGTAGACATAAGTCTTACTAACTGACTGGCTGGCTGGGTATGTATTTTTGTTTTGTTAAGGAGAACATTATTGCATAAATAAATATCTCCTGGAATAAACATTTTGCAAAATGTCCCTTTTAAGTAAAATTATATTTTACTGAAAAAGTAATCTAGTAACATACGTATGTATATATGTCTAACAAAAAGTACTCCCATGTATATTTAATAATAATTTTTAGAAAAGCCTATTTACTGTTAAATAATAAATTATATTTTCACATTGGTATTGGGTGTAATAAAATCGACCTTAACCGTTTTATAAAATATTCTTACTCGTTTCTCAATTTGTTTTTCTAACAAAATTATAATTCATGTAAAGAAACATTTATTTTTTTCTTGATATTTTTTTTCTAACCATGATTTTTACATTTTAAACATTTGCTACATAGAAACCAAAGTTCTTCACCGCACTCTCACATACACAAACTCTAAAAATATAAAAAAATAATAAAATTAAATGCTTCCACTGTCTCCAGTTAAATCACTGCAAATACTAATGACACCCATGGAAACATGAAAAAGTAAACAACAATTTACGCTGTGATTTCATTCCACAACAATGTCAATTTTCTATGAAAAGTAAAAGAAACTAGAAAAAATGAAGAAAATTATAGAAGAAAATAATAAAAATGTAGAAATAATAATTCTAAAAATTACACGAGCCAGGCATTTTAAATGCAATTTGTTATTTCTACAACATGAGACAATTTTCTTTTGCAGCTTATTCTTTTTATTTTCAAATATAAAATAAATACATAAATATGTATACATGAACAAAATGACATCTACACACCTACGCTTGCATGTAAACATTTACATACATATGTACATATAGATGAATTTATATAAATAAATTATCTTAAATAGAAATCTTAGTCTTACATGTAGAACTACTTGATATAAATTTATCATGTTTAGAGACAAACCTAAGACCCATCCTAAATATATTATTAAACAAATGTTTGAAAAACATTTGGCTTACAGGCAAAAATTACTCTAAAATGTAGTTACTTTAAAAATTACTTTTTAAAAATTTTTTAATAAAGCTTTTTTTTTAATCAAAATCTGGGACTTTCACAGAGTCTATGTAGGTACTCCACACCTACATAGACCAGATATAAACTTGGTTTCTTTTTTATTAAGAAAAACAAAAAACAAAAATAAAACATAAATTAAAGTAATTTTTAACTCCCATGGGAAAAGTTTTAATACTAGTGTCTTCAGAAAAAAAATAACATCCTAGCGAAAAAGGATCTGAAAAAGAGCTGAAAAAAATCATGAATAATAAAATTTAATTTCATATCAAATGTTATTCCTAAATAATTCTTAATCCAAAAATAAATTAATACTTAAAGAAAAAAATTAATAGTATTTCCTCAATTTGATATCAAATGCTTTTGTTAAATCAGGCTATATTTAAGAAAATAGTAAAAACATTTGATTTCAATTAATTATAAATTTAAGATAAAAACCTTTGTGTTTAAAAAAGGATTTATTGAGCCAAGGACGAAATATCATTTAATGTTTCTTTTACAATTTGCAAAAATTACCAGGATGATAATAAAAATCAGTCACAAACAATAATTTTAGAATTTTTACTTTATATGAATAAATATCTTTAAATACTTTGCAACTTTAGTTAGTTACGGCGAATTATTTTATAAATAAATAAATATGCATTATCTCTTTAAAGAAATTCTTTTAATTTTATGCTCAAACAAAAGGACTTAGCGACCACCTAACAATCTTTGTACGGACCCCTTGTTGAGAACAGCGGTTCACCATTTGAGTACCGTTATATTAGATTAAAAATAGTCGTTTTCTAGTAAGAAATCGTAATAGTTTTACCCCACGAATACCTATTCAATAAAATTTAAAAAATTAGCCAAATAAGTCGCCACCTTGCACATAGGGACAAAAGTAAATCAAACGCCTTTGAAAAGGTAATTTTCTCTAGATTTTAAAAATGTTTTAATAATATTACCCACCAAACAATATTAATGTAAAAATAATGAAAATATACATAAGGAAAAATTTTGTTCTTTCGTAAACATCAAATTTTTAAATACTATTTTACTATTCAATAATTTAAAAAAAGTGTAAATTACATTGATAGAGTAATTTATGGTTACCAAACATGTCCTATTGCTAAATTATATTATATATATAGTTGAAAATATGGACCGATTATAACAAATTTTAATAATAATTTTTGTGTTAAGAAAACCATTCATATCAAATTTCATTAAATTATTTTCAAAATTGTGAGCTGCAGCTCTAAAAGATTCAATGATCCATCAAACATTTCAAAAAATGTAAAAGTTATTGAAAATTCTCCAGGCCATTAACGTGTCTCAGAGCACTTGAATTCGAAATGTGACAAAAAAATAAATATATTTTTGAAAACATTCAAATAAAACAATTGTATTACTTAAAATACATCTGTAGTTACTCGAATATGAGTTTTTGTCCTTATAGAATAACGTAAACTTGTTCTCAGCTATGGTCAAAAAATGTTGATATTTTTAACGGTCGTTTCAAAACTCAAATTTCATTTTTTTTTTTTTTTATACTTTGTTAAACAAATTTCAATATTTTTGGGAGATCTCATAGGGATTTATGAACAACAGATTACGGAATAAAACAGTGAAAAAATCAGGTCAATACCTCTTACCGTTTGCCTGTACCTGCATTTTGAATTCAGCGGATTTCGAGAGAAACCCATTTTTATGTAATTTAAAATTTTATAATCCACATAATTTTAAATATAAATCAAGAATTTCATACAATTTGGACGACATTAACACATAAACTTTAAAGGTCAAATTTTGTAATATTTGCAATTTTTGATGGAAACAAGTCGAAATTTTATCTATTTTTCGGTAGATTATCATAAAACTTAAGAAATTTATTTATTAACAACTGATAGTGAAAAAAATGAAATTAAACCTTAAACGGCCTTGGGGTCAAAATGACCCCAATGTTTTAAAAACATGCCAATTTGAATATATTTCAATAAAACCCGTTTGCAATCCCATTAATTCAGCAAATTGATAAAAAAATTTGGTATTAACCCTTTTTGAATATGGTGTCTCATTAGTTCAGCAAATTGATAATGAGACACCATATTCAAAAAGGGTTAATGCCTAATTTATGAAATTTTAATTTTCTAAGAAATTATTAACCTTCAGATTCAAAAATCACCAAAGAGAAATTTGAAGCCGTTGTTAAACCATTAAAAACGTTATATCACATTCTGAAATCGGACTTAAAATGGCGACGCTATACACAAAAAACTATAAGGGCGGTATTTTGGGGCGTGACAAAAAAATAATTTTTGTATTTTTGGAAACCTAATTAACTATTCTTTCATTCTAGGGGGTGACTTGCACAACTTTTTTTTTTCGACCAGCCCTAATGCACACCATTTGTTTGGTACCACTCCATGGCTTTGTTGCTGTAATGAGAAGTAGCGAAAATGAAAAAGGCTTAGGAAATTATATATTTATAAAACCATGTATCTCCGCTCTCTAATAAAAATTTCAATTTTATGATTTTATTGTGGTCCATTATTTCTAAGCTAAATCAGACTCCAACTTGAAATTTTACGTGCGTAGGAAGAAGAGCTACGCCAAGATTATATATTTTTTTATATATTTTATGATTTGAGATACACATCCAATTGTCAATATCCAGTGTTGTCAGATTAGGGGATTTATCCCCAAATTGATGATTTATTTTTGGAAATGGGGATAAACAATTTGGTTTGGGGATTAGTGGAGTTGGGGATATTTTTAAAGACTTGGGGATTTTTTGAAGATTTTTGGGGATTTTTATTTTATTTTATTTAAAAAAAAAAAAAAAAAATTTCTTTTTTAACTTAAAACATTAGAAAAAACATAATTTTCCTCTGGATACGAAATTTCTGGAAAAATAAAACTAAATTTATTTCAACAACAGTGCACTGAAGACAGTTAAAAGTAACTGTAATACTGAATTGTTACTATAAAGTCCAAAAAAATATTAAAATCTCCGAAACAAAATGATTGTTGTACGGATTGGCTATGAAGGTAATTTTTTTTAGTAATTGATGTTCCATTATTGTTATTGTAATAATTAAGAAGTTTAAATAATTTGATCTTCAGTCTTCAAATAGTAATTGTTTAAAAGTTAAAGAAAGTGTATCAAAAATAATTGTACCAATAGAATTTGACTAATCATATTTTCATACATTTAAAGAAGAAGTAAAAACGTAATTTTCGGACATTGAATTAACTATAAAAAAGTTTAAAAATTTCCATAAAATCTTATTTTTTGAAAATCTCTATGAAATTTTCGTTTTTAATATTGACTATTTGAAAAAAATTTATTGAAACAGAAATAAAGGGAAATGTAGTTTATACTAATCTCTAAAATGATGGTATTATTTTAGTGGGGATTTTTGGGGATAATATAAATAGATATTTGGAGATTTTTGGGGATGAAAATTCACTATTTAGAGATATGACCCGAAAAAAATCTGGGAACCCTGTCAATATCTGTAATAAATTTCATAGACAATTGCTGTCACTCAATAATACTATTTAAAAATTATTTCTATATCTTTTGGCTTAGAAGATTAGTAGTTTACCAGTAAGAACATAGATTTGCACATATTGCGCTAAAATGTATAAATTTGCATATTTTATACTTTATTTATAGAAATTTAGCAATTTCCTGATCCTTCAATTAGCTTTAAATGTTTTTAAGTGCAAAAAAATATTTTTATCAGATTTCTTAAAAATTATCCCACGATTGAGTGTATACTTGCCCCGTAGACTACCATGAACATTATATATATATTACACATACCTATACGAATATAAAACTTATTATTTTCAATTATATATGCGACTGTAAAACAGAAGAAAGTAAATTTGTTAAAAAAAAACATAATGTCTATTTAAGTTTTCTGTAATCTAATTTTTTCAAGCAATTTGTTAATTTAAATGCGTTGTACACATAATTGAAATACTAAAGTAATAAAACTACTTGTACGTACAAGTAGCTACCAGTTACTTGAAAAAATAACTCCTGGATAATTAAAATTTTCATTTTCTTTTGAAAAAAAAAAAAAAAAAAAACACAATTGTTTTTATTGCATTGTTTATGCAAATCTATAATTATGTTTATAACATGCAGTTTTTTTCTTTAATGCAATTTCATTCATAATAATAGAGTAATTTTAATAACAAATTAAAAAAATGCGCACAAAAAACACAACGAACTCTATTATAGACATACGAGTGAGTATCTGTTATTGTTTATAACTGTATCGATGTTGATGTTTGAATATCTGTTGTTATTTATGTTTCAACTGTTGTGGCTGTCATAACAATGTCATTGACTTCAATTATTTTTTATATATGTATGTATGTTTGCAAAGATATAACGTGAAATGCAAAAAAAAAATATTACAACTTCATAAAATCAAAACAAATGAAGATGATTCAATATAATAAAAAAACTAAAAAACTAGAAAACAAAACAGTTATATCATCATTGAGTATAAAGATATGAATGTAAGAAGAATAAAATAAATTAAGAAAAATTATGTAAAGTCATTGTTTAATGAACTTATTATAACTGGGCTTTAACACAATTTTTTTTAGCTAGACATACATAAATATGTCCACTAAAAAAAAAATAAAAGAAAATATATTAAGATTGATTGCTTTTTATGCCAAGAAAATTTGAAAGGAGGTTAAGTTTTATTTGTCAATAAGTTAACAGATGAAGTATTCATAATTAATTTGTCATATTGATTGTTTTTCTTAAATATAAAAAATATGAATATAAATATAAATATATAATAACTTGTTAATATTTTGTGTTTAATCATTAGCAATTAATAGATAAAAAAAATTGTAAAAAGAAAATGTTAATTTTATAGCTTTGGATAGATTTTAGCTCAACTAATTTAGTTTTCATTTATTAGGAAATTTCAAATTAATTTTTAAAATATTTTGCATCTGCTTTCTATTTCTTAATTAATAAATATTATTTCTGTTTACGAAAACATATTTTTTCTGAATTAAATCAGACAAATATCTACAATCTTTAAAGCCACGACCCGCAAAATAGTGCACACGGGCAAATTATCTCTTAATTTTGTCACATCTACACTAGGAAGCATAAATCTGCGTACGAACTATTAAACAATATCGTTTGTCGTAATTTCTCTATTATATCTTTAAAGATTTTGATTTTTTAAAGCTCTATGTAATAGCTTAAATCCTTGACAATAATATAGTAAAATATTAAGTTTAAAAATATGAATAGATTCGCGGTTTTACAAGAATATTTAAATTAAAGTTCTATAAATATGTAGCAAAAGTCTGCGTACATTATTAAAAAAAAGTATTTATTTCACTGATTTTTTAATTTTACATGATTGAAATTGTTGAGTTTTAAATTTCTATTGATTACTTAATTATTATTAAAAATTTTTCAATAAAATTCAAGATGTTTTTCGTAATAAATCAGAAAAAAAATTAAATTATCCTTACCCTAATTTTTGTAAGGATGCTGAATGAAAGTTCCAGAAATAATTATATAAAACCATTCATCTGTTTAAAGAGAAATAAGTACTTATTAAAAGAGTCCCTTTAAATTAAATCACGTTTTTATATCATTTAGGACAAAGATGAAAAAATAAATATTTAGGTCATGTTATACGTCAAAAAACGGATTAAATCGCTATAAAATTTACTAAATTATGAAGATCTGTTTAAATTGAAAAGTATTTTTGTTGAGATTGTAAAAAAGATATCATTAAATATTAGGCTTTATGCTATAATACCACTAATATAGATTTATGCTTTATTCAAAAATAAAACAAAAAATATGCTCACTGCATAAAAGCGAAAAAATCAATAGAATTTCTAAAAAAGGTGTATTCTAAGATGATGCTAAATGTGGTTCTCTCTAAATAAGGCCATAACACAACATTGTAAGAAAATCGGATTATGCTATTAATGAAATAGTCCCATTATAAGAAAACCTGGTTATTTTCTATTCATTTATAATATATAAAAATGTTATCTAGGTACAGCTATACCGCGAGAATCAAGAATGCAAACAATATTTTTTATTAATTTTATCTGGAATACTCGTACTTTATTCGAATTTAATATTTTTGTAAATGTTATAGCTGTTTTCCCTGATTTTTTTCACGTATAACATGACCGCATTTAAATTTTTTCATTAATTCATGTCGTTAATTTCTCCAAAACGCGATTTAAGTGAAAATGACCATATTATTTCGATTAATACTAATTTCTCCTTAGACAGACAAATGGTTTTCTATTAATATTTCCGAATGTTTTATTCAGCATCCTTACAAAATTTAAATTCATACTTTCAGTAAGAATAAATTAATTTCTTCCTTGATTTATTGCGAAAACATTTTTAATTATAGTGGAAAATTTGAAACAACAATTAAGAAACAACAAAAATTTAAAACGCAACAATTTTAATAATCTAAAGCTAAAAAATCCGCGAAAAATTTAGATTTTTCAATAATGTACGCATACTTTTGAGGTACACACAGAGAAAACAGATTAGTTGTTACAACCGAATTTTTGCCAATCGAATCTTGTCGGTTACGAGAACTATCACAAAATTCCATAAGGACTACCTACTGTAAATTGAGGTTGTTGCAACCGTTTCAGAAATGAAATTCTGTTGGAATTATAATATTTCGTTTATAAAATGTACCCATTTTTTTAGGCCTCCCAATAAAAGAAGTTTTTTTCAAATTTTTTTATTATAAATATACATTTATTGAGGAATATACGTATATGCAGATATGTATGTATAATAAATATAAAAAATAATATAATCGGTATATAAATGTTATACCTTAATATAGTGGAATTGAAAAAGCGTTCCATATAAATGTCCATTTTTTAATTCAAAAAATTACCACCATTTAGCAGCGATATTCCTTTCATCTGACTTATTTTCTGCAATAATTCTGATTATTCCAAAAAATTCCGATCATATGTTACAACCAAATACGATGGAAATACATGAAGAAAACCAGTGATAATGGTGATATGTATTAGTCGGACGTTCAGGGAATATTTTCGTACGTTATTATTGTTAGTAGAAATTGATTACATCGTCTCTACCTAAGTGGTGGAGGACATAAAATATTTATAAATTTTGAGAATGTTTGACTCGCTCTGTTCCAGGAAGATTATCCGACTACATTAGAAACAGATTAATAGTCCTTAACAGCAAACTGGTTTCTAAGTCATTGGTAAAGATTACATCTGTTGAAATAAGTTAAATTTCTTCATTAATATCCAGATTGTAATATATAGTTTCCGACGGCATCTGTACCTATGAAGGTAAAATAATTATACATTCTCTTGAAGAAATAATAAAATAATTACCTTTTTATAGTGCAACTGGTCAACTGGAGATATTTGCTTCAATATAAAGTGATTTCCTTTCAATTATGTTCACTTTTTATTTCATAGTTCTGCTATTGAACATTTTAATTTTATTTTTTTTTAAACAAATGTCAAACATAAAAAACCGTTTGATTGCCTTAAAATTCTGTTGTTTGAGAATATCGAACAGTACTAAATTAGATAGCGCTATAACCGAAAATATGGTGGAAGTTTTATGTATTTAAATACAATCGAATTTATAATTACCATAAATAATATTTCATAATAAAATATTAACCAAATTCAGTAGTCTTTTTCGAATTCGTTTTTATTATTTGAAATTAGTACAAATTGATTATAACAACTAATGTTTTAGTTGTAGACATCATATTGTTAATATAACTACGGAAATAATGCCGTTAATATAGAAAAACTATTAAATTTACATATTTTCAGTAATTATTATAAAATTAGGATACTTTAAAGTGATTATTATTAATTGTAACCATTTTCCAACCAATCTTTTTTCTGTGTGTATAATTATATCACTTAATTTTAGTATTTTTGGATAACAGCGAATCCATTCACTTTTCTAAAGTTTAGGTTTTACTTAAATATTGTTAAAGATTTAAGCTCATATAGAGCTGTAAAAATTCCAAAAATCTTAAAGGATATATAGAAAACATGTGTCAATAATGTCTTTCATATGTTCGTACGCAAACTTCTGCTTCCTAGTGTATATGCTCTTACATGTGAAGAGAGAATAATTGTTTAATAATTTTATATAAGTAATACTTTTTTAAGTAAATTATTATGATATTCAATTATTTAATGTAATGAGCTGAAAATTGTTGGAAATTTACTTAAATTTATTTTATTTCTCTATTAGCTTTTACCGGTACGCTTCGCTACCCTATTTGATCCGATAACTAATATTTATTTTATGTGGGGAGCTATCCACCCTCTACGAAGTTTGATATGAAAATTATTTGTACAAATTGTTAAGACTTTTAGTAAATTATTACTTCAGATATGCGAAAATTAACATTTTCCGTATTGGAGTTCTGGAGTTATGTGATATTAAATTTACTTTGTATCGAAAAATAAAGTAGCAGAATCGGTCCAGTGGTTTAGCTTTCTAATACAGCCCAAACAAACAAAGTTTCATTTTCATATAGATAACGATTGTTGTCGAAAGTGTGGTTTGGCGAACAATGAGAACATATTTTTGCATAATGCCAATGACGTTCTATACATGTCAGAGTTGGGGATAGTGCACTAAATTGTGAGTGCATTCAGCTTTTCACTAAAACGCACTATAGTGAAAAAAATTTGAATTTTAACTATTTGCCACCACTAACTATTCACTACCACTGAAAAATTTTAGTGATATTGCAATTTTTTTCACTATATATAACTAAATTTAGTGGTACTGAATAAATTTGCACTACACTCAATAGTGCAAAATCTGAACAGTCACTACACTGCAAATAAATTTTTTTCACTGAAATGAATGAATGATTTTTTTTTTTTTTTACTAAATATAAACATGACATTTTTCCAAATCAATCACAACTCACTGAACTAATTTTAGGGAGCTATGATGGTAATTATCAAAATTATAATCGTTTTAGAACAACACTACATAAGTTAGAATTTCTTTTAGTGTGTTTTAGAAATCTCATAAATGTATTAGTGTATATTGAGACATCCATATATAAACGAGTTACGTTACTGACTAATTCATTATTCCACAGACCGAACGCCTAAAGTTAGAGAGATAAAATGTTGTCGAAAAATATATCCATTACGAAAGGATTTTTGGAAATTGAAATATTTCAGAGACTATATTTGTATACAATATATGTTTTAAAATACGTTTTAAGTTTAAAATTGGTTTGTGAAAATGGGGGTTAGTATTTATTTTGTATTAAGTGAAGATAGTTGAAAAAAACATTAGGTCATCATTCAATTTAGTGAACAATTTCTAAGTTCCACTAACATTAGTGCAGTGTTTTTTTTTTTTTCTTTTGTATTTAGTGAAGAAAAAAAAAAATGTTGCACTAGGCTTGAGCTGAAAAAATTTTAACTACAACTAATTAATTTTAGTGGAAACTCATCACTAAGTAGTAAAGATTGTAGTTAAAAATTTTGCACTATCACTAAGTGTTAGTGGAAACTACAAATTTAACAAATTTAGTGCACTACCCCCAACTCTGGTAGAAATACAGTGGTGAGCAAAAAACAAAAAAAAATATTTTTTCTTGAAACAAAAATAGGTGGACTAGGTGGATTTCGACAAGTTAAACAAGAATTTCCATTCACTTTTTTTCTATCACGTACTGACTTGTTTTTGGGCAATGTCATCACCTTATTCAGCGGTCAGACTTTAAAACTCAAGAATGGTTTGTCAAATTTAGGCTATAACTCAAGAACCGTTTACACGATTTTGATAACTGATACACCAAAAGACGCATACGAAAACTGTCTTCAAGATATGTCAACAATATTTTTTTATTCGCTCAAGAATTTCAGAGTTATGGATCAAAATTTTCACAATTTAAAAAAAAAAAAAAAAAAATTACCAAATAACTACGGAAATATTAACAGGATAAAAAAGTTATGTAAATTCAGCTCAAAGACAATTTAGATCACTATCTACTGCAGTTTAATTTATCTTAATTGGACAAAGAGTTCTCGAGTTATACAAGTGTGACTGCCTAAAGGCGGGGTCATAGTAGTCATGCCCGTAAAAAAAAATCAATACGTTATAAAAAGAAGTAAAAGCTGATTCTTATTTAAAACATTAAATTCCACCTATTTTTTTATTTAAGACAAAAAACAAAAATTTTTTTGCCGACTAGTGTATTTCCACTTAACTGTAGGTATGCATGGGTATACTAACTTAACTGTGAATCCAATCAAGATTTGTGCATCAATTTTTATGATAAGTGACTTTATTTACTCGTAGTTTTACCAGCTTTGAGATAAAGATGATAAACTGAAACATTTTTGATGTTTTTACTTTTAAAAAGATGTTTTAGTAAAAAAAAAAACTTAAATTTAGCATGAACAATTTTTTTTTCGGACACTTATTTCAAAATATCTCCAAAACTATTGAGCGGATAAAAATTTGTTAGTAGAACGACTTAAAGCCAATTTTATTTCACATTCTGGTGTATTATTTATATAAATTATGCATACCGTTCTCGAGTTATAGTGAAATATATTCGAGTAATCGGCTTATTTTGGGCGCAATATTAGACACGCCCATAAAAAAAATCTCGACCTGATGGGAGAAAACTGAAAGCACATATTTTTTTTTTTTTTTTTTTTTTTTTTTTTTTGAAGGAGCACGATAAAAATAATTTTTGTTGGCCACAGCAATCAGATATTTAAACAAAAAGTGGGTCTATCTCAAAAGGTACATACAGTAGCGAGCATTAAAAATGCAACGCTATGTGATATGATCTTTGTTCGCATATATTTTGCTTATAGCAAGTCCTAATGTAACAGTGCTAATGTGATTTTATTATTTGTAATAGATAATGAAAATAGATACCTGTTTCATATAATTTTGTTGAATATTTTTGTGCGTAACGAAAATTATTGAACGTTTAGTAAAAGCAGTTGAAAATGTGAGCGAGCAAAAAAAAAATGCAACTCTAAACAAATAAAAATGATTTTTAAAATTTTTAAAAAATTTTGATTGGAAATGGTTGGAAACTATAGTGTTGTTAAAAAACATGATTTTCTATCGTTGCATATTGTCTAAGATACATGAAATCTACAAATAATATAAATATTTGCAATAAATTTCAATTTTATTAAATTTTGATATTTTTCTGAACTATTTTGGACATTTTTCAATAGAGATTGATATTTTTGGAATTATTATTTATTTTGTTAGTTGTTTTAAAACCAACAAACATTTTCTATAAATAAGCGATCAAATATTTATGATAGTTTAGCTTAACTTAATAGTTTATAATTGAGTATGACCTTTCGACCGAAATAACGCAACCACTTTCGATCGTTATTGAGATGGAATCAACAGCTTAAAATATTTTTTTCGCAATGATATGACATTATCGAATGCCCTGTATCGCTATAATGTTCAAATATCCCTTGATTTTGGTCCTGGAACAAATTCTAACACAAGGAAAAACAGTTAAGAAATATACCTATTTTGAACTCTTCATATGTTGAAAAATTGAAAGTGCATCCTTCGTGATGATTGGACTATTGGACTTGTTTACTATTGAAATTAATATTTAAGTAAGTATGTCTACCTAGACCGTCTAAAATTGAAATATATAAGTTTAGAGTCAAATTAATTCAAGTTATCGTAATAGGCTCTTATTTCCATTATACAGTACTCGTAAAAATAATAAAGGACTTACCTCTAAAAGTAAAGGTGGTAGTTTTATTTTAGTAAATAATATGTTTTATGTTAGAAGGATATCCAGTTACCATATTTACATCATTAAATCAACGATTGCTGGCAATAGTAGCTTTGAATGGCCAAATGTGGTCATTCAGATAATATAAAATATCTACTGTTAAATGACTTGTATCAATTGTTACAGGCATGATCGTTTCAATATTGTTTCTTTAAGATAATTTTTAAGAATCTTCATATTAGAACTACATATTAATATTATTTCACTTCAATTATCAGAATGTTATTCAAAAATATTCTAAAATTCTTAAAAAGTATGGAGAAAAGAGTATTTTCTTAATATTATTAATATCCTTTGTAGTTAAAATTACCTTTAATTTATATGTTTTGGTAGTAATTAGTGGTAATACTACCAAATTATAGTTTTCATAATTTTTCAATAATTATTTTTATCAAATTTAAAAAAATCCGATGATTTTTTAGGAGTTGCATTTTCTTTGCTCCCTTAAATTTACAACTTTAAAAGAAAAAAAATTATTAACTGTTCGTATGCCTAACAATTTGGAACAAAATGATATACAATAGTTGGCTAAGACCGCAAAGAATAAAATCACAACAGAATTGGCTAATTTAATGACGTTCTAGCCCTAATCAATACGATCAAAAATCATATAGCCTAACCTTGCATTTTTTATGCTCGCTACTGTATATTGGTGAGGTTTATGGCAATTATGGCCAATGGTCTATTTTTTACTAAGTACATATATTTATTACAAATTGCTTTAAAATTAAAATCACTCGGCAATTTATATTTACAATTCATATAAAGTAAATATCATTATCAAATTAAATGCTATATTTAACAAAAAATATCTACTTATTGTATATTTAAATAAAAAATAATAATATGAGATCATATAAATTTTATGTATCATTTAAATATTTTTATTTAGTTTTTATTATTTATTTGCAAATAGAGCAATTTAGATAAAATATTTAATACTAAAAAATTACTTAATAAATCGCTTGAAATAGTTTCAACTTGAGATTGTAAATGCATTCATTTAAATCTGCACTGAATGCAATTTAAATAAATAATTTCATGCACAAGTTGTAAATCTTTATCTTTTTTCACTCAGTTTTAGTTTTTACTCATAAAGTAAACCATTGTATTTTTTTTTTCTCATGTAATTTTTAATTTTCTACAGATTATTGCAATTTTCAGTTAAAGTTTTTTAGTTTCTTTGCAGTGAAATTTTTTTATTTATTTATTTATTTATTTATTTTTTTTCATGTAAATAATAACATGACGTTAAAATTGTGTGTAACTGTCAAAGCGCATGCTTAACCGTAATACAATTTGCTATGAACGACAAACAAATACTTAGACAAAGAAGCAGATAAATATGACGACGGAGAGACGGACGGACAGCTAGACAAATAAACTTGAAAACTAACACCTAATATTAGTTGCTCAGCTTAAATGTTAGAAATATAAAATGAAGGGGGAGCCTCAAATTAATGTAAAATGTTAATAATATTTTATGACGAAGGTAGTCTGAAAAGTCAAGATTTTATATTTGACGATTCAGTACTGGATTTATAAATTTCAACACTATTTATTAAAAAAACACTGCACAATGGGTTGATTTAAGAAAAAAAATATTTTTTAATATAGAATAGGTTTTTTTATAAAAAAAAAAAAAAAAATAGTTTTTGAAACCTTCCTCATATTATTCTTAAGATTTTAAAATTATAACTATGTCTTGACAACTATGATATTTAGAGAAGAATTTTTTCTTCTTTACGACTCAATGGAAAAATAAGCGTAGAAAATGTGTAGTAAATCATTATACTTACATTATTATCAACTTGTGTTGTACATAAATACCAAGAAGTGCCAATAGAGATTGTATTTTTTTTTTTTTTTTTTTTCTTTTGACAACAACTTAAGAAAAATCTTTATAAAATCTACTTAAGTATGTAAAACATTGTTGCTAAAATCTTATCCTTAGCAAAAAAAAAAAAAAAAAAAAGAGGAAAATGTAAAAGAAGAGAATAGACATCTTACTAAATAAAAACAAACGCTTTTGTCGCACCTAGAGAAAATATAGCGCTCTAAAAAAAAAAATTATATTATAACAATTTTTTTTTCTAGTACTTGTTGGCCATGGTTTAGATCAAAAAGCAAAGGCAACAACAGCAACAACAAGACAAATAAATAAAACAGCAGCCAGTTAACAATGGCAAACAACATTAGCGCCAAAGATTTATTATTTATGTATATTTAGTATGTACGAGTATTATAACTAGAGTATTTGTTGTTATTGCTGTTGTTTATTTTATATTCAAAAGAAAATATTTATACACTCACACATAAACTATTCATAGAAAAAAAAAAAAAAAAAAAACATACAAGTACCTCTATAGAGGGTTTAACTGTTATTGTAAAATGTTTTTATTGCACCCACACTCACTCTACAATATGTCACAATGAATTTGCATTGATTTTTATATTTTGGCTACTATGGTTGTCAATTCAATGTTTATAATTACTGGTAATCGCATTTTGGCAGATTAAAATAAAAAATTATTGACCATGAAATTTTTAGCTTAATGTATAAAAAAAGTTTTTCAACGATAAAACTTATTTATATTAAAAACAAAGATATTTATTGTTTAAGGGTATTATGCGTTTGTACTGATGTTTATAACATACAGAAAATATTTTCGTAGCACTACTTCGGAATATACCATTCAATAAATAATAACTTTCTGAGTTGATTTGAAGATGTCTATCTGTCTGTATTTTTAAGATGATTTCAAGAAATTAGGCTCACATGCTTCTCATGATCCAGCAACGAACCTCCAGAAACTTAGCGCACATGCCTAAATATTTTCCCGAAATAGGGTTTAACGCTTATTAATGTCTTAAATATAGAAATACTATATTCAAATTCTTGACACAATAACAAAAACTTAAATATGAAAATTTTTTAAAGTTTTTGCAAAAATTTATCGAAAAGTGATTTTAGATTTTGTGCTTTTATTCTTTATTAATTATGCCAAAGGGTGTCTCGTAGACAAAAATTTTGTAGGAAGAAGGCACCATTTTAGGGGTCTTCCTACATACAAATCTCGAAAAAGGCTTTCCTCGGGACACTCTATTATGCAATCAAATTATGGATAATATATATCGTCCATTCCATTTTTGCCACTATTTGGCATAAACCAGCCATTTAAATATCTCCATTTTTATTTTTTTTAATATTGAAAAATTCGCGAATTTATTCGCTATTTTGATTTTCCGAAAAGTCCAAAAAATCGCAAAAGTGTTTAACATTAAACACCAATATCTCTAAAAGTTGTTAACGGATTTTAATGATTTAAATTGCATATTTAAGAAAAATATATATCCACTACAAATGTAGTAATTAAAAAATATTATCATTAAAAAGTGCAATCATAATTCAAATGCAATTTTAGGATGCATTTTTGAAAAATTTCTACCCTTTCAATTTTTTTCTTCTTCTGATATAAAAACATTATTATATTTGCTAAAAATTGCAATATAAATTGTTCTAGGACAAAATGCGACAAATTTGGCATAATTATTTGTCTTACATAAGGTTTGTTTGGGATTGAAAATGGGCAAAATCGGTTAATAAACAAAAAAGTTATGGGCTAAAAACTAGAAACACAGGGTGTCCGTTTTATACTTTTCTGCTGATATTTCTTCAACAAAAGCATGTACGCCAACGAAATTTTGTACATATAGTTCAGGGATCGATATAAACTCGAAAACCAAAAATGGGAGTGGTCCGCCCACTTTACCGCCTACCTCCCATATAAGGTGAAATTGTTTTCAAATAGTTCAAGGACAAATGTAAACTCGGAAACAAAAAATGGGCGTAGTCCGCCCACTTTACCGCCCCTCCCACATAATGTAAAATCTGAAAAAGTTGATGGTGGGTATATAGATTCGGCCGGGCCGAATATAACATTCGCGCTTGTTTTTTTTTTTTAATTTTTGTATTTTTTAATTTTTGTGAGCTTATTTAAAATAAATTTTAATCATAATATTTCATAATTTGTTATTTGCGGTAGAAAACCTATTTGTCCCATATTAAATGCTGATGTATTATATAATAAACATATTTGCTTGCAATATTAAGTAAAAATATTAAAAATCAAGAGGGTATAAATTTCTTAAAAATGCATCCGAAAATTGCATTCTTTTTGTTAGTGCATCTTTAGCAAACAAATTATTTTTAATTTATACGATATAATTTACAATATTTATTGCAATAAACTTTATACTAGTTTTTTAATCAATGAAATCCGACGTCTACTTAAGAAGTTATAAACATTTAAAGTTACATATTACTAAAAGAGTATAACCAAAAAATACCATAAAATTCAAAATTTTAAAAAATTTAAATTTTTGTATGAAAAAATTGATGGAAATTAAAAAAAAAAAAAAAATAGTAGATTTTATTGTCCCAGAACAGTTATTTTTGCATTTTATACCAAAGGTATTGCATTTTAACATATTAAAAGAAAATTAAAATCGAAAGATTAGAAATTTTTCAAAAATGCATCCTAAAATTCATTTGCATTATGAATGAATTTTTAAATTATAATATTATTTTTAAATTAATACATTAAAAGAGTACATATTCATCTTCCACGTGCAGTTTAAATCATTAAAATCCGTTAACTATTGATGTTTTTGCGATTTTTTTGACTTTTCAAAAAATCAAAATAGTGAATAAATTCGCGAATTTTTTTAAATTAAAAAAAAAAAAAACAAACATAGTTTTAAGAGAAGTGTTTCAAGAGCAATGAACAAGAAATATAAAAGAAGAACATCCTACCAATGATAACCATGGGTTAAAAAAGAACTTCTGCAGCTCCTTTTCCCCACTAAGTACTTGCTTCCAATTACAACACAATGTTAAAATCATGACTTTTTCAGTTCTTTGTTTTGCTGGGATTTATTGACAGTTGCTAAAATTTCTATTACCATAAAATTAAAAACATTATATATCATATAAAAAATATTAAAATTTTCTGATTCCAGTTTTGCGATTTGAGAAATTAAGTGAAAATTTAAAATTTATGCTAAAAATAGGTCTAGATCGGAAGACCCTAATCCTCGCAGGAATGAATCTTTAAATTTTTTCCCTTTTACTATTTTGAATTGTATATATCTCAATTTGTATATAACTGAAAAATATTGTGACTACTTATTTTTACAAAGTTCAAATTCAAATTCATATAACTTTTGATTCATCAAGGTTCGTCCAAAAGTAAATATTTAAATATTTGAAGCCTAATATCTCGAAGCTGCAAGAGATAATGTATACATTTGACCTCAATCAGCAGAATCCACTAATACTAAAATCTTTCAATCGGTTTAGATATAACAAATCAGGATCGTTTCAAATACTTGTTATTTGAGGTTAGATATTTTTTCAACCAGAAAAGAAAATATATTACATTTTATTTTTTGTAAATGTTAAAGGAAATTGTGTCTTCTTTAAAATTATGTATAATAATTGTACTATTTTAAAACTTATAAAAGGCTTAAAATAAAGTTAAATATTGAAATTATGATTACAGGAACACATTTCATAAATTTGTTACAAACTACCCAGAAAAAACTTGGTACGGATTTAGTTGCTTTGTAATGACAACAACATACTGTCTGCATTACATAGAACATTTACTTACTTATTTATAACTTTGTATATAATTATTTATGATAAATTTTTCGACAATATTAATAAGGGATAAATATACGAAAGACATTTTTCGCGTATGAACTAATTTTTTTCTGAAATAGTTTATTTTTATTAAATTTTTTTAATTAAGTTATTATTAAGTTTTTTAAATTAAAATTTGTAAAATCTTTAAAAAAAATAATAAAAATGGTTTTTATATTATGACATTTTATTACTCATTTGTTACTTTAATTTGTTAAAAAATTTGTAATTTTCAACTACTGCTGGATGTGCGCTCATAACTTTCCAGTATTACACTTACATGTTTTCGTAAAATACAGATTTTCAGAAACTGTTAAAAAATATTTAATTTGTTAAACATTTTTTAAACAAATTTAAAATATATAGTTACCTTTTGTTAAAAATAAAATGCAATTTTTGAAGCCCATTTTTAAATTTTGAGGTTAAACATATTTTTCTAGTTATCCATTTTAAATAATTAAAACATTTTTCTTTAGCCTAAATCAAAAATTTTAACATACTTTTTTAAAAAAATTTAATTTTTTTTTTAAGTTGTAGAGCAAAAACAAAAAATAGTCAAGATAAAAAATAGCAAATTAAAATTTTGAGGTTAGATATTTTTTCAACCAGAAAAGAAAATATATTACATTTTATTTAAAATCACTTAATTTTTGTAAAATTACAAACTCGGATATGTCTTTTACTTTTGAGGAAACGTGACACACTGTAGCACAATCCGTGCTCAAGCTATAATAAGCTATAAGCCAAACAACAATATTCTAAAATCAATCTGGTGGTTTAAACTATTCAAACTTATAACCATTTATTTTTTAAGTAGGCCCATTGTGCATTTGTTTAAATGTCACTGTTCTATAGAGCGCCTACAATTCGCTTATCGCCCCCAAAAGACAATATTTTTTTATTACTATTTTTTTATACAATTTATAATTTTACTGCTTTAATAATGGTCGTTTATGTATAATTTTTTTAGATCTTTTTTACTTTACTATCAAAGCTAAACGTTTTTATAGTCTATTGTTATAGTTGTTATTGTGCGGATTTAACCCAAAGCTATAACTGCATCATACAACAAAACTGTTAATAGGAAGAAATACGGCTATAGAGACAGAGAGGCTAAAACATTTTTATTTTTATTCTACAGCTTTTTTATATTTTATTTTAAAGTTTTTTTCTTTTTATTGATACTTAATACAAATAAACAACAAAACAAAAAGTTAGTTGTATTAAATTTATATTCCTTATGGGTAAACAGGTTGAAATATTCAATGGATTATACAAATAAAAGAAAATACAAATGCCAGCACATGGTTTTTAAACCATAACACATTTGCTCATATGTAATAACAAATAATAGAAAATATTAAATAGAAAAACTTTATGTTAAAGACGTTGTTAAATAACACCTTAAGTTTTTTTCTTAACAATGTTTCTTTCTTAACTTTAAATAGTTTAAAGTTATATTTTCTTAAAATAGTTTAAGTATGAAATTCTATAGGAAATTGATTATAAAATAATAATTAGTTTTTAGTGTTGAAGTAAGAATTTTTTATGTAAAATATAAAAACAAATTTGAAGAATATAATAGTTAAACTTCATTCAATCTTATTAGTATTCAAATTATAGTCATTTATGAATGCCCCTTAACCAAATACCCTACCCCGTATGCCTTAATTAGATGCACATAAAAAGTTTACTGAACTTTAGGAAAAATAAAACACAAACACAATAATTATATGTTTATAAAACAGCTTGAAAAAAAAAATTGTCATTCCATTTGCAACATTCATTCATTCAATAGCTTAATGATTGATGGTTTTTGTTTTAATGATGTTTATTGCAAAATATTTTAATTGTGATTGTTGTTTTAATGTTTTGCTGTAAAAAAATAAAAAATAGTCGCCAATTCAACTATTTCTTCTGTCAATTATTATTTAATAGTTAGTCTTTAACAAAATCACGTTTCAGCTACTTTAAATATACTTTCACACTTAAAAAATACGTTTACAAATTATTTAATGCTAAAAAAATAAAAATATTTTTATATGTAACGGAATATATATCAATTTATTATTTAAGTTTAACATTTTGCTTGTAATTTTCATTTTATTTACTTGCAGTTCTATAATGTTTAGACAATTTTATTGTTTTTTTCTTTCTAATGACAATAACTTAAATCAGTATGAGAATGTTTTTTGAAACAAAAGAAATTATTAAAAAAAAAAAACGTTAAAAAAAATTTGTTTCATCTCAATGTTGTGAACATTAAAAACCCCTTTTTTTCAAAGAGAATGATAGACATAACCTTTTAACACTTTATTATATTCTCTCTTTGACTTTATCTGATATTTATGTCTAAAAAAAAATTATTTAAATTATATGGTATTTTTATAAGCTATTGAAATTTGAAGTAGATTTACTGATACTCTGTAAGTTATCAATTAATATTGGCTAAGTGGTAAACCAAGGTTACTTAATTTTCAAAACCAACAAAGCAAATTTTATATTTTTATTAAATTTTGCAAATACTCAATATCATGCTCTTATATTAAATATTAAATAATTGTTTTTTTTTTTTTTATAAATTATATGACATCATTTTTGTTAATTTTTTTACTCATTCATATTTACTGATCTTTAATATACAACAAAGTTTGTTGTCTAAGTCTTTTGTTTTGAGCTCTATAAAAATTCAGAATTTTAATTTGTATTAGCCTCCACCAAAAATAACTTAAGTCAGACATATAAATTTTAGTTTTCTATAACATAAATTTACACCAAATAAGGGTTTGAAATATTTATTTAATGTCAAACTATTTAGTTCCTTAAATCTATTTTATTATACTAAGTATATTTATTAAATTACACAGGAAAACACTGATTCTGCGGCACGGAGTTTTTCAGACAATTCGGATACACGGTATTAATAAGTACTAAGCCTCTAATCCACTTTTTTGAATTGACTCTATTTCTAGTGATAAATCGCGATTTGTAAAATTAAGGAAGTTGCACTATATATTGAAGCATATCTCGAAATCGATTTTAACGTAAATTATCTTTAGGTCGTTCTTACATTACTTTTAATACGTTTACAAAATGCGATAATAAATTTATTTTCTTTTATTCCTAGAACCTATAACAATACTTCCGACTGCATTCTTTAAAAGTTTATACATTTTTTAAACAATTGTATTTATTTAAATATACACACAGAGAAAATATTAGTTGAAAACGGCTACTAAGGACTGCGCACGAAAAAATCCGTGGAATGCTCCTGAACTTATAACTTTTGATGTGGTGAAAAATAAATAATTCTGTTAACTGGTTTACATTTGTCATTATGTTCACTAACCATGTGCTAAGTTTCAACAAAAAAATCCTCGCACATAGACGAATAATTGGACTTGATGTATTTTGATGTGCTAAACACGAATCCGTTTACAGTTTTTTTCCATCAGGTCTGATTTTTTTTTATGGGCTTTTCTAATATTTCGCCCATAGTAAGGCCATTACTTTAGTATATTTCCCCATAACTCAAGAACGGTGTGCGATTGACATAAGTGATACACCAAAAGATGCGTACTAAAAATATCTTCAAATCACACAAACTTTATTATACCCTACACCACCAAAGGTGGTTGGGGTATTATGTGTTTGTGCAGAAGTTGTAACGCAGAGAAAAAATCTTCGGACCCCCACCTTAAAGTATACCGTTCGACTCCGAATCACTTTCTGAGCCGATTTAACGATATCCGTCCGTCTGGTCGGCTGGCTGGCTGGCTAGCTGGCTGTTCATGTAAAGCTTGTGCGCAAAGTACAGGTCGCAATTTTGAAGATAATTTGATGAAATTTGGTACATATGCTTTTTTCAACACAAGGACGAAGCCTATTGAATTTGGTTATGATCGGCCTATTATTTCACCTAGCCCCCATACAAATGTCCTCCCGGAATAGAGTTTTAACACATAAAGATGCCTTAAAAATATGAATATTTTAATGAAATTTAGTACAAATAAGTTTTATATCAACAAAAATCCGTCTGCCAAATTTCATAAAGATCGGTCCATAACTGACCATAGCTCCCATATAAATTCCTCTCCCGAAAATCACTAACGTGCATAAATCCCATATTAATGTTAGTATTATGTTAATATTTAGCACAAGTAAGTTGTATATAAGTAAAAACAAAATTATGTGGATCGTAATGGTATCATATAGTCGGGCTTGACCGACTATATCTTCTTCTCTCGTTTTTTATGTGTTTCGAAGTTATTTTGAAATATGTGTCAAAAAAAAATTATTTTCATTCAAAATTTTAGATTTTTTTGTTACTAAAATTTCTTTAAATAAATGAAAACATCAAGAATATTACAGTTTATCATCTTTATTTTAAAGCTGGTAATTCTATGAATAAAATAGGGCATATATCTTCAAAATTTATGCACAAATCGTGATTTTATTCACAGTTAAGTAAAAGTACCCATGTTACATACAATTGCGTAGAAATACAGTGGTGGCCAAAAAAAAGAATTCTTTTGACCAAAAAAAATAGGTGCACTAGATGGATTTTGGCCAGTTAAACAAGAATCTGCATTCACTTTTTTCCTATCAGGTACTGATTTTTTTTTTTATGTGCATGACTAATATCATCACCTTATTCAGCGGTCACACTATTAAATTCGAGAATGGTTTGTACAATTTAGGCTATAACTCAAGAACTGTTTACACGATTTTGACAATGATACACCAAAAGACGCATGCGAAAATTGTCTTCAAGATATGTCAACAATATTTTTTATTCGCTCAAGAATTTTAGAGTTATGAAACAGAATTTTCACAATTTTTCAAAAAAAAAAAAAAAAAAATTAATTTTTCGCTACTAATTACCGAATAACTACGGAAATATTAACTGGACCAACAAATTATGTAAACTCAGCTTAAAGGCAATTTAGATCACTATATATTGGAGTTTAATTTATCCTAATTTGACAAACCGTACTCGAGTTATACAGGTGTGACTGCCTAACGGCGGGGTCATAGTATCACGCCTAAAAAAGTAAAAGCTGATTCTTATTTAGCACGTTAAGTTCATTCTAATCCACCTATTATTTTATTTAGGAAAACAAATTTTTTTTTTTTTTTTTTTTTGAAGGAGAACGAAAAAAAATTGTTTTGTTGGCCAGTGTAATCAATTTTGGAAGAAAATGTAAAAATATTTAGCCTGTCAAACATGATGATTGTTGATTTTAGTACCTTTCTGAATTTTATTAGATAGTTCGATATGTTTATAAAGGTTTTGCAAAAAATTGTGACCGCCTATCTATAAATTTTATCACACGAGGCCATTTTCTTTAAAGGTAACAAAAATTTACCTTTATATAGCAAAATTATATATCGTCCATTTCATGAAAGAACTCCCAAGAATATTTTTTATGTCTTCCGATTTTAATCATTTTTAGCATACGCGTACCCTGTGGAGCCATTTAATATCTCCATTTTTATTTATTTTTTTTTTTTTTTTTATTTTTGAATTTCGAAAAATTCGCGAATTTATTCGCGATTTTGGTTTTTCGAAAAGTCAAAAAAATCGCAAAAGTGTCTAACTTTAAACACCAATATCTCTAAAAGTCGTTAACTGATTTTAATGATTTAAATTGCATATTTAAGAAAAATATGTCCACTATAAATGTAGTGATTTAAAAATAATATTATCATTTAAAAATGCATTCATAATGCAAATGCAATTTTAGGATGTATTTTTGAAAAATTTCTACCCTTACAATTTTTTTCTTCTTCTGATATAAAAAACATTATTATGTTTGCTAAAAAATGCAATATAAATTGTTCTGGGACAAAATGGTTCACTATTTTAAAAAATTTTTTGAAATATTTCTTAAAAATTTTTCATTTAAAAAAAAAAAAAAATTATTTTTTTTACATTTTTGTATTTTTTAGTTTTTGTGAGCTTATTTTAAAATTAATAATATTTCATAATATTTCATAATTTGTTATTTGCAGTAGAAAACCTATTTGTCCCAGATTAGTGCTAATGTTATATATAATAAACATATTTGTCTTCAATATTAAGCAAAAATATTTAAAATCAAAAGGGTAGAAATTTCTTAAAAATGCATCCGAAAATTGCATTCTTTTCGTGAGTGCATCTTTAGCAAACAAGTTATTTTTAATTCATACAATATAATTTACAATATTTATTGTAATAAACTTTATATTGGTTTTTAAATCAATAAAATCCTACGTATAGTTAAGGATTTATAAACATTTAAAGTTACATATTACTAAAAGAGTATAACCAAAAATCAAAAATTTATAAAAAATTGCATTTGCATTATGAATGCATTTTTAAATTGCAATATTATTTTTAAATCAACACATTAGAAGAGGACATATTTATGTTCAACATGCTATTTAAATCATTAAAATCCGTTTGAAACTTTTGGAGATATTGATGTGTAAAGTCACTCACTTTTCAAAATTCAACAGAAAACATGATGACAACACTTCATGTGAGCGTCAGCGAAAATTTTTTTCAATATTTAAAAATATAATTGTACATACCCAGGAAAAATTGTATTAGTTCTACAACTAGTTCCAGAACACATGAAAATAGCCTGTACTTGTTCTACTTTGGCGTTACGACCAATGATTTTTGTTTGAAATTGTCACCTCCAGAACTAGTTCTGTGGAAGTGTTAGCTAGTCAGTACCTATTCTATGGAACGGTTCTAGATCTAGTTCTTTAATCAATGATTTTTGTTCGAAATTGTCACATTCAGAACTAGTTCCATAGAAACCTGTTAATGGACTATTTCCTAAAGGCCACTTTTGAAATTAATTTAATTTTGTACTCTTTTTTTAATTTTTGAAATATTTTATACAAGTATTTTAAACAGATCTAGGAACTCATTCGAGAACCAGTATAATACCTATAAACATTCGTTTACAAAAAAAAAAAAAAAATACATATTCTTTAAAATTATGTAATTTTGTGTTTGCAACATTTCTAGTAAATAAATTTGCAAAATGCGATAATAAATTTATTTACTTTTATTGCTAGAACCTAAAACAATATTTCCGACCTCATTCTTTAAAATTTTATAGATTTTTTAAACAATTTTATTTATTTAAATATACCCAGCAAAAACTTTGGTTGCCATGTAATGAGTTAAGAAGCACAACTTACACGTTAGCTGAATAACTCATTATTTTAACACGGTGATGACATTAGAGGTAACTACTTACCCTGTATTATTACAAGAAGGCATTTTAGGAAGTCATTACCCAGTTGTCATTACAAAAACTAATTACTTCCAAGCTGTTCAATAACTCATTGGTTTTAAAGCATTGTTGAAGTCATTATTAGTAAAAACAATAGGAACTAGTTACATTTCAGATTACAAATAATTAATTAAAATATGAAATATTTTAATATATAATAAATTTAAAATTTTAAATATTTTATATTTTTTTATATAGTATAAAATATAAATAAACAACCCCTTCTTAAATTTTCAATTTAATGAAGAAAGGTCTAAAATTTGTAACTGTTGGAATGGCAGCAAGAGCCATTACTACGCCATCAAACATCAGTCATTAACTGTTTTTAAAAAATATTAACTGTTCCAACGTTACACCATCATCAATTAAAATATTATCGAAAATATATTACTTTTTTATATAGATGTGAGTAGAAGTGAGACAAATTGCATCTTCTAATTCTGAAACTGTTCATAAAGCTCGATTACCTGATTACACTGGTACATAAATTACCAACTGAACAAGCTGGAAGAGTATTAATTTCAAAAAACATAAAAAATTTGAATAGGAGCCAATGTATGTATTAGGCTAGCACGTCTAAAAGTAGAAAAGGCATTATTTAACTCTAGTCATTACTATTAGAAATCAGACCCACCTAAATGATCCTTTTGTAAAGTTTTTCTTACTATTCTTATTGGGCTTATTGGTTGAATGTCCTTTTTCCAGAAATGGCGAATCTTTGGAGAAGATACTTGACTGCTTACCAGATGACAAACTTTCTGAAATTCTTAGAAGCTTACGGAAATTTACAAGGGAAATTTGTATTTTTTATACATACTTTTTATTTATTTATTTTTATTTTTTTTTTATTTATTTTATTTTATTTATTTTTTTGACAAATTATTTTGAATTCATATTACTTTTGTTTTTGACTTATTTTGAAATGTTAGTTTTTTATTAATTTTATATGCATAGGTACATACATACATAAATACATTTTTTTCCTAATTATATATTGTATTGTGTCATTTTGCAATAAGATGTCGAAATACAGGTGTAATAATTTTTCTTAAGCTATAGCTTGAAATATTGGAGATAAAAAGTTTTGAAGATTTATTCTATAATCATCAACATAATATGCACACATGCATACACATTTTGCCTTTTCATATCCATTTTTAAATAATGAATTTGAAAACAGAATCATAAATAAGTTACTACGTACGGGGTTATAAATAAATAGTTACTAAACTACGTCTATGTAATGCAAATGGTATGTTGTTGTCATTGAAAGGTAACCACATCCGTAACTACATGCCATTACCAAGTTTTTGCTGGCTAGTAAAAATAAACCACAAATTCAATAAAATATTGACTACAACTTCTTTAACATATCTCCTCTAAGTCTTTAAAGTTGTCAAAATTAAGAATTTTTCAATTAATTCTCATCAAACCATGAAAAAATTAAAAATAACGACTAAATGTGTAGGGGAATTTTGTGCTGAAACGTGAAGAAAAAAGTAAAAACTTATTCAAAATTAATATTTTCCAAATTTTAAATCATTTTTAAAATGTATATTATTTTATTCGTCACAATAAAATAATAATATAATTTATATGCACAGACTGTTTAAAGTGACTATAAACATTGTCTATGGTTGTGATTTCAAATCTTATCTACTTATGACACAAATTGTTTTTTTATTTGTTTAAATTTTCATAATTGTTGCGTTGAAAATACATGAAATGGCCGCCTGTTGATAAAAGGTTTTATTAAATATCATTGTAGTTAAAATTTTAATCGCATGACAATTAAACGTGTAATAAAAATATGAAAGTATTTATTTTATTATAAAACTCTCACGTTTATTTTCTTTTTTATTTAAAATATTTTTTACCATGGAATGTTGTACTTGGAATTTATGCGAGTTTTTTTTTTTTTTTTTTTTTTTCTTCAGTATTATTATAATTTTTATTTAATTAATATATTTTTTCTATTATTTTATGGTTTTCCAACAATTTACCAACTAAACCAAACCGCCAACTAACAATTGTCAACTGGACAGACTGTCAAATGTAGGGAAAGACGGGCAGACAGTCAGACAGACGAACTTATTTAGTAAACATGAATAAACTTTTCAAGCAGTTGTCAGCATATTTTAACTTTATTTGTTGAAATATAAACAACAAAAATGCAAAAACAATTTGAAAAATGTAAAAAAAACGTAATAATAACAAAAACAGTAATAAAGCTTAAAAAAAAGAAAAATAATGTAAAAGAAGAAAAAAAAATATTTGAATGACAATTTTCTATACAACATTTGTAGATGATGAAGTTAATGATGATAATGATGCTTACAATAAACATCATAATGATGACTTTTACAATTGTTGTAAAGTTGTTTAATGGTTGGTTGCGTTTTGGCTGAGTTTTATGCGGTTAATGCTTGTTTTACTATTTAATATTTTTTTTTCTTTCTTTCTTTTTTGGAATTTTTTACTGTATATAAAACAATGTTGTTTGTCACTTACAAACCATATTAAATAAAATATTATAAATACTTTGTTTTCCATCATCATCAACATTATCATCATCATCATTATTATTAACTTTAACTGTGATGACAATAAAGTTGTCAACGTCATTATCAACATGATTTCTTCCACACTGTCAAATCTGAAGTGGGGCTAATTTTACATTAACCTCCACTTCTACTATGGCTGCTTATTTTAATTCATCCATTTGTTCGTTCATTTATTCATTCATTCAGATAACAATGAATGTTGAATGCTGACTTGTATTACTTACTTTGTTTAAAAGGGTTTTTATTGTTAACAATAAGTAGTTGCATACAAAATAATATTTTGTATATAAATAACCTTGTGCAAATAAAACTTACTATTTTATGCGGTACAGAATACATTTTAAGAAAATATATTTATTGTTATCGCCTGTTCTTCTCCGTTATTACAAAAATTCTGCAGTAATCTAATTGGATCAATCCAAAACAAAATTACAGTAAAATTCCCATTGAAAAAACTCAAAACAATATCTAGAAAGTGTTTTTTTTTTATAAAAAACGATGAGTCATATCTGTGACCTGGAATTAAGCAAAGGTCCTAGTGTGCTTCAGAATCGAATCAGTATGGCGCAATAGATCCCTTTATTCATTCCAGATCACACACTGAAATGACATTTGACTTTTGCATTTATTGTTCTTCTCAAATATGGTTATAGTTAATTTTTTTGGAATTTTTCTAAACCTTAATAATTGATTTTTGTTTAACAACTAAAAAAAATCATTCCGTTAACTTATGCATGGCAAAAATAATTAAAGTAATTAAAACATTTGCAATAATAATTTTTTTTTTTCAAATTAAATAAATTTATAGTTCACAGTCAAGATTTGAAAATTTAAACTTATTTACTTAAAAATATAAAAAGGAAATGTAATATATTATTTAAAAAAATTACAATGATGTATATATATATATATATATATATATATATATATATATATATATATATATATATATATATATATATATATATATATATATATACATATATATATATATTATTTTAACTAAAATTATTCTGAAAGCCGAACTCAATTTTTTTTCAAATTTATTACCATTTATTTTGCGAAAGTCTCCACTGTGCAATGGTTGAAAATATATATAATATAATTCTGAACTGCAATCGAAATATTATCAAAAATTCTGTTCTAAATCGGCAATAAGTCAAATAAAAAAGGAAACACCCGTCTAGCAATTACACGGGAAGATCGAAAAACCAAAAATGTAAAGCCGTTCCCAGAGATTCTAAGACTGAAATTTCATTAGTTATAAGTCTTTCGGATGTAAAAGGAACATCTAGTGAATATTTATTACCAACTACACAACTGCAACAGTCAAGCGTTTGTGGCCAGAGAATTGTAACATTTGTACTATTGGTCTCAACAATGAAGACGAATTATATTAAAAATATTATACGCTTTTTTCTAGGTTTATTAAAAATTGTCTTTCAATGATTTGATTTGAATAATAAAATAAGCATTTCAGACTATTGAACACGTATAAACAAAAAAAAACTTAAATTTGCTCCCTGACCGATGTGCAAAATCTGCTTTCGAAAGGATTTGGAGAGCAAACAATGAGTATAGCAAATTCAAATTTCTTAACACCAAAATATACTTTAAAACAAGCGCGAATGTTATATTCTGCTCGGCCGAATCTATATACCCACCATCAACTTTTTAAAATTTTACGTTATATGGGAGGTAAAGGGGCGGACCACGCTCATTTTTTGTTTTCGAGTTTACATTGGTCCTTGAAATATTTAAACACAATTTCACCTTATATAGGAGGTAAGCGGTAAAGTATAATAATGTAATGTAAAAAAATTTGTCCTTAAAAAAAAAAAATAAATAAATTCTCATTTTCTTACTATAAAATACCCAAAATTCCAGTTCGGGGAAAGTTTCTTTCAAAAATTGACTTTTTTTATTGAAATGGTCACCTTGTCGTTATAAGGGGCCTCCGTCAGAAAATACTTTTTGGGTGTATACCTTACATATAGAGCTAAAAAATTAAAATAATTTTAAGTCGATCCCAGTTTTGCGATTTGAGAACATAACAAAAAAAGAAAAAGCTAAATACCAAAATTTACTAAATTTTGATAGGGCTCGTGGGCAGACCTTTGTCCCTAACTCCTCCGGATTTATTTTACACGCATTTACATTAAGATTTCTTTTGAAAGCATTAAAAAAATTATAAAGCTCAGAACAAAAAAATAATTTTATCACTAAATAAATATTGCCACCTTTTGAAAAAAAAAAAAACACAAAAAATATAAAATTTTTTTAAAGTTCCAAATTTAGATTAATATAACTTTTTAACGGATTCATATAATTATATGATTCTTACAGTAATATTATTTAGAATTTTATAGGGAATCTGGCGAATATTTTAGAAAAATTCTAGGGGAAAAATTAAGCCCGCCAAGTTTAAAAAACTAAAAAAAGGCGAGGCTAAAAATGAGTTAAAAATATCTCCCGAATATCTCTTAAACTAAAAGAGATAACCTACACATGTAAGCGTATTTTTGGTAGAGATTTATAAGGACTATCTATATATAAAATTTCTTTTCTGTCATATCATAAATGAATTTTTGGCGATTTTTTAAAAAAATGACATACCCGAGATGGTACTTTACTTCTCCAAATCAACTCGAAAACACCTCAGCTCTGACCATGTGAAATTTTATAGAGATACCTCTAACGGTTCCTTAGTTACTGAATTATTTCCAAAAAATAGCGTTTTGTAACCACTGTGCTATAATTGACATAATTAGTAGGTGTTTGTTATGCTTAATAAAAATTCGGAGGCGCATCAAAAAATTTTGAGAGATAAACATTTTATGGACCAGAAATATTTACTTGTGCTAAAAAATGATCACAATATTAATAAGCATTTCTATGTAATGAACTCTAACGAAATATATTTTCAATCAATATATGGAGAAATAACTTAGATTCGATCAAAATTTTTCACAAAAGTTTTAAAAATCGCGATTTATATTGAAAAGAACATTTTTTAAATTTTACTAGGAAACCCTAAGATATGCTGCACTAATACCATCAAACATTGAAATTTTCATAAATTTTATTTGAATAATTCAGTAGGTTTTGATATTATGTGTAATTTTAACCAGAATTGTACATAAACTTCTAGTTTGTAAAAATTTTTATAGGTTCAACTTAAAACCGCCATAACTTTCGCGCCCCTCACATGAAATGATTAACGCAAACTGATTCTACATGCATTCGAGTCACTTTATATGTATACAAAAGGATTTTAATGTGCCATCAAAAAAAATTAATATTTTTTTTTGAAGGGCTAAAATCAAAAATGTTTGATAATTTCCCATATCTATTTTTTGAACAGATATATATTTATTAAAATCCATGTGTAAATATCGACTTTACTCACAGTTAAGTATCTCATTTTATAAATGACATCAAATGAGTTACCATAACTTAATTGCGAATAAAGTCGCTTTAAGCTTTAGCTTTAAGATTTTAGTCCTTCTGTGTAAATGCTATTTTAAATTCTGTTTTTTTTTTTTCATATAATTCAAAATTTATTCTTTACAAATATTTAAAACCAAAAGCTTTTAAAATTAATATTATAATATTTTTTTAAATATTTATCTTCTATAAATAATATTCACTATAATGTAAATATCATTATAATAAATTAAAAATTTTGTACACATATCTAAACATTTTAAGAATATCAATTAAAATAATAAAGAAAAGAAGAAAAAGAACATAATATAAATACTTACAGATTTTTGTAAAACATAAAATGCCCAAATATTTATAACGTTTAGGGTTATTTTAAATAAATTTTATGTTTGTTTTTAAAAACAAAACAATTTTGTTTATTAAAACCGTTACAATTAATGAATTTGTTAACACTCTTGTGCTTAGTAATCTTGTTGTTTTATGTTAATTTTTACGAACACATTTTTCCTTTCTTTTTTTTAATTTATTTTGAACTTTATATATTTCTGTTGTTAACAAATATATAACATCATTAACTTTTGGCCTATTATATTATTATTTTAATTATTCTTTTTCTCTTTTTTTATTCAAATTTTTCTTATACATACATAAGTAATGATCAGCACATATTTATGATTCTTTTTTGATAATTTTTTTTTTACTTTTTTGTATATTTCTTAAGGCATTCACAAACACAATATTATATTGTGTATTATTGAATTATTACGGTTTCATAATATTCAGCCAAAAACTGAACTAAACAATAAACACTCTTACACAAAATATACTACAAAACAAAACCGAAAACTACACAAAAAAGGCCAAAATTGTGAACAAAAAAATTATAAAACCGAAATCTACATTACAATGGTTTTTGGCCACGAGGTTTTCAACCTGGTTCAATTCCACACAAATAAAACAATAATAAAAAAAACGAAAACTTTTTTATGATTTTATTTTATATTTTTTTTATGGAAGTATCAATATCAAGACGTGTAACCGACCAACCAACTTATTCGTACAATATAATACGTTTTATTATGGTAGTATCACACATTCATGTGCGCCTGCGCAATAAACAATTTTTTTAATTTTGTTTCTTATTCATATGTATTTTGTTTCAACAACTCTATTCACTCTTTTGCTCTGTTTAAACTCATTTAAGTTTGGTTTAAACTCTTTTATCATTAAACATAAAAACACTTTACAATTATTTTAATTTTAATTTTAATTCAATAGCTCGTTTTTTTTTTTTTTTTTTTTTGTGGTTGTTGCTGTTGTTTATATCTTTCAACTAAATTCCCTATTTTAGTATTAACTACAAATTATTTCTCAGGCTTGTAGACAAAAAAAGAAAACAAAATCGCAAACAAAACACCTGTTGATATTTATGATTATTTTCAAGCTTTTTGTTGCTTTATTCACTATTTTCTTTAACAACTTTGTGCGAAAATTCCGCTTTGTTAGTACCGTAACGTTTCAAGTCTTGTTTGTTACTGAAGTTCCATAATGTTGCCAAGTTAAAAGCCACAACATATTAGCAGCTCTACCATTACCAACTAGCAGCAGAAGCGTCAACATTAGCAGCAGCAGTTAGTTACTGTTGGTAGTAACAGAAGCATGACAACAACACACTCTCTGCATATTAACAGTGAGCAGCAACAGTTTGTTGGACAAATGTTTAAACCAAACATTATTATCAACAACAAAAAAGCCCGGCAAGAAAAATAAAGTTAACTACTTTTTACAAGCGCGTTTATACGCTCTGGCAAATTACCACACAGAACAAGAACTACAATCAACAATGTTATGGTTTAACCAACAACAAACCATTTTTAGTTATCCATTACACAGCGGGGTAAATTTATATAAAGGTGATTTTTAAACTAATTGACATTATGAGAAACTTTTTTGTATCAATTAGGAATTATGATTTTAAATAAATAAACATACATATGTACGAGGGTGTGCCTTTTATATTTTGCGAAAACCATATAAAACGATAATATTTATACCTTACACCACCATAGGTGGTTGTTATACCCTACACCACCATATGTGATTGTTATACCCTACACCACCATTAAAAATAATTATACTATTATTGTGAAATGAAGCGCCGCATCCAAAATGTTCGTTAAATATAAATAATTTCAATATTTTTTTGCGAACTAATACACAGAAATGCTGAAATTGATTCTGTAAAAATAAAATTAGTAAATTTTTAGCCTTTTTAAGGCTATGTTAAAAATCAAAAAAGGCTAAAAAAGCTAGAAGCTAAAACGAAAATTTTGAGGCTAAAAGCAAAATAAAAAGGCTAGATTTATCCTTAAAAAGGCTAAACTGGCAAGACTGCTAATAATATTTCCCTTAGTTCACTATATTAGACACTCCCATAAAAAAAATCCAGACCTGATGGAAAAAAACTGAAAGCAGATTCGAGTTTAGCACATCAAAATACATCAAGTCCAACTATTCGTCTATGGAGGAGGATTTTTTTTTGTTGACCAGTGTAATTTGGCATCGGTTTGTTAGTGCATATTTTTGCATATTTTACTCTTAACGGCATATTTTTGCATTTGGCTATTTTTAGTGCATAATTATAGCATATCTTGTTATTTTTAGGTCATATTCAACCCTTTTTAGATCATATATTGACATTTTATGGATGATTTTTTTGTACCTCATGAAATGTTTTTAAAATTTGATTTTATAAAAAAAAAATAAAAAACAAAAAAAAAATTAAATTAGAATATATTGTGATTCCCTGCTGATAACCATTGAACATAGAAAACATATACTTTTTTTTACATACAATGCAATTTGTAAAATAAATATTATTTCAAGTATTTTTGGAATAAAAATTTGACATTTCCATTTCAAAATATTCCTTCCTTTGTAGGAAGACATTTTAGTTCTTTACTCTGTTTTAAATTAATCAGTTTGCTAATATTGTTTGTGATGCTACATAAGAAAACGAGAGAAAAACTATAGTCTGTCAAGACCTACATTAGCTAAAAATTAGACTTGTAGCTAATTGTAGAACAGCACTTTTACTCAATGTAAAATAAATTATACAAATGCAGAATAATATATTGACACTAACATCTATATGATTTTATGCACTTTAGGGCGATTTCCGGAAGTAGGTTTATATGAGAGCTATGGTAAATTATGGACCGATTCTCTAAATTTTGGCAATGTTGTTTCTACTTAAATAAAACTTATTAGCGTCGAATATTAACTTGATACTATCATTTGTATGGGATTTATGCACGTTAAAGTGATTTTCGGCAGAGTGGATTTATATGGGAGCTATGGTCAATAATAGACCCATCTTGATGAAATTTTGCACAAAGATTGACACTTATACAAAACTCCTTTGTACCGAGTTTCATTGAAATATTGCTATATTTAAAGCATTTATGATCGTTAAACCCCTATTCCGGGAGGACATTTGTATGGGGGCTATGTGAAATAATGGACCGATCATAACCAATTTCAATAGGCTTCGTCCTTCTGTCAAAATAATTATTGGTGCCAAATTTCATCAAGATATCTTTAAAATTGCGACTCAGGAAGTGATTCTGAGTCGAACGGTATACTTTAAGGTGGGGATCCGAAGATTTTTTCTCTGCGTTACAATTTCTGCACAAACACATAATACTCCAACCACCTATGGTGGTGTAGGATATAATTATAGTGTAGAGTATAATATAATCGGGCTTGACCGACTGTAACTTTCTATCTCGTCTGAATTTAAAACTTTTAAAAAAATTTACGTTTCGCAGTGTCACATTTGGCAGTTTTAGAACGACAAAAATCCAGTTTTCGAGATATTGGTCTGAAATTGCGTATTCTGTTAATAGATAAGGCCTTAAACATTGACACTGAAAATGATATGAATTAATGAATAATTTTATTTATATGAATATCGGACATATTTTTGTAAATTTTATTAAAATAAAGAACATTTTAAAAGTAGTCGTAGCAAGATCTAATAACATAAATCTTAGCGCAACATTTGCATAATAAATTTTTATCCCTTACATTTACTTCTCATATTTTAAAAAATCGCATTAAGTTGCAGCTAATTTTCTCAAATATACTTTCAAAGATCTTCTTTGATATAATAAGCGTATTTTTAAATTGGAACTCATTGGAACTTTTTAGTTCCAGTCCATTAAAAATATAACTTCCCAAAAAAAAAATATATTATAATATTATGATTTTCTTTTTAGATTTAGATTTCTTTAACCTAGCAAATTACAGAATAATTTGGAAACGAAATTTTGTACAAGTTGTTCAAGAATCAATGTAAACTCGGAAACAAAAAATGGGCGTGGTCACCCACTTTACAGCCCACCTCCTATATAAAAAGGTGATGGTGGGTATATAGATTCGGTAAAGCTGAATATAACATTCTCGCTTGTTTTTTTTTTAATTTTTTTTACTAAGTTTATATTTTTTTCCTAACAATTTTTTTTCATAACTTTGAAACTATTGATCGCATCAAAAACAATTGTATACATAAAGATATTGTTATCCAAAATTTTTGTAAATTTAGTTTAACAAAATCGGACAGGTTGTTTTTGAGTTATGACAACATAACTGGAGAAATTTTTCAAAAAACTAAAATTTTGTGAAAATGAGCAAATTCACTTAATTGCGATTAAATTCGAAACGAATCAATCGATTTCCATGATCGATATCTCATTTTGTTGCTATTACATGTGGCTTTACGATAAAGTAATAAATCAGAACAGTTTTTGCCGTTTTCGATATTTTATGATTTTTTTAAAACAAAAAAACTTGCTATTTTCACGAAAAAAATATATTTTTTGTTTCATTTTTTTTATTATAACTCCGAAACTACCCAGCCGATTGAAACGTAATATATGAAGAGATTAAAGGTTATGTAAATATAAATTTTTCTAAATTTTTTTCAATAATATGGGACTAAAACCTTTTGAGTTATCATTAACTGGAAAAACGCCTAAAAAAATTTGTAATTTTACAAAAAAATTAAAAAAAAACCTCTCCATAGAATTTATAATTGGGCCCATTTTTGGACTACTGGAACCATAATACATCAAATCTACATAGTAGTTATTCAAGCCTTTTTTTTATGTTGAGCTGTGTTATTATATACCAAAAAAATCTTATCAATATCTGCAGTATTTACTGAGATATAAGAAGTTAAAATTAACATACTTCTTTACAAAAGTTGTAAATTAAAATTTTTTTTTAAAGTTGCAAAATCTGTAGGCACTTTCCAATATTTTAAGTATTTTTGCCACAATAAATGATATGTTTACTAATAAATGTGAAAAGTATAACTTCAATTAATATTTTTTTATTTTCGTATTTTTGTAGTTCTAATTTGGATAAATGTGACAATGTGCGTTGTTGGGTTTATTTTACAAAAAGGTGGTAATATTCTTTAACTTATATTTTTTTTCCGGACTGAACAATTTTTGTAATGGTTTCAAAAGAATCTTAACGTAAATGAGTGTAAAGGAAAATCGGAGGCCTCTGGTGAACGGTTTCCCCTTAAATTGATTTAATATCCAAGTCAAGTCATAAATAAATTGTTTGCAAATTTAAAAAAAAAAAATTACATACCCGAGGTGACCAAATTTGGAGGTCTACAATCTACCCCCGTGACCTGCTAGGAGCATGTACTCCTTCAAATCACATCAACTCTAACCATACGGAAAATTTAATTGTTTCAAATTTATATTATTGCATTTAATTTCATTAAGGGTAATTTTTTTACAATTTAGTTGTTAAGAATAGGTATTTAAAAACATACTATGCATTTTTTGTTAAAAATTTTATAGTATATATTTATATGTGTATTATGAAAATCCAGAAAAACATTTCTTAAGGTTATTTTTAAAATGGCGATTTACAGACAAGTATTTATTTAACGTACTAATAACATAATATTTTCAACAAAATTATAAATAATACGCTCTATTTCTTTCCTGAATTAAGATCCTTTTTTTGCGATTCTACTCAATGTGAGACGGACGGACATAGCTAGATTGTCTTAGAATTTAACTTAAGCCCAGAATGTATACTTTCTGAGGTCTTAGATGATTATTATTTTGACATTTTACTCATGAAATGAAAAATTCAAAAAAATCGAACCAGAATAACAGAATTCGAATAATATTTATGCACGAACCTACCCAATATTTCCCAAGTGATTTTTCACTATAGCAGAATGTTATTGTTTATATGAAACGAACTATAAAACTTAATGTTCTTAATACAAATTTTCCAAATGAACATTATATTTAATTTTAGAAAATAATGTAGCATATTTTAACTAAAATTATTTAGTACTTTATTTTTAAAGTTGACTTAATTTTGTGTGGAAACAACAACTACAACTAAAATTCCAGTAAAATATTTAAGTTTCAATACAAAGCATTTTGTGAAAAAACCTAAATAAATACATACATTTGTTTGTACTTATTTGTAATAAACTAAAACTACTTATTACTACTTATACTCACCCAAACATTTGTTACTGTTTTTAAATCTTATTTAAAATTTTAACTTTTGCTTCTAAGTAAAAACAAGTAAAAAGTCAAAAGTACGAAACTAATTAAACCATCAACTTAATGTATGTTTATTTATTTAGTCGTAGATACTTATGACTTTATAAGTAAACACATGCATACATTTATTATGTGTCTTAAATATTTTTGCAAAATATTTTAATACCAGAAATTATTTAACTATAATTAATCTACATTACAGCCATTTTTATATCCATATAAGAATTAAGTGTTTTATACAAGTACAAGTTTACTTTAATCTCGTTTCATCTTTAAGATCTTTGTTATTATATACATACATACATATTTTTTTTCTCTGTTTCAATTTTTATTGTAATTACTTGGCATGCAAAAACAACAAATAAAGTAATAGCAGGAAAAAAACATAAGTAGAAAAGATAAACTTATATTTAACTGTTATTTTACCAACCAGATAGCTTTACTCTTCAAACAAATATTTAAAGAAAACAAAGATTCACTTTGAGATGAATAGTACTTTACAAAAGATACTCAGTATCTTTATATATCAACTTGGAAGAATGTATATTAATATGTTTATATGTACTATGTCCTATATATGTACATAAGTGTTTGTATGTAGAAAAAGTTAATCTTCCCTCTTTTTTTTAATGCCCTTTAATTTCTATTGTATTACTTGTTGAAACTACGAACAGAAAAAGAGTTCATACAAGTATAAAAAGCAACCAGATGATGAAAATAATGAAGGAAAAAGAAACATTATACTTCCTATGTTTCATTGCTAAGTAGTTATATTGAAAATTAAAAGTATATAAAGGAATGTATTCATTAATTTTCGAGAAATAAAAATTTTTCCATTAATTTTCTATTTAAGAAAATTATTGTTCAATTCCTAATTTATAGAAAAATTTCGATCGATCTTTTATTCAGTAAATTTTTAATGAAATTTCTATTAAAAAATCATTCAAATTTTGCATAATATTTTCGATAAATTTTATTTTCATATGAATTTTACGATAAATTTCTTCTCTATAGAAAATTTTCGATTAATTTTCTTTTCATAGAAAACTTGCGACTAATTTTCTTTTAACGGAAAATTAGCGATACATTTTCTTTTTACAGAAAATTTGATATAATTTTTTTTTTTCATAGAGAACTTGCTATTTTTTCACATAGAGAACTTGCGATAAATTTTCTTTTTATAGATAATTTGTGATATATTTTCTTTTTACAAAAAATTTGCGATAAATTTTCTTTTCATAGAAAACTTGCGATAAATTTTCTTTCTATCAAAAATTTGCGATAAATTTTCTTTCTATCAAAAATTTGCGATAAATTTTCTTTCTATCAAAAATTTGCGATAAATTTTCTTTCTATAGAAAATGTGGGATAAATTTTCCTTCTATGGAAAATATGCGATAATTTTTCTTTCTATAGAAAATTTGCGATAAATTTTCTTTCTATAGAAAATGTGCGATAAATTTTCTTTCTATAGAAAATGTGCGATAAATTTTCTTTCTATAGAAAATTTGCGATAAATTCTCTTTCTATAAAAAAGTGCTATAAATTTTCTTTCTATAAAAAATTTGCGACAAATTTTCTTTCTATAGAAAATGTGCGATAAATTTTCTTTCTATAGAAAATTTGCTATAAAGTTTCTTTCTTTAGAAAATTTGAGATAAAGTTTCTTTCTTTAGAAAATTTGCATTAAATTTTCTTTCTATAAAAAATTTTCGATAAATTTTCTTTCTTTAAAAGATTTGCGATAAATTTTCTTTCTATAGAAAATATGCGATAAATATTCTTTCTATAGAAAATTTGTGATAAATTTTCTTTATATAAATAATTAGCGATGAATTTTCTTTTTACAGAATAGTTTCACTTCATTCCTTTACAACTCTGTCACCGTATACAGTAATATTAAGACCAAACCGTAAACGAACATTACGTGAATTGTACATTCATGCAAAATAATCAACTTTAACTAAACAACTAAACTGAAGTCTTTAACTGGGCCTGCCTGGAAGACTGACTGAATGACTGTGTATAGAAAATGTAAATGTTGGAAAATATAATAAAAGGTACAAAATATTTAAAAGAAAAAATTAGTACGTGAAAAAACGTAGTATTTTTTTTTTTTTATTCACACAACTCTTTACAATTTGTATTTGGCAGATTTAAAGCAAATTTTTATAACTACAAGTTTGTATTTCTCTGTTTCGTTTCGTTTATTTTCATTTACTTTTCTCCTATTAAAAAAAAAAAAATCAAAAAACACAATCAAAAAGTTTCAAAAGGTAGATATTATTAAAGTCTAAAGACAACAAAAACACTAACTATAAACAGAAAACTCGGTTTCATTACATGTTGAAGATTGTCTTATGTGAAATTTCAAGGCAACTGATTGTGAAAAAGGAAAGCAAAAAAAGATATATTAATATACTCGTATGATGATTATAATTTAAATTAATTAATATAAGTATTTCAAGTGATTTTGTGGTAAATCCTTTTTAAGTAAGTATATTTTCTAGACTTGTTATGTGATTTTTTTTTTTTTTAATTTCAAGGTTATATAAAAAGCAATTAGATGTAATAAAAGTAATTATGGTATTAAGGATTTAGAAGACGTTATTAAAAGAAATTGTTGGAATTAAAATAAACACATCTCAAAGTTTTGTTGTGTAAATTCAAAGTTTTCGAAAGCTGATAAAATTTAAAGGTTTAATATTTTATTTTAATAAGAATTTTCACTGAAAACAATTTGACATATTAATAAAATAAGAAAAGACTGCAAATAATAATAAGAATATTAATAATAAATTAGGAGTTAATTATAAAGAAAACCATATTAGATCTAACTACTTTTTTCCATTTAATAATTATTATTATTAGTATTATTATATTTTTTTTTTTTTTTTTTTTTTTTTTTTGCAAATTTAAAATATATAATTCTTTCTCCCAAATTTACACATAAGAATTGTAATTAGCAAGCTCCCTTTTAAATTAAACCATAATTTTTACTCAAAATGTCAAAAAGTTTGTTTTCCTTTCATCCTACTTTTGTTATAACTTAGTAAATACGATTCCAACTAAGACACATATTATTTGGACCCATTTCAATTAGGTTGTGAAAGAATGATGAAAATATATTTATTAGCTTCTGAGTTATTGCATTCGGACCACCCTTTATGTGAAATAATAAAAAAAATTATTTACAAATTTCATGTTCGCAAGGTTATAATTACGGTTCACTGTGGGACAGTATTATGTATTTGTACTAATATTTGTTACACCCCGAAATATGGATATGATCCACCTTAATATATACGAAACAACTATTACTGATTTATTTAACGATATCCAACTATTTGTCAGTCTGTCCATGAAACCTTGTAATCATATATTTATATGGAAGGTATTATGCGTTTATGCTGATATTTGTAATTCCAAGAATCCCTGATCTAATACCCACCTTAATATTCACCCAATCGGCTTAGAAACACTTTTTGAATAATTTAATGATGTCCACATTCCCACATTGGGATAAAAGGGGTCGAAAATTCAGGAAAAGGTGATATCAATATTTTAATGATCACTTTTTTTTATTGAATATTAGGTAGACAAATTCAGCTTTAGAATTTTAAGATTTCTTTTTAGCAGAACGGTAATGTCCATCCGACCGTCTGTGCATTAGAGTTAAATGGGTCGAGAATTATGCATAATTCAGGGAAGGTTGGTGTCAACACTTTAATGATCACGTTTAATTTTCCTATTTATTAGTAAGTAAAAAATGCATTTTTAGAATCATAAGATGTTTTTTTGGCTGAATGATAATGTCCGTCCATCCGTCTATACATTTGGGTTAAATGGGACGAAAATGACGCTTAATTCAGGAAAAGGTGATATCCAAATTTTGATGATCACATTGTATTTTTTCTATTTATTAGTTAGTAAAAAAAAATGCACTTTTAGAATTCTAAAATATTTTTTGCCAGAATGGCAATGTCCGCCCTTCCGTCTTTACATTTGGGTTAAATGTATTAATTCAGGGAAAGGTGATATCAAAATTTTAATACTTACATTTTGTTTTCACTTCACTAATCGAGAAGCAAAAAAAAAATATTTTTCGAATTTTAAGATTTTTTAGAGAGAATCTAATGTCCGTCCATCTGTCCGTCTGTTTGTTAATTTTTGCAAATTTTCCAATTCAAAATCGTTTAACTTTTGATTCAATAAAGATAACGAATCAAAATTTTCTTTGTTCGATAGATAATTTTATTGTTTTCAATTGCATAAAATACAATAAAATCGGATGAAAATGTTTGGTTATATGTGGAAAAATCTTGACCAAGATCTTGAAAATTGAGATTTTTGAAATTTCAAATGTATATAACTCGATAAATATATAAGATAAGTAGTAGGGTAGATGGGGGAGCATTCGACATATGGGCACATTTGTTTTTGCCAATTATCTTTAAAATGAAGTAAAATTTTTTTGTGTTATTAATTTATTTTCTTTTCAGATATGAAAGACCTTTCATCTATAAAATTTTGAAATTTACAACATACATTTGTTCGAAGGTAGACGTGATTAATTGTTTTTTCAATACTCTTTTAAATATTTTACTGTGGGTACTTTAAGTGATAACTCTCATATTTTTTGGAATTTATCAAAGAATTTTTTATATGTTATAAACATGATAGTAATGAACAAGGTTTGAAAACATATGTTTTAATAAATTGCTTTAAACTGTGAAAAAATTATAACTTGTTCGCAATACTTCTAAACTGCTGCTATGCCGATTTAGCTTATCCTACAGGAACGTTGTAATCAGATTCAAAGCTCTTACTATCTTAAGATCTTTCACTGATCATATAGACTAGAGAGTCTATTAAATGAATTCAAACAAAAATCATTAAGTGATTTTCTTATACATAGATTTTGGGTCGCCATTGTTAATTGAATTTATATTTATTTTATATAAAATTAATTTAAAGATATTAATTTTTGTTTGTTTTTTCAAATACGGTATTAAAATAAAGTAGAAAACCATTATATATAGAAGCACTATTCTGCCCCCATCACTTAGCGAATTTACCCCATGGGATGGGGTAGTTTCGACGTTTTTGGTCACTTCACAAATTCTCAATAAAAGTTAACTTAACATGAAGATAGTCAGGATCAAAAGAGCTTAAATATAAGCCAACATATCAAGGTTTTTATTACTAAGGGAAGTTTACTGATATCGTGAACCGATTTGCAAATACAACATTTTAAACAAAAAAGTGACGAATGCTCCTCCGTCTACCCTACATGCAAGCATGTTTTCTTAAGGATTTATCAAGGACTTTAAGGTGTTTTAAAAATCTTGGAAATCAGGAAATTTTCTATGAGACTAGTACCCTATTTTGAACCCCCATCGTTCCGTTCCTGAAATGTGTATGGGATGCTTTTAAAATCAAAATTCTACTGTCCTCGGCTACGCCTATGTGAAATTTCATGTAAATCCAATCAGCCGATTAGAAGTTACAGATTTATTTTGATTCAAAGAAAACGTCTGTACTTAAGCTGTTATTGTATGAAATCTACAATCTAAAAAAAATATTTTCTCAATTCGGGCTATATATGCGCACAATTTTTTTTTTTCATAATATTAAAGTGGACAATATATACTATTTTTCAAAAAAATTTCAGAACAAACATCCTATAATATTTTAAGTTGCATTCCATGAAAATTAAAAATTAGTGTATTTTAGGACAATTTTCAAAAAATAACAAAAATATTAGGAGAAAATATAATTTACAAATACTTGAAGAAAAGTACACCGAAATATCTGAAGTTGATGGTTTCATTTTAAATTTTTACCTTAAAAGACCTTTTTTTTTAAATAAATACACTGAAAATTGATGAAAATTTAATTTTTTTACTTTTTTCCAAATTGTAAAAAAAAAATTTAACTTTGACAGCTCCTTATAAGAAAACAATACAACTTAGCTTGACGATTTTAATGTCTGTTGATACTTAATTTTGTCTATTTTTAATTGGTACCCAACTTTATTACAAAATTTAAATTTTAAAATTCAATTAATCGCTCTTTTGATACATTTTACTCCAACGTGCGCATAGAGTAGCATATAGAGACGAAATTCTCGATTGACATTTAAACAAAATTGCTGTTTTGTAAACAAAAAATAGTTTTTATTTTCTGTTGGCAACAACAAAATGTATTTGATTACATGTATTTTGTTGTTGCATGAGTTAGGTTTTTGACAACCGACTTAGGTTTTTGACAATTAGTTTCGTCTCTTGTTACTCTTTGAACGTGCGTCCGTCTATTAAACATTGCAATCAAACTACAGGTCGCGAAAGATAATTTGGCTTAAGGACGAACCTTATTGAAATTGGTCCATTATTTCACATATATGTATATAACTGAGTATAGCTCTTAATTATTGAATTTCACTTTATAAAATACATATCGAGGGTTTGTATTCAAAAAGGCCTATCTACAAAATTCCAATTGTTCAGAAGAGCAGAAAAATTGTTTCTTTTAGTAATTTTTCAACATTTTGCATTTAAATAAAACTATTTTATTAATTTATACAACATAAATGCATGTTTTAGTGGTATATAAGAATATTATACTTGTTGTAGCATATTTAGGGTTAATATGAGGTCATAAAATATTGTTTAAAATAATTATAACCTACACCACCATAGGTGGGGAGGGTATTATGCGTTTGTGCTGTTGTTTGTAACACCCAAAAATATTGGTCTAAGACCCACCTTAATTTATACCAATCGGCTTAGAATCACTTTCTGAGTCGATTTAACGATGTCCGTCCGTCCGTCTGACCGTCTGTCCGTCCATGTAAACCTTGTAATCAAACTACAGGTCGCAATTTTGAACAAAAATTAATGAAATTTGGCACACAGGTTGCTAATAGTTCAGGGACGAAGCCTATTGAAATAGGTTATGATCGGTTTATTATTTCACCTAGCCCCCATACAAATGTCCTCCCGGAAAAGGGTTTAACGATCATAAATCCCTTAAATACAGCAATATTTTAATGAAATTTGGCACATATAAGTTTTATATAAGTTTAAATCTGTGTGCCGATTTTCAGAAAGATCGGTTCATAATTGACCATAGCTCCCATATAAACCCTTTTTCAGAAAATCACTTTATCGGGCATAAATCCAATTAAAATGTTAGTATCATGTTAATATGCGACAAAGGTAAGTTTTATATAAACATAAATGACACTATAAAATTTTACAAAGATCGATCCATAATTTACCATAGCTCCCATATAAGGCCATCTTTCGGGATTCACCCAAAAGTGAATAAATTCATATAAATGATAGCATCGACGCAATATTCTGTATTCTTATGTTTTATTTTACACTTAATATGAATATCAGTCCACATTCGGCTCGAAGTCTAATAAAAGACCCCTCCCCTAATTATAATGTACACAATGGTGTAGGGTGTAGGGCTTGACCGACTATATCTTTTTCTCTCGTTTTTTATTCATTTTATTTTTCCTCTTCAAAATATTACTTAAAATTTCATATGCAATTGATGTGTGTAGACATGAAAATGAAAGCTCATAATTTCATTTTTTTAATAAAAAACAAAACCACAAAATCTATAGAGAAAAATATTGTTTTTTGTGTTACAAGAATAAAAATATAAAAAACCAAAAAACCGCAAAAAAAACTTATTGAACTCTGTATATAATTTCAGACAAGAAACAGACTTCACAACATGCAACAATCTAAACAAAAAAGAGAAAATAAGGAAAAAATAAAAATAAACGCAGATATGTAAATATATATCGTCACCTAAAATGCAAAAGGGCCAAATAACAAAAAAAAATAAAAAGTGGTGTAATAAGCAACTAGTTTTATTTTTTACAAATAAAAGACCTCACTGCCTGTTTCTCTATGTCGAACGAAAAATTCGTTTCGAATAAATATAAAGAAAACAAAAAGAAATTTTTAAATTTATTTGTTGTTTTCCATACATTTATTCGAAACGAATTTTTCGTTCGACATAGAGAAACAGGTAGTTAGACAAATGTTACTCCATATCAGACTAAGTAAACTTGATAGAACTCTTTCTTGTATAATTTTAAAAATTATTAATTTTCCCTTTTTACATTTTATGTGACGATATATGTATTTAAGTGGTGATACATTTTTTCAGAGATTTATTAAAAGAAAATATTGTCAAACACAAGCTGTTACAAATTTAATTATGTAAATTTTTTTTTAAATAAAAAATACATATAAATAGTAAAATTGTAATATTTCTGCATGGGAAATACTCACATCGCTTTCCAATTACAAAATATATATTCTGATTTAAATAATATTCAAATGTACCTTGTTCCATCTAAAAATCTTCTTAGAAAGAAAAAGGATTCAAAAATATTTAACATTAAGAGTCATTAACAACAGAAAAAAATCTTCTAAATGTTTAAATCTTTACTTATTTTTATTGATCTCTTCTCACGCTCTATTGAGTTGAAAAACGTTTGAGTTTTAACTCAACAACTTTACGTTTCTCATTCATATCTTTTTGTTTTCATAATTCATTTAGATTTTTTTGAACAAATATTTTGAGTTAAAACTTGATTTGAAGTCCACACAAGACGTAAAACTAACTGCTGGTGTTGGTTTATGAACAAACAGCAAAAGATTGCGGCAGCAACAACAACCTGTATATGTGCAACAAACAAGCAAACAATGAAACAATTGAATAAGCAGAGGCAACCAACAACTGTTCAAATCAGACAAGCGTTAAATGTTAAAGTGTAAATATTCAATTCAGTCAACCAAAAAACGTTCATATTCAGTTTACAGTCAGTTTACTATCAAAGTATTTTAGTTTATTTTAGCCATATTTTTGTTATTCTTCTATGTATCTTAACTGTGAGTTCTGGTGTTGGCTCGTTTTATGTTTTTTTTTTTTTTATTATATGAATGAATAGAATGAATGATATTAAAATCGTTTATGGTTTATATTTGTTAAGTTACTTCAAGTGTTGTTTTAGTTCTTTATTTTATTACGACTATTATATTTTTTGGTTTTTATTATTAAAAAATCATTTTACAATCGCATACTGTGGGCGATTTGAAATGAAGTGTTCGTTAATGGAAAAAAAAAAGATCTTTAAGCAAGACTTAAAACACAAACGGAAAAAATATGTTTAATTCTTTTTTATGTAAAATTGACCTAATTATGATGTTTGCTTGAATATAGTCGTATTATAATATACAAATTAATAATATTGCCTTAGGTATTAAAATTTGAAAATTGTTTAGTTAACAAATTATTTTGATTTGTATTTTTTCATAAATTTTTGTAAGATTGACATTTAAATTATATTTAAGATTGGATATTTACAATATATTAAATTTAGTTCTATTAAAAATGGTCACACAGTGCACAGTGATTCCAAAACTTTTTTTTTTTAAATAATTCTGTAACTTTTGAACCGTTGGATACACGCAAAAAAAATATGCTTCTAGTGATCATAAACTAAGAGCAACATACTATGATTGTAATATATGATTACAGTTAAAAATAAGTAGGCAAAACAAAATATGACTTAAAAGCAAATTAAAATATTGCTTTATGATTGTAGAATTAACCAAATTTTTAAAATTAACTGAATGGCTGTAGAATTAAATAAATAGTTTAGAATTGACTAAATTTGGATTTTTCATAAAATATGGTTTCATATAAAAATATTTAAATACATATTATAATTGCAGTCAACATATAAAAATTTTGATTGTGGGTAATCATTAAATTATAAAACAGAAACATGAACGTTGCTATTCTTTACACGGTATTATTCAAATCAATGAAAAACAGCTATACAAACATTAAATAGTTGTATTGATCATGATGTAACCATGTTTTTTCTCTGTGTAAAAGTTTTTTTAAAAACTCCCATTTCTTCACGAAAATACCCAAAATACCAATTTGAGAACTTAACAAAAAGAATTAAAAAATGTTTGGATAGGGCTTGTAGCCAGACCTTTGCCCCAATCTCCTCCGGATTTACTTTAGACGCATTTGCATTAAGATTTTAAAATATTAAAAAATAATAAAGCCCAGAACAAAAAACAAATTTTACCAGTGAATAAGCATTGCCAACTTTTTGGAAAAAACTACAAAAAATTTTAAATTTTTTTTAAAGTTCCAATTGCAGATTAATGTAACTTTTTAACGAATTTATATATTTATATGATTCTTAGAATTTTTTAAGGAATTTTAGGGGCAATATTAAGCCCGCCAAGTTAAAAAAACTAAAATAAATAGAGGCTAAAAATGGGATAAACATTTATTTCGACCTGAATATCTCTTTAACTAAAAGATATAACCTAAGTATTTTTTGTAGAGATTAGCAAGGACTATCTATATATCAATTTTTTCTTCTGTCATATCATAAATTAATTTTATTGAGATATATATATAGTTATAGTTACAGAATTATTTAAAAAAAAAAAAAAGCGTTTTGGAACCACTGTGCAGTTTATTATACTATTTGGATATTACTTTTGATATGGGATTATCTCTTACAAAAGATATAGTTTTTACAAAAATTTAAGATCATTTTTAAAAATATTCGAAGTTTAAATATTCATAGCTTTTTAAGATGCAATTCGATTTCACTGGAGTAGATAGAAGCAAAAAGGTATTTATGTCCTCTTTAGATATCATAATGAAAAATAAGTAAGTAATAGTCGGTCTAGCCCCACTACACAGTGGGGCAGAATCTACATTTTTTGGAAATAAATCTGTAACTTCTGATCGGCTGGTTGGATTTGCATGAAATTTGGTATATGTATAGCAGAGGAGTGTACAAAAATCCCAAAAATGGGTTTTTTCAAATATTCGGCTATAAAATCCACATTTTTCCGAAGTGCCGTAGATTTTGATTGAAAACTTTTAACAACATATTGCAGATTCTTAAATTGGGATTTGAGAAAATATAGTCTAAAGTCAAAACTTTCATATAAAATGGGTCGAATTCGGAAGAGTGTGTACCTAGACCATTTGAGTTATTGGGCTTGCTTTTTATTTTAAAGTCTTCTCTGTGAAGATACCTTTCAGAAAAATATAAAATTATTATATGTTGTTAAAGAAAATTTAATTTTAGAGAAAAAAGAGTGAAGATACTCTTTCAGCCAAAAAACACAAAAAGTCGTAATTTTTGACATTTTCAAATTCAAAATCGTTTATCTTTGGACTCGGTAAAGATATCGACTTAAAATTTTTTTTATTCGATAGATAATTTTGTTCTTTAATTAGTGAATGGAAAAACGAAATGAAATCAGTGAATAGGATATATATGAATAAAACTGGACCAAGAACATGCAAAATTGAGGTACTTAAAAATTCAAATGGAAATAACTCAAAAACTATAAGAGATAAATGGTATACGTTAGCATGTTTTTTGTAGTTCTTATCAGTGCCTATAAATATAAAAATTTGGCAAGCGATTAAAAAATGTCTATGTCAGAGATACCCAACTTTGAGCCCCTTTAGCTCCGCCCCTGAGGGGTCTGTTCCGTCCCCCTTCCAAACTTAACATTGTACAACTTAACTCTGCTATACATATACCAAATTTCATGTAAATCCAACCAGCCGATCAGAAGTTACAGATTTATTTCCAAAAAATTTCGATTATGCCCCACTGTGCACTATAGTAAACCCAGGACCAGTTGCCAATTATTGATCAATGCTTGAATTAGTTAATTAAAAGGTAGTTAATTTGAAAAATTTGTAGTCAAATTTAATAAAAAAAATTATTCAAATTAACTAACTTTTTCTATAAATAGAAGAAAGTTTATTCATTTTAACATTTGAATTTTATTCAAATTGACAAAATTTTGTCAATTCCAAAATCCTGTTTAAACTCCTGTAGGAAAAATTTACTATAAGTTACTACCATAAAAAATAAAATCATAAAAATAAATTTTTCGGTTTTTGCGTTACCACTGTAACACAAACTTAAGTATCTTATCAAGTAGTATTTTAAAATCAGCAGAGTTTCGGAAATGTTTCAATCAGCAATATAGTAGCTATTTGAATACATAACCAATAGTGGCACCATCTAATGGACTCCACTACACAGTCCTCTTTACTTATAATCTCTACCGGTGTTAAATTACGTTAGTGGTTCATAGCAAGTGCTAAATTATTACAATTGCAAAATATTTTTTTTTTTTTAATTTGTAATTATAGCCAGTTTTAAATTCTAAAATATTTCAAATCTTTTAATATATTTCATTAAACTAATTACATAAATTTTGTTGCAATGTTTTAATTCAACATCTTGAACACAAGTACAATTTAAAACAGCTTTTAAATATAAAAAAACACTATAAATTATTATATAATAGATTCATTTCATAGTTAAAATCTATGTTTCTTATTTCAATTTTTTCCCCTCTTCAAATTGAAAAGTGAATTTAACAACTCTGCAGATTAGAGGCATAATACTAAGTAGAAGAAAAAAAATATATATATATATAATAACAACAATAGTGGCAACAACAATAAGTAAGTGAGTAGTATATAATACCGTTTTATTAACGTAACAAAATACCTGTTAATCTTCATTGGAATACGGTGAGTACACGTACTCCATCAATAATAGATTAATTTAACATTTGTATATGAAGTACAGACTTTCTAAAGCACAATGTAATGGATTGTAATACGTGTGGAAGTAAATATTTGTACTTAAGGCGAAAAATTAACATGAATCAATAAGTATTAACATTGTTATTAAAACTTCCATTCAACTGCATGTTAAAATTTCAACTGATTCCAAGTGTATAGGGTTTTTAGTTCTTTCAATGTTTTAATCTCAATTAAGCCCAAAATTTGTGGCTTAATTAAAGTCATCTTAGCAAGAAAAAAAAATTTTTTTTTTTTAAATACCATTGTGCAACCGAAATGGTTACTTCTGTTATACGTTAAAACGTTTATATTCGTAAATACCCATACAAACATTAATATGTATAAGTATATTTCTTTTTTTCTAAAATAATTCGACAAAGAGGTTTATTGGTTGCACATAAACAACTTGCAACATAATCATTTAATATTGTTGTAGACATTGAGAGGCATAATACAAATGACTTACGCCTCGCAGGCAAACATTATGAAAACACTACAACACTAAACTAACCACACAATACAATAAACTCTATACAAACATAAATACTAAATACATGCATAAATGTATCTTAAAGTGTGCGAGTATTTAAAGTGTATGAATGGTTGGTTGTTTCGTCACGATGCGATATGAGTAGACTATATCGAAATGTAAATACAAAATGCAATCACATACATACACATCGTCTATTGTATACATATGTACGTAACATAGAAATATACCTAGGAATTAGAGTATTAGAAGTCAGTCAAAACAATCTGCCCATACAAAGTGTATGATGGCTTAGATACATATTCATATTTACATACATATAAGCTAAGACTTAGCTGATATTTTGAGTGGGAGCTTTAAAATTTTACTTAAAATGTTTTGATTTACAGCAGACAATATAATACTTATATACATATTCAAGCATATATGTACTCAAATATTCAATAATTCATTTGTTCACTCATGTATATGTGTTTTTCGAAATTGTATATTTTATAGACAGTTGCATCAATATCTATTTAGCATACAACATTTTAAATTTGTAGCAACCACAAAATAACATGCTGCAGGGTATTTTAAGATGATGTTGATATTTTTAACAGATAAGATGTAATTATACTTATTTGATTTTTTTTAATAGTAATTTTTAGTTTGTTTTAAAACTTATATTTTGTCGAACATCTTTCCACGTTTTTTATGTCTGCCTAAATGTCTGCACAGAAAAAACACATTATTTGTGGCAAAAGAATTTTTTGCCAATCGAAATTTGTCGGTTACGAGTACTATCACTATTCGATTGCTGAATTAATAGTACACACAACCGATTCATAAAAACCAATTTGATGAAAGTAAATAGTACCAGTTGAAAATTTTATATTTATTTTTTCTGTCAATTTATTTTAATAATTTTTTATTTTTCCTTTCAAATTTATTTATTTTATTTAAACATACTTACAATTATAACAAACATTAAAACAAAACTTAAAAAGATATTTTGAGTTTATAAACTTCAAAAATGTTTTTTTTTTCCATTTCTTTATTTATTGGAATCAAACAGCGGACATAATATATGCCTTAAGTTCTTTTGGAAATAATTCTGTAACTTGTGAACCGTTGGAGATATCTCATTAAAATTTCACATGATCAGAGTTGAGGTGCCTTGAGTTGATTTATAAATTTTTGTCTCATTTTTAGCCTCCTTTTTCTCTAGTTTTTTTTTTTTAACATGACGGGATTAATATTGCCCCTAAAATTTTTCTAAAATAATATTGCTGCAAGAATCATATAAATATATTAATCCGATAAAAAGTTATATTATTTTGAAGTCGGAACTTTAAAAAAGTTTCATATTTTATTGTTTTTTTTTTTTCTAAAAAGGTAGCAATACAATCGATATGTTACATACGAAATGACAAAATCAGTATACCCCTTATCAAAATCGGTTAATAAATAAAAGTGTTATAGGCTAAAAACTAGAAACACAGGGTGTCCGTTTCATACTTTTCTGCTAATATTACTAAAACAAAAGCATGTACGACAACGAAATTTTGTATAAATAGTATAAGGGTCGATATAAACTTGGAAACTGAAAATGGGCGTGGTTCGCCCACTTTATCGCCCACCTCCCATATAAGGTGAATTGTCAACGAAATTTTGTACAAGTAGTTCAAGGATTAATGTAAACTCGGAAACAAAAAATGGGCGTGGTCACCCACCTTACCGCCCACATCCTTATAAAAAGTTGATGGTGGGTATATAGATTGGGCCAAGCCGAATATAACATTCTCGCTTGTTTTTTTTTTTTTTTTTTTTTGTTTATATTTTTTTCCTAACAATTTTTTTCATAACTTTGAAACTATTGATCGTATCAAAAGCAATTGTATAGATCATTTAAAGATATTGTTAGCCAAAATTTTTTTAAATTTAGTTTAACAAAATCGGACAAGTTGTTTTTGAGTTATGACAACATAAGTGGAGAAATTTTTCAAAAAACTAAAATTTTGTGAAAATTAGCGAATTCACTTAATTGCGAATAAATTCGAAAAGAATCAACAAATTGTTATGATCGGTATCTCATTTTATTGCTATTATATGTGGCTTTGCGATAAAGTAATAAATCTGAATAGTTTTTGCCGTTTTCGATTTTTAATGATTTTTTTTAAAACAAAAAAAACTTGCTTTTTTCACGTAAAAAATATATTTTTTGTTTCATTTTTTTATTATAACTCCGAAACTACTGAGCCGATTGAAACGCAATATATGAAGAAATTAAAGGTTATGAAAATATAAAGTTTTTTAAATTTAATTCAATAATATCGGACTAAAACTTTTTGAGTTATAATTAATTATGTGGAAAAACGCCTAAACGGACTACTGGACTACTGGAACTATGCTACATCAAATCTATGTAGTAGTTATTGAAGCCTTTTTTTGCTGTTGACCTGTGTTATTGTTAAAAAAAATGCAGGGACTTAAAACTATCTCAAGCCTTGATGATTATGTTTAAAAAGACGTAAAAAATATTTTTTATTATGCTAAATCATCGATTATGTTAATTCATTAATAGAGATGCTGAAAATTTTTTTGATAATACGTAAGATCAAGGAATATGAGATTCCATTAAAACCTATCAAATTCATTAATAGTAGAGCTAGTATTCTAACTGTTTGCATAAAACATAAGACTCATGAGAATATTTGGCAAAAACCACAAAATCTGTAAATATCTATTTGATGAAAACGTATGACCCTTTTCAATATCTTAAAATCTATTAATCTTGGGTCATGGTAAACTGGAAACGCGTTCTAATAGTAAATGGACAATCGTAAACTAAATTAGGTTAGAAAATAATGATTTTTTTAAGGTTTCAAAATAAATGATCTGCATGTATTGCTACGTTATAAAAACTGTAAAGTAATCGAATTTTTATATAGCGAATTAGAAAGGTATCTCAGATCTAGATATCGGTCCGTTTGGACTAATTAGTAGAACTATGTCTTAAAAAAATATCATCAACATTTCGTTAAAATGTGTTCAGATTCTGAGAAGAAAATATAGAAAATATGATATCACGTCATAATATTCACCACGAATTGCAGTCTAATAATAAAACTTTCGTAGAATATCATGTTCAAACTTGTTTAAAATAAGGATTCTATAGTTTTAAAGGGATATGTAACAAACCCAGACTAAAACATACTTAAAAGTATGAAATATATAAATAAAAGTGAAATTAAGAATCCTAGAACATCAGCCAGAAACTGTAAGGGCACTAAGGGATAGAATTTGTTTTGGTGCTTTATTTATATTTATTAATATCATGAAATTATGAAACAAATTTGAGAAAAGAAAAGAAAGTGGTGCAAAACTGAACACTTTTTATTTGAAAAACATCTTAATTTTTTGCAAAAACTAAATTAATTTTAAAACTTTTTATTCTTCATTACATTAAATAAATTCATCATGAATAATAATATTATTAATTACTTTTTACATTACTTTATATGATAAGAAGATATCACCTAAAAACATAAACAGTTACAAAAAAGTGTTCACTTTTGCTCTATAGTGTAGCAAAAAAAAAAAAAAATTATTTAAAACAAACTAATTTTTTTGAAATTCCTTATGTATGAATTATAAGGAATTTATATACTTAAGAAATAAAAGGCGGATGATAAGGCATACAATTAAAAAATATTAAATTAATTAATGAGAAAATATAAATATTTTTTCATAAAAAAAAAAAAAAAACATTATTTTTAGGTATTAAAAAGATAACTTTGATCTTTTAATAAAAAACATGAAATTTAATTCGTCCTTACACCAAAATATATATTTGTACAAATTTCTTTAAGGTCTTCAAAATTGAGATCTGTGCTTTTTTCGGACATCGTTAAAACGACAAAGAAAATGATTTTGATTAGAACGGAATAATTTAAAGTGGGGATCCGAAGATTTTTTGTGCGTTATAATTATAAGCATAATATCCTAACCACATATGGTGGTTTATGATGTTTCTAACAATTGAACATCAAATTGTAGTAACCACATTATATGGATAGTCTACATTACCTTTAGTTCTAATGTTAATAGAAAATCATTATTTGTTTGTAAATTTATATTTGTTTTGTTTGAACTATCAAACTAAACTGCCCCACAATATGCTGTTTTCCAAAGTTTTAAACAAAAACCGGTTAACCGGTTTTTCTTAAATTTTTTTTCTTTAAATTTGTAACCGGTTTTTCTCAAATGACGAATATTCAAACTATTCGAAAACCGGTATTTGCAAAACCCCGAATAATCGATCTTCCTAATATACATATATATCTTAAATTTCTTGTTTCTTGGCTAATTACTCGTATTACAAAAAATTCAAAAATTACTATTGGAATAACAAACAAGTAAGGAAGAATAGTCGGCCAACTCCGATGATATGCTACCCCCACTCCATTGTGTTTGTGCATAAAATTTCAAAATGTATATTATATTTATGTATATTATATTCATTATATTACAAGGTTGGAAACCGATACCGTTATAAATACCGATACCGATTAAATACCGTTTAAAGTTGGTTACCGTAACTGATACCGATACCGAAATTATTATTTTGTTAAAAATACCGGTATTCAAATACCGTTTCCCTCTGTAACGGTATATACCGGTATTTTGGTTTCGGTATTTTAAAAATACAATTTTTTTAACATTGTATTGTATTGTAAGAATAATTTATCATATAATTTATAATCGCTTTTAGTCCGACGTTGGTTGGACTAAATAGATATTAAGATTTAGATTTAAGATTTGATTAATTATTGTTAGTTCACTTAACTTTTGTGAAGATTTAAGAAATAAAATTACTGATAAAAAAAAAAATAAAATATAATTTACTTGAGGAAATAAGAAAGATAAAACTATTTTTAATAATAAGAGTTTATTAATGTAATATTTATAGAATTTTGTTTTAAAGAGGACTTTTATTGTTTGTTTCTTTGTTACACTAGTATCGTTTGCAATAAATAGTAGGGCGAATCTTATGAATTCAAATAAACATCATGTCAGCACTAAGAAACAGCAAGTAAAAAACTAGAACTGATTGAAAGGATCTTGTAAGCATCCTTAATATACGATGTAAATTTGACATTGTTATGGACAACATCCGGAATTAATATCTAGAAATTTGGAAAAACATTAAGAAAGTTAAGGAAAAAAGTTAGTTATGTCAGACCATATAGCATGATGTTTCAATCATAAAAGGAAGACATTCTTCGAAAATAAAATTTCATAATTTAGGTACGTTTAAATGTGCGATACACTTTGATTATTTCCAATAATGTTGATGGACCACTCTATTGAAGCTACAAACAATTTTATACTATTTGAACTCAAATTTAAACGGTTTCGGAAAAGACGTTCATCAGCCACTACATATTTCAAAAATTATTAAATTCTAAATTTTTAAGTGAATTTTGAGTAAATTAACTTTTCAAAGAGATTTTTAAAGCTTGTATAAAAATGTTTAAATAAAGTATACGAATGTCTGAGTAAATATTTTATTTCATTTTCTGGCTCAAGTACGATATTTTTTTATACATATCTAACATATGTATGTATGAATAACCATTGTGCGAATATTCTAAGAACTGTTTCACAATATTTCGCACAATATTAGCATTCGTTTGATTTGAAAAATCAGTAGAATAACAATTGTTCTAATTTCTTTTTCTCTGTACATTTACATTTAAATCTGATCATGGAAAGTTTAATATCTTTTCTGGGCCTCAGTTATTCAACTAATGCACTATGGTTTCGCCGACCACTTTTTTTGGCCAAAACTAATTTTGGTAACATTTCCTTTTTGTGTTTTAATTATGGTAGTTTTATAAGCAAATTTAAAATATGTATAAAAAATTTGACTTTTTTCAACGGTTTTCATTAATTTATAATTATTGAATACAACAATTTATTAAATAAGTTTATTATGGAAAATAGTACTTGGGATAAGTACTTTTACAATTGAATGCGAAATCAGTTAGAACTTGTTGTCATTTTAGAAAAATATAGTTTGTTTTGCAAAACCCAAAATGAAATTGGATTCGTAAAAAAATTTACATTTCATTAGACCTGCAAGTTTTTGGTGAAAATCGGTAAAGAAAAACTCAACGGAAATAAATAAACATATATCTGGGCTATATTTTCCGTTTTGCGATTTTCGAGAAAATCCATTTTTTCCGTATAAGTTAGCATTGGAAATTCTTATCATTTACAAAGGTCAAAAAAAAGAGTAAAAATGCAAAGATAAAAAATAAAGTAGCAGATATTGCTAAAATATAGTTGTGTATCAAAATTAATGCTGCTTAAGCAAAATGCACGATTTTGGGTTGAGATAAGTGAAATATGTTAAAATTTCCTTTGTAATGACTTTACTTCTGACACAAAAAGTGTAAAAATTAATTAAATTTTTAAAATACAAAATAAATACATTAAATTGATTTGATTTTCACCCAAATCATCCCTGCGGGAAATTTGTGGCAATTGCAGTAATGGACCGGTTCCTCTGTACCAGTTGAGTACCAATTGACACCTAACTCGTCCCCAAAAAATGAAATGGAAATAATAATGTCCAACTTTGGGACTCTGTGGACTTGCCCCCTGTGGGTCTATATGGTCCAAGTTCAAAACTTAAACTCGCCTTCACCTCTACAATCACCATGTGAAATTTCATGGAAATCAGAAATTTCATAATAATTTCATTTCATTTTTTGAATCGCACACTGTGCGTCATTTGCAACTGTGTGTGCAACTTTAAAAACTTCTAGTGAGTAAATGGGATAATGGCGAGTTAGGGAGCTAAAAATTTCTTGTTGGATCACTATTTCTCCTATACAAAATTTCTCGTCTGTAATTGACACATTAACTCTTACTCATACCTAAACAATTATATAACCTAATAAAAACGCTTTGGGGAATATTATTATCGTTACTAATTTTTATCGTTATTGGAGTATTCTTAAGATATCCGAAATACATTTTCCATATTTTTGTAGCGATAGCCTTTGATGAAATAAAATTTTATGAAGTTATCTAAAAAAAAAATATTCATATTTCAAAAAATTTCAAGTGAAATTTATTAAATAAAATATTGAAATATGTAATTTAATAATTTTTTTGCGAAATTTAATTAAAAATGTTTTAAAAATGTATCTTTTTTAAGATTTTTTCCAGCTTTTTAATAATAACTGTATTTACCAGTACTTTAGTTTCGGTACCGGTATACCGATACCGATATAATTTAAAATACCGTTACCGATACCGTTATTCGTTTCGGTTTCCAACCTTGTTATATTATGTTGCTATTAACTTTTATATTGGACGTGTATAAATCCCATAGAAATGTTAGAATCAATTTAATATTTGCCACAAATAAGTTTTATATAAGTAGAAATCATAATGTCAAAATTTATAAGGATTAGTTCATAATTAAGATCCACTTCCGGGAATCATCTTAAAGTACACTGTTATGTGGCATTTATATGGTACGTATTTTTTTACTAATAAAAATTTATTTGTGCCAAATTTAATTAAAATATTGCTAAATTTAAATCATTTTTGATCGTTTAACACTTGTTCCGGTAGGACGATCATAAGGGGTCTAGGTGAAATAATGAACCGATTTTAGCCAATTTCAATAGAGTTTGTTCTTGGGCTATGTAAAGTCTATGTACCAAGTTTTATCTTCAAAATTACGAACTGTAGTTTGATTACAAGGATTACATGGACGAACGATCAGACAGACTGACATCATTAAATCGATTCAGTTAGTTATTATAAGCCAATGAATTTACATTAAGGCGGGTTTTGGGCCAATATTTTTAGGTGTTACATACATCAGCACAAACGCATTATAGTAGGGAATAAAAAGTACCGCCTCTTATGGATTCTTACCCACATAGGACCATGTATTTTTCATTTCATATTTCTTAATTCAATATTATATGAAATTCAAAAAGTACCAGCGAAGGAAAGGAAAAGTACCAAAAAGTCCTTAATTTCACAATTCTACATTAATTATTAATTATTATAAAAAAATTCAAAAATTATCACAAATTCCACCTTAATGAATTCTTTACCACATAGGGCCATGTATCTTTAATTTCATGTTTCCCCTAGGTATTATTATTTATTATTCTAATATCATGCTTATAGGTTAATTATTAAAAAAAATATTAAAAAGTATCATTAAAAGAACAAAAAAAGTTCCACAAATTCCCTTCTTTTTAATTCTCAACCACTAACGACTATGTACACTTATTTGATGTGTCTAGGTTTAACATAAGGTACGCCGCAAAGTCCATGGAGTAAAAGAGTATTTCAGAAATAAAAGTATTTTAAGAAAAACAACTACTTAATTTTATTAATAACAAAATCTCATTTATAATAATTTTAATTATTGTCAAAAATTAATGAATTCACTTTTATTATTAAACTTCTGTACCAGGTGGTTGAAAAAGGGGCAATTAGCGACCAAAGACGCCCAATGGTAACACTGCAGCTAATTAAAATATTTATCACGGAAGTGTGTTCCTTCGTGCACCGTTTGATGTCATTTATTTGACATTTTGATGTATGTTAAGTAAAATATTTGCGGTCAAAGGTCACAATAACCAGTTTTTGCATACCATAAACATTGTACAATGTACATTTTCAGAAAATAACGTGATCTCTGAACCACTTATTTAATAATGTTTTCCCATAAGAAATATAAAAATTGCACTTCAGCCAATTGCAGTAATATAAATCTCATTTAAGGACTCATTTGAAATTAAAGTAAATATTCTTTCAACCAAAAACCATTATACTCTTGCCAAATGTTTGTGTGATGCTTTGTCTAATATTTTGGAAAACTAAAAAAAAAAAAAATATGTTATTGCATGAATCTGTGGTTTTAATTGTGGTTTTACAACAGAGTAAAAAATATTTAATTAAAAACACATCGTCACTTTGCAAATTCATGCAACCATTGGTAAGTCTGCATAAAGGTGGCATAAAACTATATGTTGTAACACACATACCTATGTTTTATTATATGTATGTATGTTTGTATGTATGTATGTAAGTACAAATCTCAATACATATAAATACATTTATCATTTGCAACCAGAATGACATAACTTAAAATGTACAGTTTTTTCAACTAAGAAAATCTATATATATAAAAGAGTAACGTGACTGACTGACTGACTGATTCATCATCCCACAGCCCAAACGGCTGAAGCTAGAGAGACGAAATTTGAAACGTAGGTAGGTCTCCCTCTGTATAGATCCACTAAGACGGGATTTTTGGAAATTCGAATGTTTAGGGGGTAAAAAAGGATAAAAACGGGTAGTCGGTAACTCTATAACTCCCAAACTAATAAAGATACACAAAAAGTTGAATAGTTGTCGTTATTTATTTAAAAAATAATCGGACAGGTGTCTGGTACTCTTTTGAAAATCGGCCCCTTTCGGAAGAAAACGGGTAAAAACTGTATTTTGGTACTTTTTTGTCACCATATGTATCTTTGAAACTAATCAACATACAAACAAAATTTATGTCGTATTCATAACTTATCAAAAAACTAGAAATATTAATTTGGTACTTTTTCGAAATTCATACGTATAAGGGTTAAAAATTTTACCTATTTTTGGTACTTTTTTCATAAAACATTTTTTTATATTTATTGATATAACCATATGCGTATTTTAATATGGGATCTCACTATAATTTAGAAACTCATTGGAATACAATTTCTGATACTTATATAGGTAAAAAAAAGTACCAATGAAATTGAAAAAAGATTCGGCTGGGCCGAATCTTTGATACCCTTCACCATATTACCATATTACCATCTTACTGTCTTATCGACATCATATTACCATATTACCGACAAATAATAAAATGTTCGCCTTAACGTATGCTTTCATATTTTCACATATATAAATCTAAATTTTTTTCAAACTACGAAAATTTGAATATATAAAAAAACAATCATAGCAGGCTTTGCTTTTAAAAAATAAACAACAACAATTCCATATTTACTTATTTTTTATGTGTGTATATACAAACTGATGCATATACAAAGAACAACAACAACACTGTTATTCATTATATTACTTCTGTTGCTAACTAAACTACTTGTCTTATAGGCAAAAACGTCACTAATAGTCATTACAATGCTTAATATACATGTTTGTGTATGTATTTATGTATATTCTTAACAGATATGTTTTAGTTTTTAAAAATAAACAACAACAATTCCATATCTATTTATTTTTGTACAGACTGCATATACAAAGAACAACAACAACACTGTTATTCATTATATTACTGCTGTTTCTAACTAAACTACTTGTCTATACAAAAAACAAAAAACGTCACTAATAGTCATTACAATGCTTAATATACATGTTTGTATGTGTATTTATATTCTTAACAGATTTGTTTTTGGGCCATAACTCTGTTGATTATGAACGAATTTGGTTTATTAAAAAAAAAGAAATTTTGTAAAAACATTTATGACTGATCTATATAAAAATAAAAATCTGTGGCTTGAACAAGGGCTTCAAAAATAAAAAAAATCGTTTTCCCCGATATCTCAGTTATTACTGAACCGATTTATTTAATTTTTTCAGAACAAAAATTCAGAAAATAATTTCCGAGCCCCCTTTAAAAATTCGAAGTACCTGGTATATGTAGAGGCTTCAGAAACTGAAAAACCGGTTCCAAAAACCGGTTTTTAAAGCATATCTCCGCCATTTATAAACCGATCCTGCTGATTCAAAAAACCGAAATTTTATAAAAATATTTGTGACCGAACTGTATAAAAATAGAAATCTATAGCTTAAACCAGGGCTTAAAAAAATAAAAAATGCGTTTTGTCCGATATCTCAGTTATTATTGAACTGATTTATTTCATTTTTTCAGAACAAAAATTCAGAAAAAAATGTCCGAGACTTCTTTGTAAAAACGAAGTCCTAGTATATACAGGGGCTTCAGAAACTGGAAAACCGGTTTTTTTAACATATCTCCGCATTGTATGAACCGATCTTGCTGAATTCAAATAGCAAAATTCTCGAAAGCATTTTCGATCGTTTGATATATATATTATATATGTCAGTTATCGGTGGGCTTCATAAACGCCATTTCAACCGACACACGGACGGACGGACATGGTCCTATCGTCATCATTTCTTACAAGGATCCCGAAAATGTCAACTTTTTTGCTCTCCGACGAAAATTGTGGGAATTACAAACGGAATGACAAACTTATATATACCCTTTACACCTTTGGTGAAGGGTATAAAAAGGGAGTAAAGGCGGGAAATTACATTTTATTCAAACTTAATAATGAATTTTCCATTATATTAAACTTAGAAACATAAGATTATGTAAATGTAGTCGTATATGTATAAGAATTCATAAGAGTGGAATTTGTGGTACTTTTTGCTCTTCTAATGGTACTTTTTGAATTTTCTATAACTATGAACCTGGAAACATGAAATTAGGGATATGTGGTCCTTAGTTAATGAAAATCCATAAGAGGGGTCTTTGTAGTACTTTTGTTTTCTTCTGATGATACCTTTTGAATTTTCTATAAAATTTAACCCAGAAACGTCAAATTAAAGATACGTGGTCCTAAATGAATAAGAATCAATTAGGGGGGTCTTTGTGGTACTTTATTGTTCTCTTGATGGTACTTTTTGAATTTTCTATAATATTTAACCTAGAAACATAAAATCAAAGAAATTTGGTCCTAAATGAATGATAATTCATAAGAGGGGGAATGAGAATTCATAAGGGGGGACTTTGTGGTACTTTTTCGTTCTTCTAATGGTACTTTTTGAATTTTTTATAATATTTAAAGTAGAAACATGAAATTAAATATGCATGGTCCCATGCGAAAAAGAATTCACAAGAGAGGTCTTTGTGGTACTTTTTTTGTTCTTCTAATGGTACTTCTTGAATGTTCTACAATTTTCATCCTTAGAAACATAAAATTGAAGATGTAAGGTCCTAAATGAATCAGAAACCTTAAAATGGATTTTGTGGTCTTTTGCTTTATTCTAATATACTTTTTCGTAATTCTGATATTAATTTTTCATTATTCCAAGATTAGAAACCTGAAATTAAAGAGATATTGTTATTTATGGATGACATAACACCACTATTAAAAATTTCCCCAAGGTAGTTAAGAATCTTAGTTTAAATTTGTTATACAGTATGGTTTTTATAAAAAGAGTTCCGCTAACGAAGTAGCGGGTTTACAGCTCGTAAATTTATAAAATTGTTTTACATTAAGAGAAAGATTTTTGTCAAAATTAGAACTGAAAAGGTTTTTTTTAAAACAATATGTAATGTCTTAAAATATTTAAAGGAATTTTATTCGTAACTAGTATAATTTTTGAGTTATAGCCCTCTTGTGGCAAATGAGCACAATATACATATACTATATAAATATATCTATGTATTTTTATATAGTCGGCTAGTGTCAAAACAAATTTATTTTATGGTCTATAATTAAAACCTTGTTTCAATATAATAAAAAAAAAAGTAAATTAAAACAGATTTTTGTTTGATATGACTATCAACAAGTAAATGAAAAGAAAAAAAATATAAAAGCATTCACGTTTTTATTTAAAGTTCATATTTCAAATTCATACAAATTGTTCGTCGTTTTCATATGCAGCAACAGCAAAAGCAGCATTTTGTGTAGCCTGAAAATCTCAGCATTAAAAATGCATGGATGTTTAAAGTTGCAGCATATTTTCTAGTACTTGCAGATAGAATTAATTTTAAATAGTTATATAAACTTAAATTTATACAAACATACATAAATATTTTTATACACAGATCCATATAATTTTATTGTCTCTGCTGAAAAAAAAAAGATAAAATGTTGTTAGTTGGTTTGAAAACACTTAAAAAAACATTCACTTTTCATGGTGATTTTCCATGTTCTGTCTGTCTATCTATCTGTCGGTATGTTGTTAGTTTTATGTCAATGACTGTAGGTATGTGTGTTGTGGCGATTAAAAAGTTTTGTTTTCAAAACTTCAATTATGTTTCAAATACGCTAGATTTTTATTTTTTTGCTTTTAATTTTTATTTATAAAGACGTAATACAGTTGAAATTGATTTTACATTTAATTAATGTTTCTTTTTTGCGATTTTAATAATACACTAACATAAAATTAAATGAAAGAAAAAAAAAAAACTTGTCATGAATTCATTAAGAGATTTATTTATTAGATTTTTTAAAGATAAATGAAAAATGAAATAATACAAGTAACTTGATTCTTTTTATTTTAAAATAACTACAAGTACTTGTATGGATGTATATGTGAATTTTCAAATAAAGTGACACCAGCAACTTGAATTTAGATTAGTGACATAGTTTATGAAAAAATTTGTAACATTTATGGAATTTATTAAAACAGATCATTATCCTTAGTGGTTTGCTTTGAACAAAATAAATAAGTTTTTAAAAATGAACAAACAGGTATTAAAAGCTTAATTTGTGATGACTGATTGTGTATCTGAGCTAAAAGTGTTTTTTTAAGTGAAAAAAATTAATTTCTTATTTTTGATGGAAAAATTAAGAAATAAACATGATTTTTATAAAAACATTAGTTTTTTTGAAAAATTAAAACTGCAACTAAAATTTTAAGTTTTTAACGATGATAACTAATGCGATCTTTAAGGAGTGTGTGTGTTTTGCTAAATAAACAATGTAAAAACAATACAACTATAAATAATTAACCTAGCAAATACAATTTTGGCAATATAGTAAACTACAATTCTTTTGTTATATGAAATAATTATGGTAAAATAACATCGAGTATACAATCAGAATAAAAATAAAATTTTAATCAATTTTTAATCTTCTTGAAAATTTAAATATTTATAAGTACATATTTAAACAACAATTTACCCAATTTAAAACATCATAACAAGACATTAGAGCCGTTTACTGATCAAATTTCAAGCCAAAGTTAAAGCCTAATTGTAGACAAATTGATTAGTTCATATGTTGCCAGGATTTGAGAAAAAAAGAAGCTAAATTGAGCTTTCAAAAGGTCAAAAATGACCAAATGCCCTAATAAATAAAGCCAGAAAAAAGCTAATATTTCTTTTTTTAATTTCAAGGCTTATTTTTTCTAGTTGTCGTTATTGTAATATATTTATAAAAAAAATATAGAATTCCTGCCAGCAAAACGACCTAATGAAAAATCGTACACAGAGAAAACTAAAAATGGACTTCAATTATGAAATTTGTAATATTAATTAATTTTTAATTGATTTTGCTCCAATCATCAAAATGATAATATTAATAACTAGAATAATTGATATTATTATTACTTCTTTTCCTTAAATAGATGCAATGAGCTGAACATTTTTGAAAATTTACTTAAATTTATTTTATTTCTGTACTTTTATAGACAAATATTAAATTTTTCTTTATATTTTGTTAACAGCTCTCAATTTATTAAAAAAAAAAACTGAAAACCAATTAGAAAATTAATTATATTAATAAATCATATAATTAAATTCCAATATAAAGTTAATAAATAATTTTATTAAAAAATTATTTGAAATATTTTTTTCTGTGTACAAAAAAATCCAATACAAATTTGTATTATATTTCATTTGAAAAATAATCCAATGTTTTAAAATGATTTTTTATTATTTTTGAACTATAATTCCTTTTTAATTTAGCATTTCCAAAAATGTTTAAAATTTGGAGTGTGTAGCGCCGCATGCGAAAATTTCTGTTAAATATAAAATATCTCGATTTTTTTTTGGGATAAATACTAGGGTATCCAATCGATTAACCATTCGGTTATCCGGTCCGAATAATTTAAAACTGTCTATTTTCGAATAACGAATAAACCGAATAATTTGTGTCGAATAACTGGTTAATCGAAATGTAGTTTTCTGAAGTTATAAATTATAATTATATCCTACACAACCATAGGTGGGGAGGGTATTATGCGTTTGTGCTGATGTTTGTAACACCCAAAAATATTGGTCTAAGACCCACCTTAATTTATACCAATCGGCTTAGAATCACTTTCTGAGTCGATTTAACGATGTCCGTCCGTCCGTCTGTCCGTCCATGTAAACCTTGTAATCAAACTACAGGTCGCAATTTTGAATCAAAATTAATGAAATTTAGTACACAGGTTTCTTTTAGTCCAGGGACGAAGCCTATTGAAATTGGTTATGATCGGTTCATTATTTCACCTAGCCCCCATACGAATGTCTTCCCGAAAAAGGGTTTAACGATCATAAATCCCTTAAATATAGCAATATTTTAATGAAATTTGGCACATATAAGTTTCATATAAATCTAAATCTGTGTGCCGATTTTTAAAAAGATCGGTGCATAATTACCCATAGCTCCCATATAAACCCCTTTTCAGAAAATTACTTTAACGGCCATAAATCCTATTAAAATGTTAGTATCAAGTTAATATTCGACACAAATAAGTTTTATATAGACGTAAATGATAGTGCCAAATTTTACAAAGATCGGTCCATAATTTACCATAGCTCCCATATTAGGCCCTCTTTCGGGAATCACCCAAAAGTGAATAAATTCATAGATGTCAGCATAACGTAATATTCTGTATTTGTATGTCTTATTTTACACTTATGAGTATCGGTCCACATTTGACTCCATGTCTAATAAAAGACCCCTCCCCGAATTATACTGTACACAATGGTGTAGGGTATCATATGGTCAGGCTTGACCGACTATATCTTTTTCTCTCGTTTTTATGATAAATTTATGTCAACTACATCTTTTTTATGAGGTATATAAAAATTATTTTTAGTGAGGTACTTTTTCTTGTGCTTAAGAAAAAAAAAAAATATATTAAAAAAATATTAAAAAAATATATATATATTTATAAATAATTTTTTCTGTTATAGAACGTTTATATTCGGTTGGAATTTTTCGAAATACTTGTTACTAAAAAACTATGTGAAATAAATTAAAAATAATGTTATGCATATCTTTTTATTAAAAAATGTTTTGGTTTAATCAAAATTAAAACTAATTTTCTAGCGCCGTTAAACAAGTTTTGATGTTCATTGGAATTTTGGATAAAATCGTGAACATGACATGACATAACACAGGTATCAAAAAATTCAATTCGTTGGAAATGATACGACTTTGTACTACTTCTGGATCACAATTTCAGAATCTTACTGACTTCTTTGGATGCTACTTTTTGTTTGGATAGAATTTTTTATAAAAGGCGACATGAAAAGGCAATAATATTATATCTTCATAAATATTTAAACTTGTGATAATAGAAATTTTTAAAACATAGATTTGAGTAAAGTAAATTTAAAGTTACAGAAGTAAAAAAAAAAATAATAATAATTTCCTACTCCAAAATGTACGCAAAAATATCAATATCAAATGGCCTAATATATAAAATTAAATGTTTACTACCACCATGTACCCAAATTGCTGGAGTCTTATTTATCTGACCGATTATTTAGAGTAAAATATAACAAATTTATAACGGAAGAATTTTAAATAATAGCAGGTGTACCACAGAGAAGTGTTCTGGGGCCTACATTGTACTTAATTTACACTTCTGATTTACCAGTATGCGATGGACTGACTGTTTCTACGTTTGCTGATGATCTCAGTTCCCACGAAAACCCACATTTAGCATCTAGCCAACTTGATATTTACCTCCGACGTGTGGAGACATGGTTGAAAAACTGGCGTATACTAGTAAATGAATTGAAAAGTACATTTACATTCACCCTCAGAAGAGGAAATTGTCCTCCTGTTAAACTTAATGACATAAGTATACCCCAGTCAGTTCATGTTACATACCTTGCACAGTGGTTCCAAAACGCTTTTTTTTTTGGAAATAATTCAGTAACTAAAGAACCGTTAGAGGTATCTCAGTAAAATTTAACAAGGTCAGAGCTGAGGTGTTTTCGAGTTGATTTGGAGGAGTACAGACCCCTAGCGGGTCAGGGAGGAAGTGGATGGCCCTCCAAATTTGCCTATCTCTGGTATGTCATTTTTTAAAAAAAAATCGTCAAAAATTCATTTATGATATGACAGAAAGAAATTTTATATATAAAAAATACGTTTATTTTTATATATAAAATTTCTCCCTCCCCACCTATGGTGGTGTAGGGTATAAATACGTTTACATGTGTAGGTTATCTCTTTTAATTTTTCCTTAATTTTTTCCCTAGAATTTTTCTAAAATGTTTGCCAGATTCCCTATAAAATTCTAAATAATATTACTGCAAGAATCATACAATTATATGAATCCGTTAAAAAGTTATATTAATCTAAATTTGGAAAAAATTTTACATTTTTTGTGTTTTTTTCAAAAAGGTGGCAATATTTATTCAGTGGTAAAATTAGTTTTTTGTTCTGAGCTTTATCATTTTTTTAATGATTTCAAAAGAAATCTTAATGAAAATGCGTGTAAAGTAAATTCGGAGGAGTTAGGGACAAAGGTCTGCCCACGAGCCCTATCCAAATTTAGTCAATATTGGTATTTAGCTTTTTCTTTTTTCGTTATGTTGTCAAATCGCAAAGCTGGGATCGACTTAAAATTATTTTAATTTTTTAGCTCTATATGTAAGGTATACACCCAAAAAGTATTTTCTGACGGAGGCCCCTTATGACGACAGGGTGACCATTTCAATGAAAAAGTCAATTTTTGAAGGAAGCTTTATCCGAACTGGAATTTTGGGTACTTTGGAGTAAGAAAATGGGAATCTATTTGTTTGTTTTTTTAAGGACAATTTTTTTTATATTATATTAAAATCTTATAATGATAGCTTAATTAATGTAGATTTTATTTAAGTTCAAATATTATTTTTTTTTCTTTTTTTTCGAAAAATAACACTAAATACAAAAATTGTTCGTTTTTTGATCAATTTAATGAATATTACATAAATACATATTATTATTTTTCAAGTAATATCCTTTCCAATGAAATCAAATACTTGCATAAATCCTTTACACAATCGTTTAAATACTTACTGAAACTTAACCCCCCTTCAGCGAAATGTGCACATTTTCCTTAATTTCCATAGTAAATGTGTGCTGGATCGTTCTATATACATAAGTGCATAGCAGTTTCAACGAGTTTTTTAAAATAATTTTGTGTAAATTTTGAACCGTTAAATATATTTCAATGAAATTTCACATAGTTATTACTGAGGTAGTTTCCAACTATTTTGGAGGAGCACAAGTTTCTAGGTAGTCTTGGGGCAGGTGGGAGGACCTCCGAAATGGGTCTCCTCGGATATTATATAAGAAATAATTAAAAGAGTTTACCACTTTCGGAGATTCTCCTCCTGCCCACATACCAGCTAAAAACTTCTAATCTTTAAAAATATTTTGGAAAATACCTCAGTAATACTCTGTGTAAAATTTGTTTGAAATATTTTAAACGGTTCAAAAATTAAACTAAATTATTTAAAACGAGAGAAGAAGATATAGTCGGTCAAGCCCGACTATATGATACCCTACACCATTACCATCCACATAATTTTGTTTTTACTTATATACAACTTACTTGTGTTAAATATTAACATAATACTAACATTTGTATGGGATTTATGCACGTTAGTGATTTTCGGGAGATGAGTTTATATGGGAGCTATGGTCAGTTATGGACCGATCTTCATGAAATTGAAACTTATATGTACTAAATTTCATTAAAATATTCCTATTTTTAAGGCATCTATAAGTGTTAAAGCTCTATTCCGGGAGGACATTTGTATGGGGGATAGGTGAAATAATGGGCCGATCATAACCAAATTCGTCCTTGTGTTGAAAAAAGCATATGTACCTAATTTCATCATCATATCTTCAAAATTGCGACCTGTACTTTGTGCACAAGCTTTACATGGACAGCCAGCCAGCCAGCCGACCAGACGGACGGACGGACGGTCATCGTTAAATCGACTCAGAAAGTGATTCTGAGTCGAACGGTATACTTTAAGGTGGGGGTCCTAAGATTTTTTCTCTGCGTTACAACTTCTGCACAAACACATAATACCCCAACCACTTTTGGTGGTGTAGGGTATAAAAACACGTTTAAATGGCTGTGCTCTTATGTATATACACTGAATCAATAAAGTCTCCGTACAGGTTGTATTATTTTATATATTGATAATTTATTATACTTTAAAAAAAATTTTATAGATTTTTTTTATTTCATTTTACAGGTACTATTATTAATTATAAAAAAACATAAATTAAATATCACATAATTCATTGAAAACACAAAAACTAAAGTAATTTCTTCAATTAATTAAAAAATAATGTCAAAAAAGTCTCCGTACAGTTTAGCAATTTCGATAAAAAAAAACATAAAAAAAAATAAAAATATTAAATTATATTAAACTTTAATATGTAGTTGGACCTCCTTTATGGGAAATTACAGCATTCAATCGGCTTTTCATCGAATGGACCAGTTTTGTTGTGGTCATACGGTCAATTTTTTCCCACTCTTCCTTTATAACGGCTTTCAACTGGTTTTTGTTAGTAATGCTGTGCTGCCGGATTTTTTTTTTCTAAGTAGTCCCATAGATGCTCAATCGGGTTGAGGTCAGGTGACTGCGCAGGGTGGTTTAATTGATTTGGAACATTATTAATAAGCCATTCCTTTACTATTTTGGAGGTGTGTTTGGGGTCATTATCTTGTTGGAAGTAGTATAAATGCCCCAAACCCAATTTTTCGGCACTTTGATTTAAATTTTCTTTTAATATATTTAAATAGGCAAATTTATCCATCGTATTTTCTATAAAGACAATATTGCCTACGCCAGAAGAAGCCATACACCCCCAAACCATTACGTTGCCTCCACCATGCTTAACAGTTGGAGTCAAATGCTTCGGATTCATCTCGGTATTTGGCTTTCTCCACACCATTCTTCTTATACTGCTGAATGACGTACTGAATGGACGAACGTGGTCTTTTTATAATTTCACTAATTTCTGAAAGACTTTTTCCATTATTTTTAAGGTCAATTATAATTTTTTTTGTATCTAATGAAATTTGCTTATTTTTGTTCTCCATAATGTTTGATTTATTTTTTTAATGCATTATTTTAAAGAAAACACTATTTTTTATTGACAGCAATATTATTTATCTCACAGAAAGATGTCAAAAATCCGTTATAATACAAAAACAAACACTGTACGGAGACTTTTTTGACTTTAAATTACAGTGTTGCCATATTAAAACCATTATAACGTGGTCATAGTTTGAAAAATTACCCATAAGTTGCCACACTGTTTCACTATTATCCCATATATAAAAATAAAATTGTTCACATAACGGTTTTTTTTATTTATAAGGTAAAAATATTAATATAACTAAGAATTAACAGCTGTACGGAGACTTTTTTGATTCAGTGTATGTTTCAATGTGTTTTAAAAAAATTACATACCAGAGATGGGCAACTTTGGAGGGCCACCCACTTCCCCCCTGACCCGCTAGGGGTCTGTACTCCTCCAAATCAACTCGAAAACACCTCAGACCATGTGAAATTTTATTGAGATACCTCAAACGGTTCTTTAGTTACTGAATTATTTCCAAAAAAAAAAACGTTTTTGGCATGCTCTCGTTAGATATAAAGTAGTCTTTAGTTTTCAATTTTAAGATTTCAATACATATTGTGAGACCTTAAAAAAGGTAGATTCAATATATAAATAAAGAAAACGTAAAAAAAAATAATATCAATATTAATTTGACTCTTTTAACAAAAAAAACATTCTTACACAGAAAATAGACTTATATGAAAAATTCATTAAATAAAGTGGAATTAGTATTAGCTAAAATTGCATTTTTTTTTTTTTCTCTCTATAATTTTATTAACCGATCAGCTTTTAACCTCGAATAATTGGACATCCTAATAAATACCCAAAAATGCTTAAATGGATGATTCTGTATAAATAAAATTAATAATAGAAAATAAGAAATGATTGTCCACGTTGTTGAAATATAAATATTTTAGTCCTTTTAAGGCATTTTAAAAAATCAAAAAAGGCTAGAGGGGTTCATTTAAAGAGAAAATATTTTAAACAATTTCGTGAATATAATAACTCAAAAATCTGAATTATTTGGTAATAATGCGAATTAAACAATAAAAAGTCCTATCTTATTAAAATTATAGTACAACTTAGAAAATACAATAATAAATTATATAATTTAATCTAAAAGTTGATTCTAGTTGAATTCCTTCATTTTCAGTTAAGTTTGTTCCAAAAATGCTTCAGTAACAAGAGTACAAACAAACTTTTGTTTTAGATAAAAAAAAACTTAAAATATGGAATGTTAGTTGAAGTAAATTTGAACTTAATTCCCTAAGTGTTTCACATATTAAATAAAAGATATATTGTGATAGAATTTTTAAACAAAGGTGGATCAGAAACGAGAGAAAAAGATATAGTCGGTCAAGCCCGACCATCATTTATGTTCATATAAAACTTATTTGTGTTGAATATTAACTTGATACTAACATTTTAATGGGATTTATGCCCGTTAAAGTGATTTTCTGAAAAGGGGAGCTATGGTTAATTATGGACTGATCTTTTTAAAAATTGGCACAGACTTATATAAACTTATCCAAATTTCATTAAAATATTGCTATATTTAAGGGATTTATGATCGTTAAACCCTTTTCCGGGATGACATCTGTATGGGGGCTAGGTGAAATAATGGACCGATCATAACCTGTGTACCAAATTTCATTAATTTTGATTCAAAATTGCGACCTGTAAATCTTGATTACAAGGTTTACATGGACGGACAGACGGACGGACATCGTTAAATCGACTCAGAAAGTAATTCTAAGCCGATTGGTAAAAATTAAGGTGGGTCTTAGACCAATATCTTTGGGTGTTGCAAACATCAGCACAAACGCATAATACCCTCCCCACCTATGGTGGAGTAGGGTATAAAAAGTAATTCGACAATCCGGATTTAAATCTGCAATAATTATTTAGTTTCACGTGTTTATACTGTATTTGGTCTTTAATTATAAATGAAATTTTAAAAATCAAATTTTCGGTAAACATTATTTATTATGATAAAATTAGAAATTTAAAAAAATCCACTCAAAAATTTTTTTTTAATTTCTAAAGAATCAATTTCAGAACGTATTTTTATTATTTTATTTAATGTTCTTTTAACTTTAACTCTGAAAATAATTAAGATATCTCTCTTTTTAAACAAATATAAAGAGTTTTGGTTTTTAGCACTTTTTTCTAGTACCTTTTTTTTAATTTTTAGCATTTTTCTTAGTAAATTCTAGCACCTTTTTCCCACTTAGGTTTTGGCAACACTGGCCATAATAAAGACCCAAAAGAAAGGATAGTTTACAAGTTGAGTGACAGAAGTACTGTTTGGCTTTTGACAAATACAGTAAAAGCTCCCTTAACGGACATCTCCTAGTTCCGTTAGGCGGACAATTTTTCAGGTCCCATGGTATTGGTGGCATTTTTAGAATAAATAAATCTTAACTAGGCGGACGCGGACACCTGTTTTTAAAGAAAACATCTCTCGTAGCCGCACATATCATAAAATGGTAAAATAAATGTACCGAATATTATATAATGAGATGCATCTTATTTTCATTTTTGTCCGCGTTTGCATTTATATTTCATCTTAACTTACATTTTTTGAAGTTAAATAGTTTACTATTCGTTTTATATTTAACTTTTTTCTGGTTTTAAGCAAAATCTAAATTTTTTAATTCAACTTTGACTTTTACACTTGATTGAAAATTCTTCATACAATTCTGCACAATAAGCAGAGCGACATTATCATCAGTCATATAAAAAAGGTAGTTGGTTGCTGTTAATCCTGTAGTTTTTAAATGGAATAACATGCCAACACAAGTAGATGACCTTGTTGTCAAACTTATCCTCAATATAATTTTTATTTTTAACAAGCGCGAATTATATTCGGCCCGGCCGAATCTATATGCCCACCATCAACTTTTACAAATTTTACGTTATATTGGAGGGGGCGGTAAAGTGGGCGGACCACGCCCATTTTTTGTTTCCGAGTTTATATCGATCCCCGAACTATACGTACACAATTTCGTTGTCGTACATGCTTTTGTTAAAGAAATATCAGCAGAAAAGTATAAAACGGACACCCTGTGCTTCTAGTTTTTAGCTCATAACTTTTTTTATTAACCGATTTTGTCCATTTTCAACACCAAACAAACCTTATATAAGACAAATATTTGCGCCAAATTTCGTCCCCCTACGTTGCTCCGTTCGAGCCCTATCCTGCTTTCAACAGACAGACGGACAGGCGGACGGACATAGCTAGATCGACTCAGAATCTAACCAGGACCCAGAAAATATATACTTTGTGGGGTCTTAGATGATTCCTTCGACATGTTACACACGGAATGACAAAATCAATATACCCCCCATCTTTTTGATGGTGGGTATAAAAATTCCAGGATAAATCGTTAGTAAAAACACTGTTGAATGAAGTCTGACTCTTAGTCAGTGTACGAAACATTACTAAATTTAGAAAGTAATTTTAAGAAAATGGAATGAAAAGCGAGCTGTAATCAGGCAACTTTCAAACAAAGCTACATATTCCATATCACAATGGGACCAAATTGGACCCAAGTGAGCTGTCCTGCATTACTCAGACAGCTGCCTATTAAACCTACATATTCCATAAAATAAATTTCATAAAATCATAATTTATTGCAAATAATATCTAAATGAAAATGCATTTTTTGCTTTAAAACTGAGCCATTAAGTAAAATTGTTCAAATATTCTCTTAATGCAATAATACACGTATATAAATCATAAAACGCCTTTTAAATAAAATTCGTTCATGAAGTTAATGTTACGATCTTTTGAATTTTATCAATGTTAATGTCATTTTGGAAAATATGATCATGCAATTTTTTGTATAGATGTAGTTTGGGTCAGTACATTCAGTAAATAAAACCAACATATGTATATATATGTATAAATAAGAATATGTATATCTATAAGTTAATTCATTGCAATTGATCTTGAATGTTGACAAAAAAAATAAAAAATATAGTACTGAATTACCTCTTGTAAAAAAATATTACATACCATATTCTATAGACTGACATCTCCCGTTAATGGACAAAATCAGCATGACGATCGCTGTCCGCCTATGGGAGCTTTCACTGTATAATAATGTTCCCAGAAATATTTCTATAATAGCTTTGTTCTCGAACTCAGAAGGTTCGGAGGTTTTATATATTTGAAGTAATAGCAACTATAAAAACTATATAAACTGGTTTAAGTAGTTCAGCTTTATATAAACTACCATAAAGTTCTTAGTTGGTGCATATTTACGATATCCCAGAAATGTCTGATATCCTCTAATGAGATGGCTAGATATTCTAATTTATCACTCGTTTGGTTGAATGGGCTTTGTGACATCTAATTCAACTGTATTGAAGTTGTATTAACAAGAATAGGAAGTTGTATTAACAAGAATGGTCCCAAGGGAACTCTAGTTCTATGACTAGGACCTTATAATAAAAACTCGACCAAAAAATAAAAATTGCTCAAGAATATGATTGAACGGATGACATAGCATTCTTGGTTCGAAGGCCTTGATGAGTGACTGGTAAGAAATTGTAGCACTGACTTAGTCGCAACAACTGTAGGGCATAAACTAAAAAAGAAATTAAAAATAAAGTTAGTTAGTAAGACTTCTCAAATGACTCCAAGCATTAAGATCATTAAGAAATAAAAAACATAATGTGTCACCCCAAATTACATTATCACTGTTTCACAAATATTCACATACCCTAAATTCTAGTACACTTAAATTTTCCAACATTAGTAACTGTCTTATTAAATGACCATTAATTATAAAATAAAAAAATATTATTAACATTATAAAAATTCTCAAGATTTTTGTTTAAAAATTTCTAAATGAACAATGACATTAAGTTGTACTAAAAACACAATTATTGTAACCGAAAAGAAACTTAACTTTAACTTAAAAGAAAAAAAAATATATGTAACATCAACAACTAGAAAAAACAGTGCATACATGAGCTAAAGATGGAAATGACCGAAAGCCTACATTAGAAAAGGCGTTAATAACCCAACAACCTACAATTAAGTATTACAATCTTCACACAATGATGGAGATTGAAACAACATGTATGTAAGCATTTATTGTAGAAGACGAAAGAAAAAACATATTAATAATGATAAAAAGAAGTAAGAAAATATAGTGAATTAAGACCGACTAAATAGTATACTATACTATATAAAATAGAAGAATTTTAAAGAAAAATTAATCAATTACGGACCAATTCTTTTAGTAATAAGTATGACTTATTTGTCTATTCAAAACTGAATCGTTTAAATGCTTAGAATTTGAGCTCAAATTATAGCAATAACCTTTAATGTGTCCAATGTATTTAAACGCGTGAAACTCCTATGTCTACAAAATATTTTTATTAGAGAAAAACTCATATATCGATTTTAATTTCACCTGTTTTTATAGTCTAATTACAAAATACATATAAACTATCTTCACTACATGGAATTATAAATCGAATTTAATTATATTTTCTTGTATTTAAATAAACGGATTTATGTTTGTTTCACATATTAGAAAACTTGTATCAACATTTATCATAAATTTCCTAACGTAACTAAATATATCTCAAAATCATATTACTCTTAATTTTCGCACAAATAATGACTAAATAAAAAGACCTTCAATAAACACAACATAACTATTCTACATTCAACTAAATCGTTAGTAATTTGTTGTAAATATTTAAACAACAAACAAAAAACTAACTTAAACAAATAGAGAAATAACATTTATTATAGACTATTTATAAATCTGACATACAGTATGATGACCTACAACTTTTTTTAACAGCGTCATCATTTAATCTTAATGATTTTGTTCTTTATTTTTCAGTTTAAAACCCAACGTAAAAAAGTTTTAATCTTTTTTTTTTTTCAAAAGGCAATTTTTAAACAACTGGGAAAATAAAATGAAAATGTTAAAAAAAAATAATCAGACATACACACAAAAAGTAAATGATGAAAAAAAGGTAAACATAATTTTATTTTTTATTTCACTGTATGTACATATATGATGATTAATGGGCCTAAAAGGCCACTTGGGCAGCAGTAAAAATATGTCTAACAAAACTTAAACAATAAATAAGGGGCGGCAGTTAGAGCAACAACAGTGGAAATGAATGATCAGCAAAATGATGAACATGAACATGTTTGAAACCGTTTATTTACATGAGCATACTATAAGTAAATCTTTTTTTTATATTGTACCTTTATGTATGACGGACAAATATGATAATTAGAGGCTAAACTGATTATGAACAAATAATTACTGTTTAATGAAGTTAAAGACAAAATAATTAAAACCATGAATTAAAAAATGTTTAATATGTTGTTAATTTTCAAACCTTTACTTCTCATTATCTCAATACAAATTAAGGAATATTTGTACTAATATTTAAACCAAAATAACAAAATTTATGTGTAAAATAAATATTATACACCAAAAAAAATAATTTAATAAAAAACCTACTTTCGAAATCGCAGTATTTAGTCGAAAGGAAAATTTCATATTATATAGAATTTTGGGCGTGATATATATATGTGATAAAACAAAAAAACTATTTTCCTTAAAATCGAAAATTTTAAGGAAAATTTCGAAATCATAAAAATTTGCATATCAAAATTGATTTTTGTCAAAAACGCCGTATTTACCGAGTTATAAAGAATTTTAGTTTTCATCGAAATTTTCAAAAAAATATTGATTTTTGGTAAGAAATATAAGTGATCACAGATTAAGCTTATTTTCCTTACAAACGCAGTATTTACCGAGTTACAAAGGATTTTAGTTTTCATCGAAATTTTCAAAAAAAATTGATTTTTGGTATGAAATATAAGTGAAAACAGATTAAGCTTATTTTCCTTAAAAACGAAGTATTTACCGAGTTATGAAAGATTTTAGTTTTCATCGAAATTTAAAAAAAAAAAAAAATTGATTTTTGGTATGAAATATAAGTGATCACAGATTAAGCTTATTTTCCTTAAAAACGCAGTATTTACCGAGTTATAAAGGATTTTGTTTTCATCGAAATTTTCAAAAAAAATTGATTTTTGGTATGAAATATAAGTGAAAACAGATTAAGCTTATTTTCCTTAAAAACGAAGTATTTACCGAGTTATGAAAGATTTTAGTTTTCATCGAAATTTTCAAAAAAAAAAATTGATTTTTGGTATGAAATATAAGTGATCACAGATTAAGCTTATTTTCCTTAAAAACGCAGTATTTACCGAGTTATAAAGGATTTTAGTTTTCATCGAAATTTTCAAAAAAAAAATGATTTTTGGTATGAAATAAAAGTGATACAGATTAAGCTTATTTTCCTTAAAAACGCAGTATTTACCGAGTTATAAGAGATTTTAGTTTTCATCGAAATTTTCAAAAAAAAAAAATAGATTTTTGGTATGAAATATAAGTGATCACAGATTAAGCTTATTTTCCTTAAAAACGCAGTATTTACCAAGTTATAAAGGATTTGAGTTTTCATCGAAATTTTCAAAAAAAAAAAAATAGATTTTTGGTATGAAATATAAGTGATCACAGATTAAGCTTATTTTCCTTAAAAACGCAGTATTTACCAAGTTATAAAGGATTTTAGTTCTCATCGAAATTTTCAAAAAAAAAAAAATAGATTTTTGGTATGAAATATAAGTGATCACAGATTAAGCTTATTTTTCTTAAAAACGCAGTATTTACCGAGTTATAAGAGATTTTAGTTTTCATCGAAATTTTCAAAAAAAAAAAAAAAAATAGATTTTTGGTATGAAATATAAGTGATCACAGATTAAGCTTATTTTCCTTAAAAACGCAGTATTTACCGAGTTATAAGAGATTTTAGTTTTCATCGAAATTTTCAAAAAAAAAAAAAATAGATTTTTGGTATGAAATATAAGTGATCACAGATTAAGCTTATTTTCCTTAAAAACGCAGTATTTACCAAGTTATAAAGGATTTGAGTTTTCATCGAAATTTTCAAAAAAAAAAAAATAGATTTTTGGTATGAAATATAAGTGATCACAGATTAAGCTTATTTTCCTTAAAAACGCAGTATTTACCAAGTTATAAAGGATTTTAGTTCTCATCGAAATTTTCAAAAAAAAAAAAAATAGATTTTTGGTATGAAATATAAGTGATCACAGATTAAGCTTATTTTTCTTAAAAACGCAGTATTTACCGAGTTATAAGAGATTTTAGTTTTCATCGAAATTTTCAAAAAAAAAAAAAAAATAGATTTTTGGTATGAAATATAAGTGATCACAGATTAAGCTTATTTTCCTTAAAAACGCAGTATTTACCGAGTTATAAGAGATTTTAGTTTTCATCGAAATTTTCATATAAAAATTGATTTTTGGTATGAAATATAAGTGATCACAGATTAAGCTTATCTTCCTTAAAAACGCAGTATTTACCAAGTTATAAAGGATTTTAGTTTTCATCGAAATTTTCAAAAAAAAAAAAAATAGATTTTTGGTATGAAATATAAGTGATCACAGATTAAGCTTATTTTCCTTAAAAACGCAGTACTTACCGAGTTATAAGAGATTTTAGTTTTTATAGAAATTTAACAAAAAAAAATTGATTTTTGGTATGAAATGTAAGTGATCACAGATGAAGCTTATTTTCCTTAAAAACGCAGTATTTACCGAGTTATAAGAGATTTTAGTTTTCATCGAAATTTTCCAAAAAATATAGATTTTTGGTATGAAATATAAGTGATCACAGATTAAGCTTATTTTCCTTAAAAACGCAGTATTTACCGAGTTATAAGAGATTTTAATTTTCATCGAAATTTTCAAAAAAAAATTGGTTTTGGGTATGAAATATAAGTGATCACAGATTAAGCTTATTTTCCTTAAAAACGCAGTATTTACCGAGTTATAAAGGATTTTAGTTTTCATCAAAATTTTCAAAAAAATATTGATTTTTGGTAAGAAATATAAGTGATCACAGATTAAGCTTATTTTCCTTAAAAACGCAGTATTTACCGAGTTATAAGAGATTTTAGGTTTTATCGAAATTTAAAAAAAAAAGTTAGTTTTCATCGAAATTTTCAAAAAAATATTGATTTTTGGTAAGAAATATAAGTGATCACAGGTTAAGCTTATTTTCCTTAAAAACGCAATATTTACCGAGTTATAAGAGATTTTAGTTTTCATCGAAATTTTCAAAAAAAATATTGATTTTTGGTAAGAAATATAAGTGATCACAGATTAAGCTTATTTTCCTTAAAAACGCAGTATATACCGAGTTATAAGAGATTTTAGGTTTTATCGAAATTTATAAAAAAAAAAAAAAAATTTGATTTTTGGTATGAAATATAAGTGATCATAGATTAAGCTTATTTTCCTTAAAAACGCAGTATTTACCGAGTCATAAGAGATTTTCGTTTTCATCGAAATTTAAAAAAAAAAAATTGATTTTTGGTATGAAATATAAGTGATCACAGATCAAGCTTAGAAACGCAGTATTTACCGAGTTATAAAGGATTTTAGTTTTCATTGAAATTTAAAAAAAAAAAAAATGATTTTTGGTATGAAATATAAGTGATCACAGATTAAGCTTATTTTCCTGAAAAACGCAGTATTTACCAAATCATAAAGGATTTTAATTTTCTTCGAAATTTTCAAAAAAAAATTGATTTTTGTTATGAAATATAAGTGATCACAGATTAAGCTTATTTTCCTTAAAAACGCAGTATTTACCGAGTTATAAGAGATTTTAGTTTTTATCGAAATTTAAAAAAAAATGGTTTTTCGGTATGAAATATCAGTGATCACAGATTAAGCTTATTTTCCTTAAAAACGCAGTATTTACCGAGTTATAAAGGATTTCAGTTTTCATCGAAATTTTCAAAAAAAAAATTGATTTTTGGTATGAAATATAAGTGATCACAGATTAAGCTTATTTTCTTGAAAAACGCAGTATTTACCAAGTCATAAAGGATTTTAATTTTCTTCGAAATTTTCAAAAAAAAAATTGATTTTTGTTATGAAATATAAGTGATCACAGATTGAGTTTATTTTCCTTAAAAACGCAGTATTTACCGAGTTATAAAGGATTTCAGTTTTCATCGAAATTTTCAAAAAAAAAAAATAGATTTTTGGTATGAAATATAAGTGATCGCAGACTAAGATTATTTTCCTGAAAAACGCAGTATTTACCAAGTCATAAAGGATTTTAGTTTTCATCGAAATTTTCAAAAAAATATTGATTTTTGGTATGAAATATAAGTGATCACAGATTAAGCTTGTTTTCCTTAAAAACGCAGTATTTACCGAGTTATAAGAGATTTTAGTTTTCACAGAATTTTCCTATAACAATTGATTTTTGGTATGAAATATAAGTGATCACAGATTAAGCTTATTTTCCATAAAAACGAAGTTTTCATCGAAATTTTCAAAAAAAAAAATTGATTTTTGGTATGAAATATAAGTGATCACAGATTAAGCTTATTTTCCTTAAAAACGCAGTATTTACCGAGTTATAAAAGATTTTAGTTTGATTTTTGTTATGAAATATAAGTGATCACAGATTAAGCTTATTTTCCTTAAAAACGCAGTATTTACCGAGTTATAAGAGATTTTAGTTTTTATCGAAATTTAAAAAAAAAATGGTTTTTCGGTATGAAATATCAGTGATCACAGATTAAGCTTATTTTCCTTAAAAACGCAGTATTTACCGAGTTATAAAGGATTTCAGTTTTCATCGAAATTTTCAAAAAAAAAATTGATTTTTGGTATGAAATATAAGTGATCACAGATTAAGCTTATTTTCCTGAAAAACGCAGTATTTACCAAGTCATAAAAGATTTTAATTTTCTTCGAAATTTTCAAAAAAAAAATTGATTTTTGTTATGAAATATAAGTGATCACAGATTGAGTTTATTTTCCTTAAAAACGCAGTATTTACCGAGTTATAAAGGATTTCAGTTTTCATCGAAATTTTCAAAAAAAAAAAAATAGATTTTTGGTATGAAATATAAGTGATCGCAGACTAAGATTATTTTCCTGAAAAACGCAGTATTTACCAAGTCATAAAGGATTTTAGTTTTCATCGAAATTTTCAAAAAAATATTGATTTTTGGTATGAAATATAAGTGATCACAGATTAAGCTTGTTTTCCTTAAAAACGCAGTATTTACCGAGTTATAAGAGATTTTAGTTTTCACAGAATTTTCCTATAACAATTGATTTTTGGTATGAAATATAAGTGATCACAGATTAAGCTTATTTTCCATAAAAACGAAGTTTTCATCGAAATTTTCAAAAAAAAAAAATTGATTTTTGGTATGAAATATAAGTGATCACAGATTAAGCTTATTTTCCTTAAAAACGCAGTATTTACCGAGTTATAAAAGATTTTAGTTTTCATCGAAATTTTCCAAAAAAAATTGATTTTTGGTATGAAATATAAGTGATCACAGATTAAGCTTATTTTCCTTAAAAACGCAGTATTTACCGTGTTATAAGAGATTTTAGGTTTTATCGAAATTTTAAAAAAAAAAAAATGATTTTTGGTTTGAAATATAAGTGATCACATATTAAGCTTATTTTTCTTAAAAACGCAGTATTTACCGAGTTATAAGAGATTTTAGTTTTCATCGAAATTTAAAAAAAAAAAAAATGATTTTTGGTATGAAATATAAGTGATCACATATTAAGATTATTTTCCTTAAAAACGCAGTATTTACCGAGTTATAAGAGATTTTAGGTTTTATCGAAATTTAAAAAAAAAAAAAATGATTTTTGGTTTGAAATATAAGTGATCACATATTAAGCTTATTTTTCTTAAAAACGCAGTATTTACCGAGTTATAAGAGATTTTAGTTTTCATCGAAATTTAAAAAAAAAAAAAATGATTTTTGGTTTGAAATATAAGTGATCACATATTAAGCTTATTTTTCTTAAAAACGCAGTATTTACCGAGTTATAAGAGATTTTAGTTTTCATCGAAATTTAAAAAAAAAAAAAATGATTTTTGGTATGAAATATAAGTGATCACATATTAAGATTATTTTCCTTAAAAACGCAGTATTTACCGAGTTATAAGAGATTTTAGGTTTTATCGAAATTTAAAAAAAAAAAAATGATTTTTGGTTTGAAATATAAGTGATCACATATTAAGCTTATTTTCCTTAAAAACGCAGTATTTACCAAGTTATAAAGGATTTGAGTTTTCATCGAAATTTTCAAAAAAAAAAAAAATAGATTTTTGGTATGAAATATAAGTGATCACAGATTAAGCTTATTTTCCTTAAAAACGCAGTATTTACCAAGTTATAAAGGATTTTAGTTCTCATCGAAATTTTCAAAAAAAAAAAAAAATAGATTTTTGGTATGAAATATAAGTGATCACAGATTAAGCTTATTTTTCTTAAAAACGCAGTATTTACCGAGTTATAAGAGATTTTAGGTTTTATCGAAATTTTAAAAAAAAAAAAATGATTTTTGGTTTGAAATATAAGTGATCACATATTAAGCTTATTTTTCTTAAAAACGCAGTATTTACCGAGTTATAAGAGATTTTAGTTTTCATCGAAATTTAAAAAAAAAAAAAATGATTTTTGGTATGAAATATAAGTGATCACATATTAAGATTATTTTCCTTAAAAACGCAGTATTTACCGAGTTATAAGAGATTTTAGGTTTTATCGAAATTTAAAAAAAAAAAAAATGATTTTTGGTTTGAAATATAAGTGATCACATATTAAGCTTATTTTTCTTAAAAACGCAGTATTTACCGAGTTATAAGAGATTTTAGTTTTCATCGAAATTTAAAAAAAAAAAAATGATTTTTGGTATGAAATATAAGTGATCACATATTAAGATTATTTTCCTTAAAAACGCAGTATTTACCGAGTTATAAGAGATTTTAGTTTTCATCGAAATTTTAAAAAAAGAATGATTTTTGGTATGAAATAAAAGTGATCACAGATTAAGCTTATTTTCCTTAAAAACGCAGTATTTACCGAGTTATAAGAGATTTTAGGTTTTATCGAAATTTAAAAAAAAAAAAATGATTTTTGGTTTGAAATATAAGTGATCACATATTAAGCTTATTTTTCTTAAAAACGCAGTATTTACCGAGTTATAAGAGATTTTAGTTTTCATCGAAATTTAAAAAAAAAAAAATGATTTTTGGTATGAAATATAAGTGATCACATATTAAGATTATTTTCCTTAAAAACGCAGTATTTACCGAGTTATAAGAGATTTTAGTTTTCATCGAAATTTTCAAAAAAAAAAAAATATTTTTGGTATGAAATATAAGTGATCACAGATTAAGCTTATTTTCCTTAAAAACGCAGTATTTACCGAGTTATAAAGGATTTCAGTTTTCATCGAAATTTTCAAAAAAAAAATTGATTTTTGGTATGAAATATAAGTGATCGCAGATTAAGCTTATTTTCCTGAAAAACGCAGTATTTACCAAGTCATAAAGGATTTTAGTTTTCATCGAAATTTTCAAAAAAAATATTGATTTTTGGTATGAAATATAAGTGATCACAGATTAAACTTATTTTCCTTAAAAACGCAGTATTTACCGAGTTATAAGAGATTTTAGTTTTCATCGAAATTTTCAGAAAAAAAAAAATTTGATTTTTGGTATGAAAAATAAGTGATCACAGATTAAGCTTATTTTCCTTAAAAACGCAGTATTTACCGAGTTATAAGAGATTTTAGTTTTCATCGAAATTTAAAAAAAAAAAATAATTTTTGGTATGAAATATAAGTGATCACAGATTAAGCTTATTTTCCTTAAAAACGCAGTATTTACCGAGTTATAAGAGATTTTAGTTTTTATCGAAATTCTCAAAAAAAAAAAATTGATTTTTGGTATGAAATATAAGTGATCACAGATTGAGCTTATTTTCCTTAAAAACGCAGTATTTACCGAGTTATAAAGGATTTTAGTTTTCATCGAAATTTTCAAAATAAAATTGATTTTTGGTATGAAATATAAGTGATCACAGATTAAGCTTATTTTCCATAAAAACGAAGTTTTCATCGAAATTCTCAAAAAAAAAAAATTGATTTTTGGTATGAAATATAAGTGATCACAGATTGAGCTTATTTTCCTTAAAAACGCAGTATTTACCGAGTTATAAAAGATTTTAGTTTTCATCGAAATTTTCAAAAAAAAATTGATTTTTGGTATGAAATATAAGTGATCACAGATTAAGCTTATTTTCCTTAAAAACGCAGTATTTACCGAATTATAAAGGATTTCAGTTTTCATCGAAATTTTAAAAAAAGAATGATTTTTGGTATGAAATATAAGTGATCACAGATTAAGCTTATTTTCCTTAAAAACGCAGTATTTACCGTGTTATAAGAGATTTTAGGTTTTATCGAAATTTAAAAAAAAAAAAATGATTTTTGGTATGAAATATAAGTGATCACATATTAAGCTTATTTTTCTTAAAAACGCAGTATTTACCGAGTTATAAGAGATTTTAGTTTTCATCGAAATTTAAAAAAAAAAAAATGATTTTTGGTATGAAATATAAGTGATCACATATTAAGATTATTTTCCTTAAAAACGCAGTATTTACCGAGTTATAAGAGATTTTAGTTTTCATCGAAATTTTCAAAAAAAAAAAAATATTTTTGGTATGAAATATAAGTGATCACATATTAAGCTTATTTTTCTTAAAAACGCAGTATTTACCGAGTTATAAGAGATTTTAGTTTTCATCGAAATTTAAAAAAAAAAAAATGATTTTTGGTATGAAATATAAGTGATCACATATTAAGATTATTTTCCTTAAAAACGCAGTATTTACCGAGTTATAAGAGATTTTAGTTTTCATCGAAATTTTCAAAAAAAAAAAAATATTTTTGGTATGAAATATAAGTGATCACAGATTAAGCTTATTTTCCTTAAAAACGCAGTATTTACCGATCACAGTGATAAGAGATTTTAGTTTTCATCGAAATTTTCAAAAAAAATATTGATTTTTGGTAAGAAATATAAGTGATCACAGGTTAAGCTTATTTTCCTTAAAAACGCAATATTTACCGAGTTATAAGAGATTTTAGTTTTCATCGAAATTTTCAAAAAAAATATTGATTTTTGGTGAGAAATATAAGTGATCACAGATTAAGCTTATTTTCCTTAAAAACGCAGTATATACCGAGTTATAAGAGATTTTAGGTTTTATCGAAATTTAAAAAAAAAAAAAAAAAAAAAATGATTTTTGGTATGAAATATAAGTGATCACAGATTAAGCTTATTTTCCTTAAAAACGCAGTATTTACCGAGTTATAAGAGATTTTCGTTTTCATCGAAATTTTAAAAAAAAAAATTGATTTTTGGTATGAAATATAAGTGATCACAGATCAAGCTTAGAAACGCAGTATTTACCGAGTTATAAAGGATTTTAGTTTTCATTGAAATTTAAAAAAAAAAAAAAATGATTTTTGGTATGAAATATAAGTGATCACAGATTAAGCTTATTTTCCTGAAAAACGCAGTATTTACCAAGTCATAAAGGATTTTAATTTTCTTCGAAATTTTCAAAAAAAAGTTGATTTTTGTTATGAAATATAAGTGATCACAGATTAAGCTTATTTTCCTTAAAAACGCAGTATTTACCGAGTTATAAGAGATTTTAGTTTTTATCGAAATTTAAAAAAAAAAATGGTTTTTCGGTATGAAATATCAGTGATCACAGATTAAGCTTATTTTCCTTAAAAACGCAGTATTTACCGAGTTATAAAGGATTTCAGTTTTCATCGAAATTTTCAAAAAAAAAATAGATTTTTGGTATGAAATATAAGTGATCACAGATTAAGCTTATTTTCCTGAAAAACGCAGTATTTACCAAGTCATAAAGGATTTTAATTTTCTTCGAAATTTTCAAAAAAAAAATTGATTTTTGTTATGAAATATAAGTGATCACAGATTGAGTTTATTTTCCTTAAAAACGCAGTATTTACCGAGTTATAAAGGATTTCAGTTTTCATCGAAATTTTCAAAAAAAAAATGATTTTTGGTATGAAATATAAGTGATCACAGATTAAGCTTGTTTTCCTTAAAAACGCAGTATTTACCAAGTTATAAGAGACTTTAGTTTTTATCGAAATTTTCAAAAAAAAAAATTTGATTTTTGGTATGAAATATAAGTGATCACAGATTGAGCTTATTTTCCTTAAAAACGCAGTATTTACCGAGTTATAAAGGATTTCAGTTTTCATCGAAATTTTCAAAAAAAAAATTGATTTTTGGTATGAAATATAAGTGATCGCAGATTAAGCTTATTTTCCTGAAAAACGCAGTATTTACCGAGTTATAAGAGATTTTAGTTTTCACAGAATTTTCCTATAACAATTGATTTTTGGTATGAAATATAAGTGATTACAGATTAAGCTTATTTTCCTTAAAAACGCAGTATTTACCAAGTTATAAGAGACTTTAGTTTTTATCGAAATTTTCAAAAAAAAAAATTTGATTTTTGGTATGAAATATAAGTGATCACAGATTGAGCTTATTTTCCTTAAAAACGCAGTATTTACCGAGTTATAAAGGATTTCAGTTTTCATCGAAATTTTCAAAAAAAAAATTGATTTTTGGTATGAAATATAAGTGATCGCAGATTAAGCTTATTTTCCTGAAAAACGCAGTATTTACCGAGTTATAAGAGATTTTAGTTTTCACAGAATTTTCCTATAACAATTGATTTTTGGTATGAAATATAAGTGATTACAGATTGAGTTTATTTTCCTTAAAAACGCAGTATTTACCGAGTTATAAAGGATTTTAGTTTTCATCGAAATTTTCAAAAAAATATTGATTTTTGGTATGAAATATAAGTGATCACAGATTAAGCTTGTTTTCCTTAAAAACGCAGTATTTACCGAGTTATAAAAGATTTTAGTTTTCACAGAATTTTCCTATAACAATTGATTTTTGGTATGAAATATAAGTGATTACAGATTGAGTTTATTTTCCTTAAAAACGCAGTATTTACCGAGTTATAAAGGATTTTAGTTTTCATCGAAATTTTCAAAAAAAAAATTGATTTTTGGTATGAAAAATAAGTGATCACAGATTAAGCTTATTTTCCTTAAAAACGCAGTATTTACCGAGTTATAAGAGATTTTAGTTTTCATCGAAATTTTAAAAAAAAAATTGTTTTTGGTATGAAATATAAGTGATCACAGATTAAGCTTATTTTCCTTAAAAACGCAGTATTTACCGAGTTATAAAAGATTTTAGTTTTCATCGAAATTTTAAAAAAAAAATTGATTTTTGGTATGAAATATAAGTGATCACAGATTAAACTTATTTTCCTTAAAAACGCAGTATTTACCGAGTTGTAAAGGATTTTAGTTTTCATCGAAATTTTCAGAAAAAAAAAATTTGATTTTTGGTATGAAAAATAAGTGATCACAGATTAAGCTTATTTTCCTTAAAAACGCAGTATTTACCGAGTTATAAGAGATTTTAGTTTTCATCGAAATTTTAAAAAAAAAATTGTTTTTGGTATGAAATATAAGTGATCACAGATTAAGCTTATTTTCCTTAAAAACGCAGTATTTACCGAGTTATAAAAGATTTTAGTTTTCATCGAAATTTTAAAAAAAAAATTGATTTTTGGTATGAAATATAAGTGATCACAGATTAAACTTATTTTCCTTAAAAACGCAGTATTTACCGAGTTGTAAAGGATTTTAGTTTTCATCGAAATTTTCAGAAAAAAAAAATTTGATTTTTGGTATAAAAAAATAAGTGATCACAGATTAAGCTTATTTTCCTTAAAAACGCAGTATTTACCGAGTTATAAAGGATTTCAGTTTTCATCGAAATTTTCAAAAAAAAAATAGATTTTTGGTATGAAATATAAGTGATCACAGATTAAGCTTATTTTCCTGAAAAACGCAGTATTTACCAAGTCATAAAGGATTTTAATTTTCTTCGAAATTTTCAAAAAAAAAATTGATTTTTGTTATGAAATATAAGTGATCACAGATTGAGTTTATTTTCCTTAAAAACGCAGTATTTACCGAGTTATAAGAGATTTTAGTTTTTATCGAAATTCTCAAAAAAAAAAATTTGATTTTTGGTATGAAATATAAGTGATCACAGATTGAGCTTATTTTCCTTAAAAACGCAGTATTTACCGAGTTATAAAGGATTTTAGTTTTCATCGAAATTTTCAAAATAAAATTGATTTTTGGTATGAAATATAAGTGATCACAGATTAAGCTTATTTTCCATAAAAACGAAGTTTTCATCGAAATTTTCAAAAAAAAAAATTGATTTTTGATATGAAATATAAGTGATCACAGATTAAGCTTATTTTCCTTAAAAACGCAGTATTTACCGAGTTATAAAAGATTTTAGTTTTCATCGAAATTTTCAAAAAAAAATTGATTTTTGGTATGAAATATAAGTGATCACAGATTAAGCTTATTTTCCTTAAAAACGCAGTATTTACCGAGTTATAAGAGATTTTAGGTTTTATCGAAATTTAAAAAAAAAAAAAATGATTTTTGGTATGAAATATAAGTGATCACATATTAAGCTTATTTTTCTTAAAAACGCAGTATTTACCGAGTTATAAGAGATTTTAGTTTTCATCGAAATTTTCAAAAAAAAATGATTTTTGGTATGAAATATATGTGATCACAGATTAAGCTTATTTTCCTTAAAAACGCAGTATTTACCGAGTTATAAGAGATTTTAGTTTTCATCGAAATTTTCAAAAAAAAAAAAAATATTTTTGGTATGAAATATAAGTGATCACAGATTAAGCTTATTTTCCTTAAAAACGCAGTATTTACCGAGTTATAAGAGATTTTAGTTTTTATCGAAATTTTCAAAAAAAATATTGATTTTTGGTATGAAACATAAATGATTACAGATTAAGCTTATTTTCCCTAAAAACGCAGTATTTACCGAGTTATAAGAGATTTTAGTTTTCATCGAAATTTTCAAAAAAATATTGATTTTTGATATGAAATATAAGTGATCACAGATTAAGCTTATTTTCCTTAAAAACGCAGTATTTACCGAGTTATAAGAGATTTTAGTTTTCATCGAAATTTTCAAAAAAAAAAAAATATTTTTGGTATGAAATATAAGTGATCACAGATTAAGCTTATTTTCCTTAAAAACGCAGTATTTACCGAGTTATAAGAGATTTTAGTTTTTATCGAAATTTTCAAAAAAAAATATTGATTTTTGGTATGAAATATAAGTGATCACAGATTAAGCTTATTTTCCTTAAAAACGCAGTTTTCATCGAAATTTTCCAAAAAAAAAAAATTGATTTTTGGTATGAAATATAAGTGATCACAGATTAAGCTTATTTTTCTTAAAAACGCAGTATTTACCGAGTTATAAGAGATTTTAGTTTTTATCGAAATTTAAAACAAAAAAAAATAAATTTTTGGTATGAAATATAAGTGATCACAGATTAAGCTTTTTTTCCTAAAAAACGCAGTATTTACCGAGTTATAAGAGATTTTAGTTTTCATCAAAATTTAAAAAAAAAAAATTAATTTTTGGTATGAAATATAAGTGATCACAGATTAAGCTTTTTTTCCTAAAAAACGCAGTATTTACCGAGTTATAAGAGATTTTAGTTTTTATCGAAATTTAAAAAAAAAAATGGTTTTTGTATGAAATATAAGTGATCACAAATTAAGCTTATTTTCCTTAAAAACGCAGTATTTACCGAGTTATAAGAGATTTTAGCTTTCATCGAAATTTAAAAAATAAAATTGGTTTTTGGTATGAAATATAAGTGATCACAGATTAAGCTTATTTTCCTTAAAAACGCAGTATTTACCGAGTTATAAGATATTTTAGTTTTCATCGAAATTTTCAAAAAAAAATATTGATTTTTGGTATGAAATATATGTGATCACAGATTAAGCTTATTTTCCTTAAAAACGCAGTATTTACCGAGTTATAAGAGATTTTAGTTTTCATCGAAATTTTCAAAAAAAATAATTGATTTTTGGTATGAAATATAAGTGATCACAGATTAAGCTTATTTTCCTTAAAAACGCAGTATTTACCGAGTTATAAAAGATTTTAGTTTTTATCGAAATTTTCAAAAAAAAATTGATTTTTGGTATGAAATATAAGTGATCACAGATTAAGCTTATTTTCCTTAAAAACGCAGTATTTACCGAGTTATAAAGGATTTTAGTTTTCATCGAAATTTTCAAAATAAAATTGAAAAAATTGATTTTTGCTATGAAATATAAGTGATCACATATTAAGCTTATTTTCCTTAAAAACGCAGTATTTACCGAGTTATAAGAGATTTTAGTTTTCATCGAAATTTTCAAAAAAAAATTGATTTTTGTTACGAAATATAAGTGATCACAGATTAAGCTTATTTTCCTTAAAAACGCAGTATTTACCGAGTTATAAGAGATTTTAGTTTTCATCGAAATTTTCAAAAAAAAAAATTGATTTTTGCTATGAAATATAAGTGATCACATATTAAGCTTATTTTCCTTAAAAACGCAGTATTTACCGAGTTATAAGAGATTTTAGTTTTCATCGAAATTTTCAAAAAAAAATTGATTTTTGTTACGAAATATAAGTGATCACATATTAAGCTTATTTTCCTTAAAAACGCAGTATTTACCGAGTTATAAGAGATTTTAGTTTTCATCGAAATTTTCAAAAAAAAATTGATTTTTGTTACGAAATATAAGTGATCACAGATTAAGCTTATTTTCCATAAAAACGAAGTTTTCATCGAAATTTTCCAAAAAAAAAAAAATTGATTTTTGGTATGAAATATAAGTGATCACAGATTAAGCTTATTTTTCTTAAAAACGCAGTATTTACCGAGTTATAAGAGATTTTAGTTTTCATCGAAATTTAAAAAAAAAAAAAAAATAATTTTTGGTATGAAATATAAGTGATCACAGATTAAGCTTATTTTCCTTAAAAACGCAGTATTTACCGAGTTATAAGAGATTTTAGTTTTCATCAAAATTTAAAAAAAAAAATTAATTTTTGGTATGAAATATAAGTGATCACAGATTAAGCTTTTTTTCCTTAAAAACGCAGTATTTACCGAGTTATAAGAGATTTTAGTTTTTATCGAAATTTAAAACAAAAAAAATTAATTTTTGGTATGAAATATAAGTGATCACAGATTAAGCTTTTTTTCCTAAAAAACGCAGTATTTACCGAGTTATAAGAGATTTTAGTTTTCATCAAAATTTAAAAAAAAAAATTAATTTTTGGTATGAAATATAAGTGATCACAGATTAAGCTTTTTTTCCTAAAAAACGCAGTATTTACCGAGTTATAAGAGATTTTAGCTTTCATCGAAATTTAAAAAATAAAATTGGTTTTTGGTATGAAATATAAGTGATCACAGATTAAGCTTATTTTCCTTAAAAACGCAGTATTTACCGAGTTATAAGAGATTTTAGTTTTCATCGAAATTTAAAAAAAAAAAATAATTTTTGGTATGAAATATAAGTGATCACAGATTAAGCTTATTTTCCTTAAAAACGCAGTATTTACCGAGTTATAAGAGATTTTAGTTTTCATCAAAATTTAAAAAAAAAAAAATAATTTTTGGTATGAAATATAAGTGATCACAGATTAAGCTTTTTTTCCTAAAAAACGCAGTATTTACCGAGTTATAAGAGATTTTAGTTTTTATCGAAATTTAAAACAAAAAAAATTAATTTTTGGTATGAAATATAAGTGATCACAGATTAAGCTTTTTTTCCTAAAAAACGCAGTATTTACCGAGTTATAAGAGATTTTAGTTTTCATCAAAATTTAAAAAAAAAAAATTAATTTTTGGTATGAAATATAAGTGATCACAGATTAAGCTTTTTTTCCTAAAAAACGCAGTATTTACCGAGTTATAATAAGAAAAAAAATTAATTTTTGGTATGAAATATAAGTGATCACAGATTAAGCTTTTTTTCCTAAAAAACGCAGTATTTACCGAGTTATAAGAGATTTTAGTTTTCATCAAAATTTAAAAAAAAAAAAAAATGAATTTTTGGTATGAAATATAAGTGATCACAGATTAAGCTTATTTTCCTTAAAAACGCAGTATTTACCGAGTTATAAGAGATTTTAGTTTTCATCGAAATTTAAAAAAAAAATTGGTTTTTGTATGAAATATAAGTGATCACAAATTAAGCTTATTTTCCTTAAAAACGCAGTATTTACCGAGTTATAAGAGATTTTAGTTTTCATCGAAATTTAAAAAATAAAATTGGTTTTTGGTATGAAATATAAGTGATCACAGATTAAGCTTATTTTCCTTAAAAACGCAGTATTTACCGAGTTATAAGAGATTTTAGTTTTCATCGAAATTTAAAAAAAAAAAATAATTTTTGGTGTGAAATATAAGTGATCACAGATTGAGCTTATTTTCCTTAAAAACGCAGTATTTACCGAGTTATAAGAGATTTTAGCTTTCATCGAAATTTAAAAAATAAAATTGGTTTATGGTATGAAATATAAGTGATCACAGATTAAGCTTATTTTCCTTAAAAACGCAGTATTTACCGAGTTATAAGAGATTTTAGTTTTCATCGAAATTTAAAAAAAAAAATGGTTTTTGTATGAAATATAAGTGATCACAAATTAAGCTTATTTTCCTTAAAAACGCAGTATTTACCGAGTTATAAGAGATTTTAGCTTTCATCGAAATTTAAAAAATAAAATTGGTTTTTGGTATGAAATATAAGTGATCACAGATTAAGCTTATTTTCCTTAAAAACGCAGTATTTACCGAGTTATAAGAGATTTTAGTTTTCATCGAAATTTAAAAAAAAAAAATGATTTTTGGTGTGAAATATAAGTGATCACAGATTAAGCTTATTTTCCTTAAAAACGCGGTATTTTCTGAGTTATAAGAGATTTTAGTTTTCATCGAAATTTTCAGAAAAAAAATTTGATTTTTGGTATGAAAAATAAGTGATCACCGATTAAGCTTATTTTCCTTAAAAACGCAGTATTTACCGAGTTATAATGGATTTTAGTTTTCATCGAAATTTTCAAGAAAAAAATGATTTTTGGTATGTAATATAAGTGATCACATATTAAGCTTATTTTCCTTAAAAACGCAGCATTTACCGAGTTATAAGAGATTTTAGCTTTCATCGAAATTTAAAAAAAAAAATTGATTTTTGGTATGAAATATAAGTGATCACAGATTAAGCTTATTTTGCTTAAAAACGCAGTATTTACCGAGTTATAAGAGATTTCAGTTTTCATCGAAATTTTCAAAAAAAAATTGATTTTTGGTATGAAATATAAGTGATCACAGATTAAGCTTATTTTCCTTACAAACGCAGTATTTACCGAGTTATAAGAGATTTTAGTTTTTATCGAAATTTTCAAAAAAAAAAATTAATTTTTGGTATGAAATATAAGTGATCACAGATTAAGCTTATTTTCCTTAAAAACGCAGTATTTACCGAGTTATAAGAGATTTTTGTTTTCATCGAAATTTTCAAAAAAAAAAATTGATTTTTGGTATGAAATATAAGTGATCACAGATTAAGCTTATTTTCCTTAAAAACGCAGTATTTACCGAGTTATAAGAGATTTTAGTTTTCATCGAAATTTTCAAAAAAAAAAATTGATTTTTGGTATGAAATATAAGTGATCACAGATTAAGCTTATTTTCCTTAAAAACGCAGTATTTACCGAGTTATAAGAGATTTTAGTTTTTATCGAAATTTTCAAAAAAAAAACTAATTTTTGGTATGAAATATAAGTGATCACATATTAAGCTTATTTTTCTTAAAAACGCAGTATTTACCGAGTTATAAGAGATTTTAGTTTTCATCGAAATTTTCCAAAAAAAAAAAAATTGATTTTTGGTATGAAATATAAGTGATTACAGATTAAGATTATTTTCCTTAAAAACGCATTATTTACCGAGTTATAAAGGATTTTAGTTTTTATCGAAATTTTCGAAAAAATATTGATTTTTGGTATATAAGTGATCACAGATTAAGCTTATTTTCCTTAAAAACGCAGTATTTACCGAGTTATAAAGGATTTTAGTTTTCATCAAAATTTTCAAAATAAAATTTATTTTTGGTATGAAATATAAGTGATCACAGATTAAGCTTATTTTCCTTAAAAACGCAGTATTTACCGAGTTATAAGAGATTTTAGTTTTCATCGAAATTTTCAAAAAAAAAATTGAATTTTGGTATGAAATATAAGTGATCACAGATTAAGCTTATTTTCCTTAAAAACGCAGTATTTACCGAGTTATAAGAGATTTTAGTTTTTATCGAAATTTTCAAAAAAAAACTAATTTTTGGTATGAAATATAAGTGATCACATATTAAGCTTATTTTTCTTAAAAACGCAGTATTTACCGAGTTATAAGAGATTTTAGTTTTCATCGAAATTTTCCAAAAAAAAAAAATTGATTTTTGGTATGAAATATAAGTGATCAAAGATTATGCTTATTTTCCTTAAAAACGCAGTATTTACCGAGTTATAAGAGATTTTAGTTTTCATCGAAATTTTCAAAAAAAAATTGATTTTTGTTACGAAATATAAGTGATCACAGATTAAGCTTATTTTCCTTAAAAACGCAGTATTTACCGAGTTATAAGAGATTTTAGTTTTCATCGAAATTTTCAAAAAAAAAAAAATTGATTTTTGGTATGAAATATAAGTGATCACAGATTAAGCTTATTTTCCTTAAAAACGCAGTATTTACCGAGTTATAAAGGAATTTAGTTTTCATCGAAATTTTCAAAATAAAATTGATTTTTGGTATGAAATATAAGTGATCACAGATTAAGCTTATTTTCCTTAAAAACGCAGTATTTACCGAGTTATAAGAGATTTTAGTTTTCATCGAAATTTTCAAAAAAAAAAAATTGATTTTTGGTATGAAATATAAGTGATCACAGATTAAGCTTATTTTCCTTAAAAACGCAGTATTTACCGAGTTATAAAGGAATTTAGTTTTCATCGAAATTTTCAAAATAAAATTGATTTTTGGTATGAAATATAAGTGATCACAGATTAAGCTTATTTTCCTTAAAAACGCAGTATTTACCGAGTTATAAGAGATTTTAGTTTTCATCGAAATTTTCAAAAAAAAAAAATTGATTTTTGGTATGAAATATAAGTGATCACAGATTAAGCTTATTTTCCTTAAAAACGCAGTATTTACCGAGTTATAAAGGAATTTAGTTTTCATCGAAATTTTCAAAATAAAATTGATTTTTGGTATGAAATATAAGTGATCACAGATTAAGCTTATTTTCCTTAAAAACGCAGTATTTACCGAGTTATAAGAGATTTTAGTTTTCATCGAAATTTTCAAAAAAAAAATTGATTTTTGGTATGAAATATAAGTGATCACAGATTAAGCTTATTTTCCTTAAAAACGCAGTATTTACCGAGTTATAAGAGATTTTAGTTTTTATCGAAATTTAAAAAAAAAAACTAATTTTTGGTATGAAATATAAGTGATCACATATTAAGCTTATTTTTCTTAAAAACGCAGTATTTACCGAGTTATAAGAGATTTTAGTTTTCATCGAAATTTTCCAAAAAAAAAAAATTGATTTTTGGTATGAAATATAAGTGATCACAGATTAAGCTTATTTTCCTTAAAAACGCAGTATTTACCGAGTTATAAGAGATTTTAGTTTTCATCGAAATTTTCAAAAAAAAATTGATTTTTGTTACGAAATATAAGTGATCACAGATTAAGCTTATTTTCCATAAAAACGAAGTTTTCATCGAAATTTTCCAAAAAAAAAAAATTGATTTTTGGTATGAAATATAAGTGATCACAGATTAAGCTTATTTTCCTTAAAAACGCAGTATTTACCGAGTTATAAGAGATTTTAGTTTTCATCGAAATTTTCAAAAAAAAATTGATTTTTGTTACGAAATATAAGTGATCACAGATTAAGCTTATTTTCCTTAAAAACGCAGTATTTACCGAGTTATAAGAGATTTTAGGTTTTATCGAAATTTAAAAAAAAAAAAAAAAAATGATTTTTGGTATGAAATATAAGTGATCACAGATTAAGCTTATTTTCCTTAAAAACGCAGTATTTACCGAATTATAAAGGATTTTAGTTTTCATCGAAATTTTAAAAAAAGGATGATTTTTGGTATGAAATATAAGTGATCACAGATTGAACTTATTTCCCTTAAAAACGCAGTATTTACCGAATTATAAAGGATTTTAGTTTTCATCGAAATTTTAAAAAAAGGATGATTTTTGGTATGAAATATAAGTGATCACAGATTAAGCTTATTTTCCTTAAAAACGCGGTACTTTCTGAGTTATAAGAGATTTTAGTTTTCATCGAAATTTTCAGAGAAAAAAATTGATTTTTGGTATGAAAAATAAGTGATCACAGATTAAGCTTATTTTCCTTAAAAACGCAGCATTTACCGAGTTATAAGAGATTTTTGTTTTCATCGAAATTTTCAAAAAAATATTGATTTTTGGTATGAAATATAAGTGATCACAGATTAAGCTTATTTTGCTTAAAAACGCAGTATTTACCGAGTTATAAGAGATTTCAGTTTTCATCGAAATTTTCAAAAAAAAATTGATTTTTGGTATGAAATATAAGTGATCACAGATTAAGCTTATTTTCCTTACAAACGCAGTATTTACCGAGTTATAAGAGATTTTAGTTTTTATCGAAATTTTCAAAAAAAAATTAATTTTTGGTATGAAATATAAGTGATCACATATTAAGCTTATTTTTCTTAAAAACGCAGTATTTACCGAGTTATAAGAGATTTTAGTTTTCATCGAAATTTTCAAAAAAAATTGATTTTTGGTATGAAATATAAGTGATCACAGATTAAGCTTATTTTCCTTAAAAACGCAGTATTTACCGAGTTATAAGAGATTTTAGTTTTCACAGAATTTTCCTATAACAATTGGTTTTTGGTATGAAATATAAGTGATTACAGATTAAGATTATTTTCCTTAAAAACGCATTATTTACCGAGTTATAAAGGATTTTAGTTTTTATCGAAATTTTCGAAAAAATATTGATTTTTGTTATGAAATATAAGTGATCACAGATTAAGCTTATTTTCCTTAAAAACGCAGTATTTACCGAGTTATAAAGGATTTTAGTTTTCATCGAAATTTTCAAAATAAAATTGATTTTTGGTATGAAATATAAGTGATCACAGATTAAGCTTATTTTCCTTAAAAACGCAGTATTTACCGAGTTATAAGAGATTTTAGTTTTCATCGAAATTTTCAAAAAAAAATTGATTTTTGTTACGAAATATAAGTGATCACAGATTAAGCTTATTTTCCATAAAAACGAAGTTTTCATCGAAATTTTCCAAAAAAAAAAAAATTGATTTTTGGTATGAAATATAAGTGATCACAGATTAAGCTTATTTTCCTTAAAAACGCAGTATTTACCGAGTTATAAGAGATTTTAGTTTTCATCAAAATTTAAAAAAAAAAAAATTAATTTTTGGTATGAAATATAAGTGATCACAGATTAAGCTTATTTTCCTTAAAAACGCAGTATTTACCGAGTTATAAGAGATTTTAGTTTTCATCGAAATTTAAAAAAAAAAAATTGATTTTTGGTGTGAAATATAAGTGATCACAGATTAAGCTTATTTTCCTTAAAAACGCAGTATTTACCGAGTTATAAGAGATTTTAGGTTTTATCGAAATATAAAAAAAAAAAAAATGATTTTTGGTATGAAATATAAGTGATCACAGATTAAGCTTATTTTCCTTAAAAACGCAGTATTTACCGAGTTATAAGAGATTTTAGTTTTCATCGAAATTTTCAAAAAAAATTTATTTTTGGTATGAAATATAAGTGATCACAGATTAAGCTTATTTTCCTTAAAAACGCAGTATTTACCGAGTTATAAGAGATTTTAGTTTTAATCGAAATTTTCAAAAAAATATTGATTTTTGGCATGAAATATAAGTGATTACAGATTGAGCTTATTTTCCTTAAAAACGCAGTATTTACCGAGTTATAAAGGATTTTAGTTTTCATCGAAATTTTCAAAAAAATATTGATTTTTGGTATGAAATATAAGTGTTTACAGATTAAGCTTATTTTCCTTAAAAACGCAGTATTTACCGAGTTATAATGGATCTAAGTTTTCATCGAAATTTTCAAGAAAAAAATGATTTTTGGTATGTAATATAAGTGATCACAGATTAAGCTTATTTTCCTTAAAAACGCAGTATTTACCGAGTTATAAGAGATTTTAGTTTTAATCGAAATTTTCAAAAAAATATTGAGTTTTGGTATGAAATATAAGTGATTACAGATTGAGCTTATTTTCCTTAAAAACGCAGTATTTACCGAGTTATAAGAGATTTTAGTTTTCATAGAAATTTAAAAAAAAAATAGATTTTTGGTATGAAATATAAGTGATCACATATTAAGCTTATTTTTCTTAAAAACGCAGTATTTACCGAGTTATAAGAGATTTTATTTACGCAGTATTTACCGAGTTATAAGAGATTTTAGTTTTCATCGAAATTTTCAAAAAAAAATTGATTTTTGTTACGAAATATAAGTGATCACAGATTAAGCTTATTTTCCTTAAAAACGCAGTATTTACCGAGTTATAAGAGATTTTAGGTTTTATCGAAATTTAAAAAAAAAAAAAAAAAATGATTTTTGGTATGAAATATAAGTGATCACAGATTAAGCTTATTTTCCTTAAAAACGCAGTATTTACCGAATTATAAAGGATTTTAGTTTTCATCGAAATTTTAAAAAAAGGATGATTTTTGGTATGAAATATAAGTGATCACAGATTGAACTTATTTCCCTTAAAAACGCAGTATTTACCGAATTATAAAGGATTTTAGTTTTCATCGAAATTTTAAAAAAAGGATGATTTTTGGTATGAAATATAAGTGATCACAGATTAAGCTTATTTTCCTTAAAAACGCGGTACTTTCTGAGTTATAAGAGATTTTAGTTTTCATCGAAATTTTCAGAGAAAAAAATTGATTTTTGGTATGAAAAATAAGTGATCACAGATTAAGCTTATTTTCCTTAAAAACGCAGCATTTACCGAGTTATAAGAGATTTTTGTTTTCATCGAAATTTTCAAAAAAATATTGATTTTTGGAATGAAATATAAGTGATCACAGATTAAGCTTATTTTGCTTAAAAACGCAGTATTTACCGAGTTATAAGAGATTTCAGTTTTCATCGAAATTTTCAAAAAAAAATTGATTTTTGGTATGAAATATAAGTGATCACAGATTAAGCTTATTTTCCTTACAAACGCAGTATTTACCGAGTTATAAGAGATTTTAGTTTTTATCGAAATTTTCAAAAAAAAATTAATTTTTGGTATGAAATATAAGTGATCACATATTAAGCTTATTTTTCTTAAAAACGCAGTATTTACCGAGTTATAAGAGATTTTAGTTTTCATCGAAATTTTCAAAAAAAATTGATTTTTGGTATGAAATATAAGTGATCACAGATTAAGCTTATTTTCCTTAAAAACGCAGTATTTACCGAGTTATAAGAGATTTTAGTTTTCACAGAATTTTCCTATAACAATTGGTTTTTGGTATGAAATATAAGTGATTACAGATTAAGATTATTTTCCTTAAAAACGCATTATTTACCGAGTTATAAAGGATTTTAGTTTTTATCGAAATTTTCGAAAAAATATTGATTTTTGTTATGAAATATAAGTGATCACAGATTAAGCTTATTTTCCTTAAAAACGCAGTATTTACCGAGTTATAAAGGATTTTAGTTTTCATCGAAATTTTCAAAATAAAATTGATTTTTGGTATGAAATATAAGTGATCACAGATTAAGCTTATTTTCCTTAAAAACGCAGTATTTACCGAGTTATAAGAGATTTTAGTTTTCATCGAAATTTTCAAAAAAAAATTGATTTTTGTTACGAAATATAAGTGATCACAGATTAAGCTTATTTTCCATAAAAACGAAGTTTTCATCGAAATTTTCCAAAAAAAAAAAAATTGATTTTTGGTATGAAATATAAGTGATCACAGATTAAGCTTATTTTCCTTAAAAACGCAGTATTTACCGAGTTATAAGAGATTTTAGTTTTCATCGAAATTTAAAAAAAAAAAATTAATTTTTGGTATGAAATATAAGTGATCACAGATTAAGCTTATTTTCCTTAAAAACGCAGTATTTACCGAGTTATAAGAGATTTTAGTTTTCATCGAAATTTAAAAAAAAAAATTGATTTTTGGTGTGAAATATAAGTGATCACAGATTAAGCTTATTTTCCTTAAAAACGCAGTATTTACCGAGTTATAAGAGATTTTAGGTTTTATCGAAATATAAAAAAAAAAAAATGATTTTTGGTATGAAATATAAGTGATCACAGATTAAGCTTATTTTCCTTAAAAACGCAGTATTTACCGAGTTATAAGAGATTTTAGTTTTCATCGAAATTTTCAAAAAAAATTTATTTTTGGTATGAAATATAAGTGATCACAGATTAAGCTTATTTTCCTTAAAAACGCAGTATTTACCGAGTTATAAGAGATTTTAGTTTTAATCGAAATTTTCAAAAAAATATTGATTTTTGGCATGAAATATAAGTGATTACAGATTGAGCTTATTTTCCTTAAAAACGCAGTATTTACCGAGTTATAAAGGATTTTAGTTTTCATCGAAATTTTCAAAAAAATATTGATTTTTGGTATGAAATATAAGTGTTTACAGATTAAGCTTATTTTCCTTAAAAACGCAGTATTTACCGAGTTATAATGGATCTAAGTTTTCATCGAAATTTTCAAGAAAAAAATGATTTTTGGTATGTAATATAAGTGATCACAGATTAAGCTTATTTTCCTTAAAAACGCAGTATTTACCGAGTTATAAGAGATTTTAGTTTTAATCGAAATTTTCAAAAAAATATTGAGTTTTGGTATGAAATATAAGTGATTACAGATTGAGCTTATTTTCCTTAAAAACGCAGTATTTACCGAGTTATAAGAGATTTTAGTTTTCATAGAAATTTAAAAAAAAAATAGATTTTTGGTATGAAATATAAGTGATCACAGATTAAACTTATTTTCCTTAAAAACGCAGTATTTACCGAGTTATAATGGATTTTAGTTTTCATCGAAATTTTCAAGAAAAAAATGATTTTTGATATGTAATATAAGTGATCACAGATTAAGCTTATTTTCCTTAAAAACGCAGTAATTACCGAGTTATAAAGGATTTTAGTTTGCATCGAAATTTTCAAGAAAAAAATGATTTTTGATATGTAATATAAGTGATCACAGATTAAGCTTGTTTTCCTTAAAAACGCAGTATTTACCGAGTTATAAGAGATTTTAGTTTTCACAGAATTTTCCTATAACAATTGGTTTTTGGTATGAAATATAAGTGATTACAGATTAAGCTTATTTTCCTTAAAAACGCAGTATTTACCGAGTTATAATGGATTTTAGTTTTCATCGAAATTTTCAAGAAAAAAATGATTTTTGGTATGTAATATAAGTGATCACAGATTAAGCTTATTTTCCTTAAAAACGCAGTATTTACCGAGTTATAAGAGATTTTAGTTTTAATCGAAATTTTCAAAAAAATATTGAGTTTTGGTATGAAATATAAGTGATTACAGATTGAGCTTATTTTCCTTAAAAACGCAGTATTTACCGAGTTATAAGAGATTTTAGTTTTCATAGAAATTTAAAAAAAACGAGAGAAGAAGATATAGTCGGTCAAGCCCGACTATATGATACCCTACACCATTTCAATCCACATAATTTTGCTTTTACTTATGTACAACTTACTTGTGCTAAATATTAACATAATACTAACATTTGTATGTGATTTATGTACGTTAGCGATATCCGGAAGAGAAGTTTATATGGGAGCTATGGTCAGTTATGGACCGATATTCATGAAATTTGGCAGACGGATTTCTGTTGATATAAAACTTATTTGTACTAAATTTCAATAAAATATTCCTATTTTTAAGGCATCTATAAGTGTTAAAACTCTATTCCGGGAGGACATTTGTATGGGGGCTAGGTGAAATAATGGGCCGATCATAACCAAATTCAATAGGCTTCGTCCTTGTATTGAAAAAAGCTTATGTACCAAATTTCATCAAATTATCTTCAAAATTGCGACCTGTACTTTGCGCACAAGCTTTACATGGACAGCCAGCCAGCCAGCCAGCCAGCCGACCAGACGGACGGACGGACGGACGGACGGACATCGATAAATCGACTCAGAAAGTGATTCTGAGTCGAACGGTATACTTTAAGGTGGGGGTCCGAAGATTTATTCTCTGCGTTACAACTTCTGCACAAACACATAATACCCCAACCACCTTTGTTGGTGTAGGGTATAAAAATAGATTTTTGGTATGAAATATAAGTGATCACAGATTAAGCTTATTTTCCTTAAAAACGCGGTATTTACCGAGTTATAAGAGATTTTAGTTTTCATGGAAATTTTCAAAAAAAATTGATTTTTGGTATGAAATATAAGTGATCACAGATTAAGCTTATTTTCCTTAAAAACGCAGTATTTACCGAATTATAAAGGATTTTAGTTTTCATCGAAATTTTCAAAAAAAAAAAATAGATTTTTGGTATGAAATATAAGTGATCACAGATTGAGCTTATTTTCCTTAAAAACGCAGTATTTACCGAGTTATAAAGGATTTTAGTTTTTATCGAAATTTTCAAAAAAAAAATTGATTTTTGATATGAAATATAAGTGATCACAGATTAAGCTTATTTTCCTTAAAAACGCAGTATTTACCGAGTTATAAGAGATTTTAGTTTTTATCGAAATTTTAAAAAAAAAAAAATTTATTTTTGGTGTGAAATATAAGTGATTACAGATTAAACTTATTTTCCTTAAAAACGCAGTATTTACCGAGTTATAAAGGATTTTAGTTTTCATCGAAATTTTCAAAAAAAATTGATTTTTGGTATGAAATATAAGTGATCACAGATTAAGATTATTTTCCTTAAAAGCGCAGTATTTACCGAGTTATAAGAGATTTTAGTTTTCATCGAAATTTTCAAAAAAAATTGATTTTTGGTATGAAATATAAGTGATCACAGATTAAGTTTATTTTCCTTAAAAACGCAGTATTTACCGAGTTATAAGAGATTTTAGTTTTCATCGAAATTTTCAGAAAAAAATTGATTTTTGGTATGAAATATAAGTGATCACAGATTAAGCTTATTTTCCTTAAAAACGCAGTATTTACCGAGTTATAAGAGATATTAGGTTTTATCGAAATTTAAAAAAAAAAAAAAAAAAATGATTTTTGGTATGAAATATAAGTGATCACAGATTAAGCTTATTTTCCTTAAAAACGCAGTATTTACCGAATTATAAAGGATTTTAGTTTTCATCGAAATTTTAAAAAAAGGATGATTTTTGGTATGAAATATAAGTGATCACAGATTGAACTTATTTCCCTTAAAAACGCAATATTTACCGAGTTATAAAGGATTTTACTTTTCATCGAAATTTTCAAAAAAATATTGATTTTTGCTATGAAATATAAGTGATCACAGATTAAGCTTATTTTCCTTAAAAACGCAGTATTTACCGAGTTATAAGAGATTTTAGGTTTTATCGAAATTTAAAAAAAAAAAAATGATTTTTGGTATGAAATATAAGTGATCACAGATTAAGCTTATTTTCCTTAAAAACGCAGTATTTACCGAGTTATAAGAGATTTTAGGTTTTATCGAAATATAAAAAAAAAAAATGATTTTTGGTATGAAATATAAGTGATCACAGATTAAGCTTATTTTCCTTAAAAACGCAGTATTTACCGAGTTATAAGAGATTTTAGTTTTTATCGAAATTTAAAAAAAAAAAAAATGATTTTTGGTATGAAATATAAGTGATCACAGATTAAGCTTATTTTCCTTAAAAACGCAGTATTTACCAAGTTATAAAGGATTTTAGTTTTCATCGAAATTTTCAAAAAAAAAATTGATTTTTGGTATGAAATATAAGTGATCACAGATTAAGCTTATTTTCCTTAAAAACGCAGTATTTACCGAGTTATAAGAGATTTTAGCTTTCATCGAAATTTTAAAAAAAAAAAATTGATTTTTGGTATGAAATATAAGTGATCACAGATTAAGCTTATTTTCCTTAAAAACGCAGTATTTACCGAGTTATAAGAGATTTTAGGTTTTATCGAAATATAAAAAAAAAAAAAATGATTTTTGGTATGAAATATAAGTGATCACAGATTAAGCTTATTTTCCTTAAAAACGCAGTATTTACCGAGTTATAAGAGATTTTAGCTTTCATCGAAATTTTAAAAAAAAAAATTGATTTTTGGTATGAAATATAAGTGATCACAGATTAAGCTTATTTTCCTTAAAAACGCAGTATTTACCGAGTTATAAGAGATTTTAGGTTTTATCGAAATATAAAAAAAAAAAAATGATTTTTGGTATGAAATATAAGTGATCACAGATTAAGCTTATTTTCCTTAAAAACGCAGTATTTACCGAGTTATAAGAGATTTTAGCTTTCATCGAAATTTTAAAAAAAAAAATTGATTTTTGGTATGAAATATAAGTGATCACAGATTAAGCTTATTTTCCTTAAAAACGCAGTATTTACCGAGTTATAAGAGATTTTAGCTTTCATCGAAATTTTAAAAAAAAATATTGATTTTTGGTATGAAATATAAGTGATTACAGATTGAGCTTATTTTCCTTAAAAACGCAGTATTTACCAAGTTATAAAGGATTTTAGTTTTCATCGAAATTTTAAAAAAAAATATTGATTTTTGGTATGAAATATAAGTGATTACAGATTGAGCTTATTTTCCTTAAAAACGCAGTATTTACCGAGTTATAAGAGATTTTAGTTTTCATCGAAATTTTAAAAAAAGAATGATTTTTGGTATGAAATATAACTGATCACAGATTAAGCTTATTTTCCTTAAAAACGCAGTATTTACCGAGTTATAAGAGATTTTAGTTTTCATCGAAATTTAAAAAAAAAAAAAAAAAATGATTTTTGGTATGAAATATAAGTGATCACAGATTAAGTATTTACCGAGTTATAAGATATTTTAGTTTTCATCGAAATTTTCAAAAAAAATTGATTTTTGGTATGAAATATAAGTGATCGCAGATTAAGCTTATTTTCCTTAAAAACGCAGTATTTACCGAGTTATAAGCGATTTCAGTTTTCATCGAAATTTTCATATAAAAATTTATTTTTGGTATGAAATATAAGTGATCACAGATTAAGCTTATTTTCCTTAAAAACGCAGTATTTACCGAGTTATAAGAGATTTTAGTTTTCATCGAAATTTAAAAAAAAAAAAAATTGGTTTTTGATATGAAATATAAGTGATCACAGATTAAGCTTATTTTCCTGAAAAACGCAGTATTTACCAATTTATAAAGGATTTTAATTTTCTTCGAAATTTTCAAAAAAAAATTGATTTTTGTTATGAAATATAAGTGATCACAGATTGAGTTTATTTTCCTTAAAAACGCAGTATTTACCGAGTTATAAGAGATTTTAGTTTTCATCGAAATTTTCAAAAAAAAAAAAATTGATTTTTGGTATGAAATATAAGTGATCACAGATTAAGTTTATTTTCCTTAAAAACGCAGTATTTACCGAGTTACAAAGGATTTTAGTTTGCATCGAAATTTAAAAAAAAAAAATGATTTTTGGTATGAAATATAAGTGATCACAGATTAAGTTTATTTTCCTTAAAAACGCAGTATTTACCGAGTTATAAAGGATTTTAGTTTTCATCGAAATTTTCAAAAAAAAATGATTTTTGGTATGAAATATATGTGATCACAGATTAAGCTTATTTTCCTTAAAAACGCAGTATTTACCGAGTTATAAAGGATTTTAGTTTGCATCGAAATTTAAAAAAAAAAAATGATTTTTGGTATGAAATATATGTGATCACAGATTAAGCTTATTTTCCTTAAAAACGCAGTATTTACCGAGTTATAAGAGATTTTAGTTTTCATCGAAATTTTCAAAAAAAATTGGTTTTTGGTATGAAATATAAGTGATCACAGATTAAGCTTATTTTCCTTAAAAACGCAGTATTTACCGAGTTATAAAGGATTTTAGTTTTTATCGAAATTTAAAAAAAAAAAAATGATTTTTGTTATGAAATATATGTGATCACAGATTAAGCTTATTTTCCTTAAAAACGCAGTATTCACCGAGTTATAAAGGATTTTAGTTTGCATCGAAATTTAAAAAAAAAAAATGATTTTTGGTATGAAATATATGTGATCACAGATTAAGCTTATTTTCCTTAAAAACGCAGTATTTACCGAGTTATAAAGGATTTTAGTTTTTATCGAAATTTTAAAAAAAATAAAAAAATGTGATTTTTGGTATGAAATATATGTGATCACAGATTAAGCTTATTTTCCTTAAAAACGCAGTATTTACCGAGTTATAAAGGATTTTAGTTTGCATCGAAATTTAAAAAAAAAAAATGATTTTTGGTATGAAATATATGTGATCACAGATTAAGCTTATTTTCCTTAAAAACGCAGTATTTACCGAGTTATAAAGGATTTTAGTTTGCATCGAAATTTTAAAAAAAAAAATGATTTTTGGTATGAAATATATGTGATCACAGATTAAGCTTATTTTCCTTAAAAACGCAGTATTTACCGAGTTATAAAGGATTTTAGTTTGCATCGAAATTTAAAAAAAAAAAATGATTTTTGGTATGAAATATATGTGATCACAGATTAAGCTTATTTTCCTTAAAAACGCAGTATTTACCGAGTTATAAGAGATTTTAGTTTTCATCGAAATTTTCAAAAAAAATTGATTTTTGGTATGAAATATAAGTGATCACAGATTAAGTTTATTTTCCTTAAAAACGCAGTATTTACCGAGTTATAAGAGATTTTAGTTTTCATCGAAATTTTCAGAAAAAAATTGATTTTTGGTATGAAATATAAGTGATCACAGATTAAGCTTATTTTCCTTAAAAACGCAGTATTTACCGAGTTATAAGAGATATTAGGTTTTATCGAAATTTAAAAAAAAAAAAAAAAATGATTTTTGGTATGAAATATAAGTGATCACAGATTAAGCTTATTTTCCTTAAAAACGCAGTATTTACCGAATTATAAAGGATTTTAGTTTTCATCGAAATTTTAAAAAAAGGATGATTTTTGGTATGAAATATAAGTGATCACAGATTGAACTTATTTCCCTTAAAAACGCAATATTTACCGAGTTATAAAGGATTTTAGTTTTCATCGAAATTTTCAAAAAAATATTGATTTTTGCTATGAAATATAAGTGATCACAGATTAAGCTTATTTTCCTTAAAAACGCAGTATTTACCGAGTTATAAGAGATTTTAGGTTTTATCGAAATTTAAAAAAAAAAAATGATTTTTGGTATGAAATATAAGTGATCACAGATTAAGCTTATTTTCCTTAAAAACGCAGTATTTACCGAGTTATAAGAGATTTTAGGTTTTATCGAAATATAAAAAAAAAAAAAATGATTTTTGGTATGAAATATAAGTGATCACAGATTAAGCTTATTTTCCTTAAAAACGCAGTATTTACCGAGTTATAAGAGATTTTAGTTTTTATCGAAATTTAAAAAAAAAAAAAAATGATTTTTGGTATGAAATATAAGTGATCACAGATTAAGCTTATTTTCCTTAAAAACGCAGTATTTACCAAGTTATAAAGGATTTTAGTTTTCATCGAAATTTTCAAAAAAAAAATTGATTTTTGGTATGAAATATAAGTGATCACAGATTAAGCTTATTTTCCTTAAAAACGCAGTATTTACCGAGTTATAAGAGATTTTAGCTTTCATCGAAATTTTAAAAAAAAAAATTGATTTTTGGTATGAAATATAAGTGATCACAGATTAAGCTTATTTTCCTTAAAAACGCAGTATTTACCGAGTTATAAGAGATTTTAGGTTTTATCGAAATATAAAAAAAAAAAAAATGATTTTTGGTATGAAATATAAGTGATCACAGATTAAGCTTATTTTCCTTAAAAACGCAGTATTTACCGAGTTATAAGAGATTTTAGCTTTCATCGAAATTTTAAAAAAAAAAATTGATTTTTGGTATGAAATATAAGTGATCACAGATTAAGCTTATTTTCCTTAAAAACGCAGTATTTACCGAGTTATAAGAGATTTTAGGTTTTATCGAAATATAAAAAAAAAAAAAAATGATTTCTGGTATGAAATATAAGTGATCACAGATTAAGCTTATTTTCCTTAAAAACGCAGTATTTACCGAGTTATAAGAGATTTTAGCTTTCATCGAAATTTAAAAAAAAAAATTGATTTTTGGTATGAAATATAAGTGATCACAGATTAAGCTTATTTTCCTTAAAAACGCAGTATTTACCGAGTTATAAGAGATTTTAGCTTTCATCGAAATTTTAAAAAAAAATATTGATTTTTGGTATGAAATATAAGTGATTACAGATTGAGCTTATTTTCCTTAAAAACGCAGTATTTACCAAGTTATAAAGGATTTTAGTTTTCATCGAAATTTTAAAAAAAAATATTGATTTTTGGTATGAAATATAAGTGATTACAGATTGAGCTTATTTTCCTTAAAAACGCAGTATTTACCGAGTTATAAGAGATTTTAGTTTTCATCGAAATTTTAAAAAAAGAATGATTTTTGGTATGAAATATAACTGATCACAGATTAAGCTTATTTTCCTTAAAAACGCAGTATTTACCGAGTTATAAGAGATTTTAGTTTTCATCGAAATTTAAAAAAAAAAAAAAAATGATTTTTGGTATGAAATATAAGTGATCACAGATTAAGTATTTACCGAGTTATAAGATATTTTAGTTTTCATCGAAATTTTCAAAAAAAATTGATTTTTGGTATGAAATATAAGTGATCGCAGATTAAGCTTATTTTCCTTAAAAACGCAGTATTTACCGAGTTATAAGCGATTTCAGTTTTCATCGAAATTTTCATATAAAAATTTATTTTTGGTATGAAATATAAGTGATCACAGATTAAGCTTATTTTCCTTAAAAACGCAGTATTTACCGAGTTATAAGAGATTTTAGTTTTCATCGAAATTTAAAAAAAAAAAAATTGGTTTTTGGTATGAAATATAAGTGATTACAGATTGAGCTTATTTTCCTTAAAAACGCAGTATTTACCAAGTTATAAAGGATTTTAGTTTTCATCGAAATTTTAAAAAAAAATATTGATTTTTGGTATGAAATATAAGTGATTACAGATTGAGCTTATTTTCCTTAAAAACGCAGTATTTACCGAGTTATAAGAGATTTTAGTTTTCATCGAAATTTTAAAAAAAGAATGATTTTTGGTATGAAATATAACTGATCACAGATTAAGCTTATTTTCCTTAAAAACGCAGTATTTACCGAGTTATAAGAGATTTTAGTTTTCATCGAAATTTAAAAAAAAAAAAAAAAATGATTTTTGGTATGAAATATAAGTGATCACAGATTAAGTATTTACCGAGTTATAAGATATTTTAGTTTTCATCGAAATTTTCAAAAAAAATTGATTTTTGGTATGAAATATAAGTGATCGCAGATTAAGCTTATTTTCCTTAAAAACGCAGTATTTACCGAGTTATAAGCGATTTCAGTTTTCATCGAAATTTTCATATAAAAATTTATTTTTGGTATGAAATATAAGTGATCACAGATTAAGCTTATTTTCCTTAAAAACGCAGTATTTACCGAGTTATAAGATATTTTAGTTTTCATCGAAATTTTCAAAAAAAATTGATTTTTGGTATGAAATATAAGTGATCGCAGATTAAGCTTATTTTCCTTAAAAACGCAGTATTTACCGAGTTATAAGCGATTTCAGTTTTCATCGAAATTTTCATATAAAAATTTATTTTTGGTATGAAATATATGTGATCACAGATTAAGCTTATTTTCCTGAAAAACGCAGTATTTACCAATTTATAAAGGATTTTAATTTTCTTCGAAATTTTCAAAAAAAAATTGATTTTTGTTATGAAATATAAGTGATCACAGATTGAGTTTATTTTCCTTAAAAACGCAGTATTTACCGAGTTATAAGAGATTTTAGTTTTCATCGAAATTTTCAAAAAAAAAAAAATTGATTTTTGGTATGAAATATAAGTGATCACAGATTAAGTTTATTTTCCTTAAAAACGCAGTATTTACCGAGTTACAAAGGATTTTAGTTTGCATCGAAATTTAAAAAAAAAAAATGATTTTTGGTATGAAATATAAGTGATCACAGATTAAGTTTATTTTCCTTAAAAACGCAGTATTTACCGAGTTATAAGAGATTTTAGTTTTCATCGAAATTTTCAAAAAAAATTGGTTTTTGGTATGAAATATAAGTGATCACAGATTAAGCTTATTTTCCTTAAAAACGCAGTATTTACCGAGTTATAAAGGATTTTAGTTTTTATCGAAATTTAAAAAAAAAAAAATGATTTTTGGTATGAAATATATGTGATCACAGATTAAGCTTATTTTCCTTAAAAACGCAGTATTCACCGAGTTATAAAGGATTTTAGTTTGCATCGAAATTTTAAAAAAAAAAATGATTTTTGGTATGAAATATATGTGATCACAGATTAAGCTTATTTTCCTTAAAAACGCAGTATTTACCGAGTTATAAAGGATTTTAGTTTTTATCGAAATTTTAAAAAAAATAAAAAAATGTGATTTTTGGTATGAAATATATGTGATCACAGATTAAGCTTATTTTCCTTAAAAACGCAGTATTTACCGAGTTATAAAGGATTTTAGTTTGCATCGAAATTTTAAAAAAAAAAATGATTTTTGGTATGAAATATATGTGATCACAGATTAAGCTTATTTTCCTTAAAAACGCAGTATTTACCGAGTTATAAAGGATTTTAGTTTGCATCGAAATTTAAAAAAAAAAAAATGATTTTTGGTATGAAATATATGTGATCACAGATTAAGCTTATTTTCCTTAAAAACGCAGTATTTACCGAGTTATAAGAGATTTTAGTTTTCATCGAAATTTTCAAAAAAAATTGATTTTTGGTATGAAATATAAGTGATCACAGATTAAGTTTATTTTCCTTAAAAACGCAGTATTTACCGAGTTATAAGAGATTTTAGTTTTCATCGAAATTTTCAGAAAAAAATTGATTTTTGGTATGAAATATAAGTGATCACAGATTAAGCTTATTTTCCTTAAAAACGCAGTATTTACCGAGTTATAAGAGATATTAGGTTTTATCGAAATTTAAAAAAAAAAAAAAAAATGATTTTTGGTATGAAATATAAGTGATCACAGATTAAGCTTATTTTCCTTAAAAACGCAGTATTTACCGAATTATAAAGGATTTTAGTTTTCATCGAAATTTTAAAAAAAGGATGATTTTTGGTATGAAATATAAGTGATCACAGATTGAACTTATTTCCCTTAAAAACGCAATATTTACCGAGTTATAAAGGATTTTAGTTTTCATCGAAATTTTCAAAAAAATATTGATTTTTGCTATGAAATATAAGTGATCACAGATTAAGCTTATTTTCCTTAAAAACGCAGTATTTACCGAGTTATAAGAGATTTTAGGTTTTATCGAAATTTAAAAAAAAAAAAATGATTTTTGGTATGAAATATAAGTGATCACAGATTAAGCTTATTTTCCTTAAAAACGCAGTATTTACCGAGTTATAAGAGATTTTAGGTTTTATCGAAATATAAAAAAAAAAAAATGATTTTTGGTATAAAATATAAGTGATCACAGATTAAGCTTATTTTCCTTAAAAACGCAGTATTTACCGAGTTATAAGAGATTTTAGTTTTTATCGAAATTTAAAAAAAAAAAAAATGATTTTTGGTATGAAATATAAGTGATCACAGATTAAGCTTATTTTCCTTAAAAACGCAGTATTTACCAAGTTATAAAGGATTTTAGTTTTCATCGAAATTTTCAAAAAAAAAATTGATTTTTGGTATGAAATATAAGTGATCACAGATTAAGCTTATTTTCCTTAAAAACGCAGTATTTACCGAGTTATAAGAGATTTTAGCTTTCATCGAAATTTTAAAAAAAAAAATTGATTTTTGGTATGAAATATAAGTGATCACAGATTAAGCTTATTTTCCTTAAAAACGCAGTATTTACCGAGTTATAAGAGATTTTAGGTTTTATCGAAATATAAAAAAAAAAAAAAAATGATTTTTGGTATGAAATATAAGTGATCACAGATTAAGCTTATTTTCCTTAAAAACGCAGTATTTACCGAGTTATAAGAGATTTTAGCTTTCATCGAAATTTTAAAAAAAAATATTGATTTTTGGTATGAAATATAAGTGATTACAGATTGAGCTTATTTTCCTTAAAAACGCAGTATTTACCAAGTTATAAAGGATTTTAGTTTTCATCGAAATTTTAAAAAAAAATATTGATTTTTGGTATGAAATATAAGTGATTACAGATTGAGCTTATTTTCCTTAAAAACGCAGTATTTACCGAGTTATAAGAGATTTTAGTTTTCATCGAAATTTTAAAAAAAGAATGATTTTTGGTATGAAATATAACTGATCACAGATTAAGCTTATTTTCCTTAAAAACGCAGTATTTACCGAGTTATAAGAGATTTTAGTTTTCATCGAAATTTAAAAAAAAAAAAAAAATGATTTTTGGTATGAAATATAAGTGATCACAGATTAAGTATTTACCGAGTTATAAGATATTTTAGTTTTCATCGAAATTTTCAAAAAAAATTGATTTTTGGTATGAAATATAAGTGATCGCAGATTAAGCTTATTTTCCTTAAAAACGCAGTATTTACCGAGTTATAAGCGATTTCAGTTTTCATCGAAATTTTCATATAAAAATTTATTTTTGGTATGAAATATAAGTGATCACAGATTAAGCTTATTTTCCTTAAAAACGCAGTATTTACCGAGTTATAAGAGATTTTAGTTTTCATCGAAATTTAAAAAAAAAAAAATTGGTTTTTGGTATGAAATATAAGTGATTACAGATTGAGCTTATTTTCCTTAAAAACGCAGTATTTACCAAGTTATAAAGGATTTTAGTTTTCATCGAAATTTTAAAAAAAAATATTGATTTTTGGTATGAAATATAAGTGATTACAGATTGAGCTTATTTTCCTTAAAAACGCAGTATTTACCGAGTTATAAGAGATTTTAGTTTTCATCGAAATTTTAAAAAAAGAATGATTTTTGGTATGAAATATAACTGATCACAGATTAAGCTTATTTTCCTTAAAAACGCAGTATTTACCGAGTTATAAGAGATTTTAGTTTTCATCGAAATTTAAAAAAAAAAAAAAAATGATTTTTGGTATGAAATATAAGTGATCACAGATTAAGTATTTACCGAGTTATAAGATATTTTAGTTTTCATCGAAATTTTCAAAAAAAATTGATTTTTGGTATGAAATATAAGTGATCGCAGATTAAGCTTATTTTCCTTAAAAACGCAGTATTTACCGAGTTATAAGCGATTTCAGTTTTCATCGAAATTTTCATATAAAAATTTATTTTTGGTATGAAATATAAGTGATCACAGATTAAGCTTATTTTCCTTAAAAACGCAGTATTTACCGAGTTATAAGATATTTTAGTTTTCATCGAAATTTTCAAAAAAAATTGATTTTTGGTATGAAATATAAGTGATCGCAGATTAAGCTTATTTTCCTTAAAAACGCAGTATTTACCGAGTTATAAGCGATTTCAGTTTTCATCGAAATTTTCATATAAAAATTTATTTTTGGTATGAAATATATGTGATCACAGATTAAGCTTATTTTCCTGAAAAACGCAGTATTTACCAATTTATAAAGGATTTTAATTTTCTTCGAAATTTTCAAAAAAAAATTGATTTTTGTTATGAAATATAAGTGATCACAGATTGAGTTTATTTTCCTTAAAAACGCAGTATTTACCGAGTTATAAGAGATTTTAGTTTTCATCGAAATTTTCAAAAAAAAAAAATTGATTTTTGGTATGAAATATAAGTGATCACAGATTAAGTTTATTTTCCTTAAAAACGCAGTATTTACCGAGTTACAAAGGATTTTAGTTTGCATCGAAATTTAAAAAAAAAAATGATTTTTGGTATGAAATATAAGTGATCACAGATTAAGTTTATTTTCCTTAAAAACGCAGTATTTACCGAGTTATAAGAGATTTTAGTTTTCATCGAAATTTTCAAAAAAAATTGGTTTTTGGTATGAAATATAAGTGATCACAGATTAAGCTTATTTTCCTTAAAAACGCAGTATTTACCGAGTTATAAAGGATTTTAGTTTTTATCGAAATTTAAAAAAAAAAAAATGATTTTTGGTATGAAATATATGTGATCACAGATTAAGCTTATTTTCCTTAAAAACGCAGTATTCACCGAGTTATAAAGGATTTTAGTTTGCATCGAAATTTTAAAAAAAAAAATGATTTTTGGTATGAAATATATGTGATCACAGATTAAGCTTATTTTCCTTAAAAACGCAGTATTTACCGAGTTATAAAGGATTTTAGTTTTTATCGAAATTTTAAAAAAAATAAAAAAATGTGATTTTTGGTATGAAATATATGTGATCACAGATTAAGCTTATTTTCCTTAAAAACGCAGTATTTACCGAGTTATAAAGGATTTTAGTTTGCATCGAAATTTAAAAAAAAAAAAATGATTTTTGGTATGAAATATATGTGATCACAGATTAAGCTTATTTTCCTTAAAAACGCAGTATTTACCGAGTTATAAAGGATTTTAGTTTGCATCGAAATTTAAAAAAAAAAAATGATTTTTGGTATGAAATATATGTGATCACAGATTAAGCTTATTTTCCTTAAAAACGCAGTATTTACCGAGTTATAAAGGATTTTAGTTTGCATCGAAATTTAAAAAAAAAAAATGATTTTTGGTATGAAATATATGTGATCACAGATTAAGCTTATTTTCCTTAAAAACGCAGTATTTACCGAGTTATAAGAGATTTTAGTTTTCATCGAAATTTTCAAAAAAAATTGGTTTTTGGTATGAAATATAAGTGATCACAGATTAAACTTATTTTCCTTAAAAACGCAGTATTTACCGAGTTATAAAGGATTTTAGTTTTCATCGAAATTTTCAAAAAAAAAATGATTTTTGGTATGAAATATAAGTGATCACAGATTAAGCTTATTTTCCTTAAAAACGCAGTATTTACCGAGTTATAAGAGATTTCAGTTTTCATCGAAATTTTCATATAAAAATTGATTTTTGGTATGAAATATAAGTGATCACAGATTAAGCTTATTTTCCTTAAAAACGCAGTATTTACCGAGTTATAAAGGATTTTAGTTTTTATCGAAATTTTCAAAAAAAATTGATTTTTGGTATGAAATATAAGTGATCACAGATTAAGCTTATTTTCCTTAAAAACGCAGTATTTACCGATCACAGTGATAAGAGATTTTAGTTTTTATCGAAATTTTCAAAAATAGATTGATTTTTGGTATGAAATATAAGTGATCACAGATTAAGCTTATTTTCCTTAAAAACGCAGTATTTACCGAGTTACAAGAGATTTTAGTTTTCGTCGAAATTTTCAAAAAAAAAAATTGATTTTTGGTATGAAATATAAGTGATCACAGATTAAGCTTATTTTCCTTAAAAACGCAGTATTTACCGAGTTATAAAGGATTTCAGTTTTCATCGAAATTTTCAAAAAAAAAATGATTTTTGGTATGAAATATAAGTGATCACTGATTAAGCTTATTTTCCTTAAAAAAGCAGTATTTACCGAGTTATAAAGGATTTCAGTTTTCATCGTAATTTTCAAAAAAAAAATTGATTTTTGGTATGAAATATAAGTGATCACAGATTAAGCTTATTTTCCTTAAAAACGCAGTATTTACCGAGTTATAAGAGATTTTAGTTTTCATCGAAATTTTCAAAAAAAAATTGATTTTTGGTATGAAATATAAGTGATCACAAATTAAGCTTATTTTCCTTAAAAACGCAGTATTTAGCGATCACAGTGATAAGAGATTTTAGTTTTTATCGAAATTTTCAAAAATAAATTGATTTTTGGTATGAAATATAAGTGATCACAGATTAAGCTTATTTTCCTTAAAAACGCAGTATTTACCGAGTTATAAGAGATTTTAGTTTTCATTGAAATTTTCAAAAAATGATTTTTGGTATGAAATATATGTGATCACAGATTAAGCTTATTTTCCTTAAAAACGCAGTATTTACCGAGTTATAAAGGATTTTAGTTTGCATCGAAATTTTAAAAAAAAAATGATTTTTGGTATGAAATATAAGTGATCACAGATTAAGCTTATTTTCCTTAAAAACGCAGTATTTACCGAGTTATAAGAGATTTTAGTTTTCATTGAAATTTTCAAAAAATGATTTTTGGTATGAAATATATGTGATCACAGATTAAGCTTATTTTCCTTAAAAACGCAGTATTTACCGAGTTATAAAGGATTTTAGTTTTCATCGAAATTTTCAAAAAAGAATTGATTTTTGGTATGAAATATAAGTGATCACAGATTAAGCTTATTTTCCTTAAAAACGCAGTATTTACCGAGTTATAAGAGATTTTAGTTTTCATCGAAATTTTAAAAAAAAAATTGATTTTTGGTATGAAATATAAGTGATCACAGATTAAGCTTATTTTCCTTAAAAACGCAGTATTTACCGAGTTATAAAGGATTTTAGTTTTCATCGAAATTTTCAAAAAAAAAATGATTTTTGGTATGAAATATGTATAAGTGATCACAGATTAAGCTTATTTTCCTTAAAAACGCAGTATTTACCGAGTTATAAGAGATTTTAGTTTTCATTGGAATTTTTAAAAAAAATTTGATTTTTGGTATGAAATATAAGTGATCACAGATTAAGCTTATTTTCCTTAAAAACGCAGTATTTACCGAGTTATAAGAGATTTTAGTTTTCATCGAAATTTTCAAAAAAAATTGATTTTTGTTATGAAATATAAGTGATCACAGATTAAGCTTATTTTCCTTAAAAACGCAGTATTTACCGAGTTATAAGAGATTTTAGTTTTCATCGAAATTTTCAAAAAAAATTTGATTTTTGGTATGAAATATAAGTGATCACAGATTAAGCTTATTTTCCTTAAAAACGCAGTATTTACCGAGTTATAAGAGATTTTAGTTTTCATTGGAATTTTTAAAAAAAATTTGATTTTTGGTATGAAATATAAGTGATCACAGATTAAGCTTATTTTCCTTAAAAACGCAGTATTTACCGAGTTATAAGAGATTTTAGTTTTCATTGGAATTTTTAAATAAAAATTGATTTTTTGTATGAAATATAAAAGATCACAGATTAAGCTTATTTTCCTTAAAAAAGCAGTATTTACCGAGTTATAAAGGATTAAGTTTTCATTGAAATTTTCATATAAAAAAGAAATTTGAAATATATGTAATCCAAGATTTTAATGAATATATCTAATTTATGCTAAAAAATCATTAAAAATCATTAATTTTTCATATTAAGTTTTATCTTGTGAGCAAAAAATAGAACTCACAAAAAAAGTAAAAAAAAATGTTTCACCTTATATGGGAGATCGGCGGGCCACGCCCATTTTCGGTTTCCAAATTTGTATTGACCCTACACACGAAATTTGTACACCATGATTTAATTCATTTAAGACCCCACAAAGTATATATTTTCTGGGTCCTGGTTAGATTCTGAGTCGATCTAGCTATGTCCGTCCGTCTGTTGAAAGCTGGATAGGGCCCGAACGGGGCAACGTAGGGGGATGATTTGGCACAAATATTTGTCTTATATAAATGGTCAAAATCGGTTAATAAACAAAAAAGTTATGGGCTAAAAACTAGAAACACAGGGTGTCCGTTTCATACTTTTCTACTGATATTTCTTCAACAAAAGCATGTACGACAACGAAATTTTGTATGTAGTTAAATTTTTTATTAAAATTTTGTCAAAAACTCAAAAAATTGCAAATAACAATAATTTACTAAATTTTTTTGAACGTAACTTTAATGTAAATAACACTTTGTCACCTTCATAAATCTTTTTACACATTTGTATGGATAATTGCATAATTATGCATATAAGGCGATAAATAGTTTAATTGACTTTGGTTTTTTTTTCTACCACAATTTAATGTAGTGAAATGTAAAAAGAGTCCGAATTTTATTTATGTGAAAATAACAGTTTTTTTATCATGATTTTTTTTCGCATTAATTAAATACATATGAATGTTCTTAATTACCGTATTTTTTAATTGTAAACAAATTAATTAACTTATTGGCCACAGATAAATGGATATGTGTATGTATATTTATACAAATGTATTATACACTGCCTTTCAACAGAATAGGTTCAAGATTTTCGTTACATTAAACCTCTTGTTATTTTTAAACTAATAATGAAATTAAATTTTTTTCGCAATAACTTTTAAAGTTATTATTTTAAAGTTTTTCCGTAATTCTAGGCGAAGAAAACCAAAGTTCACAAGTCCCATAATATGATGTTGCATTCTACGCCATTACACTTCCCTCGCAGTTTTATGGAATACATAATTAGCATTGTTTTTTCCCCCAATAACGAAAATAAAAATATTTATAGCCATTGGAGCCTTCCATTGATGATAGAACAATATGTTTAATTATTTATAATTTTTAGTTTTCTTAGAAGCATTGAATTTCGAATAACAAGCTTTACGGTAAAAAACACTTGGGTAAATACATGATTTTTGTTTGATTTCTGACGCAGAATCAGAAGAATTGGAGGCATCTCGAATGATGGATCTTCTGTCAGTTTTCGTTGTTGCTTTATAAGTACCTCTTTTAATATTAATTTCATAGCGAGACTGATTTTTTAAAAAGTTGTCAATATTTTGACTTCGCTCAGTATTTCTTCCCCATAACACATAGGTTAAGTCTTAATTGTCCATACGCTATAATTTTGATTTATTCTTTATCAGAAAATTTTTTTACGCGACCAATTTTAAAAGATTCTTATAGAAAACTGTTGAAAATGTGAGGAAAACACACAATTATGAATTATGAAAAATTAAGATTTTATTCTTAAAGAACCACTTGAGATGAAAAAAAAAACTGCCATTAAAAATACATTTGTGGAAGAAAATCCCTTAAAAAAACACCTTAGAATTCAAGATGAAAAAATACAACTATATTTATTATATTATAATGTAACTATATTATTATTATTATGAACCTATTCTGATGACAGGCAGTGTATGTGCAGATTTGTGAGCATAGCAACCAATATTAATTAGTAAATAAAAACTATTTATTGCGCATAAAAATTTGCATAAACAAAAGCATAATTTAATTGTGTGTTGCGATTTATTTCAGGTTATTGTAATAATTGTCAAGGTTGTAGAAACTAGAATCAAAATAAATCTATTTTCCATCTTTTTAAATTTGCCACGTTACGACACTGATAGCCACGCTTGACAAAATTCAATCCAATCTATTGTTAACTTTAGTAAATAAAATAATGTCAATATCTTAATTGATATTTTCCATGCCAGTGATTATAAAATAATTCTAATTAATGCAAATAGAAAATATTATATATAATTATTGTCTTTTATTGAAAAATACTAATAACAAATATTTTAATTTAATTTTTACAAATTTTATTATATTTTTTTAATTATTTTTTCATTTTTTTATTACTAAATCAATGCACGTTAGTAAATAAATTAAATGCTACAACAATAATAATAATAATAAAAAACCAACAGCAAGCGAGTTTATGTATTAATTAATTATAGAAAAACAAACAATAATTTGTAATTATTATTTTTTACATATATTTTTTTATTATTATGTATTTATATTTGTTGGGTTTTAATATCAATTATATAAATAAATACAAGGATTAAAACTGTAATTATTTAATTTGAATTTGTTTCTTTTTTCATAAATTTTACATGTGTTGTAATGCAATAACTTTAATTTTTTCTTAATTTAATTTTGTATTGTGGTTTTTCTATAAATAGAAAAATGCTTTGAATAATACAAAATATAGTTTTGGTTATTTAAAGTTATAATAAATAATTTTGGCTTTTATGTTTTCTTTATAAAATTTGTTAAATTGTGTTTCTGTTATAAATTCTGCAGTTTCTTAAGATCTCTTTTAGTATTTTGGTACAAATTGTTTCAAAGTCCTTGCTGAGTGTTTGTGGGTTTTGTTTTACATGTATTAGTATATTTTTTTTAGTTTTCATACTAACTAAACCTAATGATTTTGTTTTTAATAATTTGTCTTTTATTTTACCAAAAAAAAAAAAAAATGAAACCGATATCTATACTTTATGCTTGTGCTATTCCATTTAAATTTTGTGCTTGCAAACTAAACTTAACAAAATATTTATTCTATATTAGTTTTTTTTTTTTCGTTAAACTTAAAGTTGACTTCCAATGCGGGTTACAGCAGCATGTATGGCTTCAGCTACATAATTAACATTATTCTCATTAAGACCACACATATTAATACGTCCTGTCTTGAGTAGATAAATATGATATTCATCAATCAACAGACGCACTTGTTTTTCTGAAAATAGAAAAATAACATATTGAAATAAACAATAGTTAATTGGCTCTTTGCATGCAAAAACGTTTTAATATTGAAAATGAGAATTACTAACCATTTAGGCCAGTATATGAGAACATGCCAATTTGTTGTGTTATATGTTCCCAAGTGCCAGGTGTCTGTAATTCTTCCAAACGTTGTCGCAATGCTTTGCGCATTTTAATGATGCGACTGGACATAATTTTGATACAGTCCATCCTGAAATAATAAATAAATTAAAACATAAATATTTAGAAAAATTTATAAATTTACATAAAATAGCATCAAAATTGAACCGATTAACATAAAGTAGCATATAAATCAGTGATGCCAGATAGTTGACAAAATTCTCCACATTAAAATCGCTATTTTTAAGCAAAAACTACAAATTTTTAGTAAAAAATGTGTTGAAATTTACATAAATGTAGTTTTCTTTTTTATAATTCAATAAAAACACTGAACACTGAAAATATCCATTCGGCAAATTTAGATTTTTAAATGAATGTGTATGATAAATATTGCATTTTTTGCTTATTTATTTAAAACTTTCGTCGTTTTTTTAGATAAATTTATACGTATTAAAAATTTTCTTTATTTTGACAAAAATTAAAATTCCCTCCCTTTTTCTCTTCGGCTAAAATTTGCGTTTAAAATTCCCTCAAAAAGGGAAAAATTCCCTAAATCTGACATCACTGATGTAAATGTTCTCGGTTCATATAAAATATCGTGAAAAGTAAACCGATTCATATAGAATATTGTGAAAAAATGAACCGGTCATATAAAATATCGTCAAAGGTGAACCGGTTCATATATAATAGCATGAAAAGTGAACCGATTCATATAGAATAGCATGAAAAATGTACCGTTTCATATAGAATGAAAAGTAAACCGATTCATATAGAATAGCATGAAAAGTGAACCGGTTCATATAGAATAGCATGAAAAGTGAACCGGTTCATATAGAATAGCATGAAAAGTGAACCGGTTCATATAGAATAGCATGAAAAGTGAACCGGTTCATATAGAATAGCATGAAAAGTGAACCGGTTCATATAGAATAAAAAGTAAACCGATTCATATAGAATAGCATGAAAAGTGAACCGGTTCATATAGAATAGCATGAAAAGTGAACCGGTTCATATAGAATAGCATGAAAAGTGAACCGGTTCATATAGAATAGCATGAAAAGTGAACCGGTTCATATAGAATAGCATGAAAAGTGAACCGGTTCATATAGAATAGCATGAAAAGTGAACCGGTTCATATAGAATAGCATGAAAATTGAACCCATTGGATTTAGAATGCTTAAAAAATTAACCGATTCATAAGAAATAGTATGACAAATTAACCGATTCATACAAAGTAGCATCCAAAATAAACCGGTTCATATAGAATAACATATACAATGAAAAAGTTTATTCCTAATAGTAAGAAAAGCCAAACAGTTTATTAATTAATAAATGATTCATTTAAATATATTTTAACTTCATTTTACTTACCACTCTTTTCTCAAGGTGGCATCATTCAAAACCGTCGATACAATACGACTACCATAAGCAGGTGGATTCGAATACATGCCACGAATCAATAGAGTAAATTGCGATTTTACTGCTTCTTTGACAGCAGTAGTATTTGAGACCACAGTTAAATTGCCCACACGTTCGCAATAGAGACCAAAATTCTTAGCAAACGATTGGGCACAGAATAATTCAAAACCACGCTTAACGAAATACCTTACAGCCCAGGCATCATGATCAGGATCGCCACTGGCAAAGCCTTGATAAGCCGAATCAAAGAAGGGGAATAGCTTTTTGCGTTCCATTAAATCCGCAATACGAATCCATTCTTCGTGTGTAGGATCACAGCCGGTAGGATTATGAGCACAAGCATGCAAAATAATGACAGCGCCTTCGGGTGCCTTTTCTAAATCAGCCAACAGGCCTTCAATATCCAAAACACGTTTACTTTGGTCCCAATAGTGATACGTATTGGGTTTTTCGAAACCAGCATCCATAAACACTTTATGATGATTTTCCCATGTAGGATTGGAATAATAAAATACTTTGCGATTTAATTGGCGACGCAAAAATTCTGCACCAATACGCAATGCACCTGTACCAGACAGGGATTGGACACCAAATGCCTGCAAAAAAAAAAAAAAAAAAAAACAAATAAAGAAACAGAAAAAATAATTAAATAATAATAATTTCACATTTAATTAAATTATAACATACTCTATTTTCTTTTAATGCTGGCGAATCTTCACCTAATAATAAAGTGCTTGCTGCTTTTGTAAACGCTTCAGTACCTGTTAAATAATACAATTAAATTGTTTGTTAATTGATTGAGTAATCTGAAAACAATTAGTTTGATCATCTAATACATTATGGGCAAATTGAAATCTCTAGATAGTGTACTAGTAGACATTTTTTTTTTTTTTTTGTAAACATTTACTAATTAACCATAAATCTCCATAGCCAATTGCAAGAATGTTTGCTTGAATGAATACACTTACCTAAAACGGGTAAATATTCATGGTTTATCGTTGCATCGCTGGCAATTTGTATCTCTGTTTTACGAACCACTGGTAATACCCAGGGTTTGCCTTCACTAGTACGATAAGCTATAATTAGATAAACAAAAAACATAAACAAGGAATAATTAGACAAGAGAATTATAACTTAATTGAGTTGTTTTTAGTAAAAACTACTTAATATTGTATGTAATAAATGAGCATAGATATATTTTAACTATTTTTTATTTTCAGGAAAAACAATTAAGCCTTATTTATTGTGTATGCCAATCGTATAGGCATAAATCACATTTAAGATTGTATTTAAGTAGTACTGATGAAAAGCAAGAGAAATACTTATTTTGGCAACAGATTAATATTTTTGCAAATGTTCTTTTTTTTCACAAGGATTCACAAGGATTTTCATAGAAAATATCATAATACTTAAGGCATTTTATTTGGGAATCTATTAATTTAAATTAGTGTGAAGCATGTTTCGATTTATTTAGACTAATGTAAAGCATGGATAGGTAAAATGTTTATCAATTCGTTTAGAGTTCTATAAATCGTAAATTGTTTCATTTACATTATTTTGTAGTATAAAAGTATGAAATAACTATCAGTCAATTAGTTTAGAATTCTATGAAACATGAATCGATCCATGTAGATTGGTATGAAGCATAAATATTTTGCTTGAGTTAATTGATTTTGAATAGTGTAAAGTAGGTTAGGTTCAATGGGCAGCTGTAGACAATAAGAGGACGGCTCACTTGGGTCCTATTTGGTCCCGCAGTGTTACCCTTAGGGATCATTGATGTTTGTTCAAATGTCCATAACAAGGTTCAAATCGAACCAAACCGACACAAGTATAAAAAATTTATCAGTCTGATGTCAATGTCAGAAAGATCGGATATTACAAGGACATACGAACTGTAAAAATTTATAGTTCTATTTTCCGTTAAAGCGGGACTGTGGCATAAAAGATATAACACCATATTCTCTCCTTACTCATCGCAACAACTATATATCCACGGTATATCCATTTTGACTGCCTCCGGCATCACAATATTGTACGCTCCTTCATATTCATTATCCTCAAGAGCATTTCCTATATACCCTACAAACCAATATAATGCAGTCTCAACAGATTTGTCCTTTATATAGGCGTGTTAGCACGCTGACAATATATTATAGTTAATTGTCAATCTTCCAGTGTATTCAAGAGGAAGGAGGACAGGCTTATAGGACTGAAGTTTTTTGGTATCGTGCGGAAGGCCTTAGGGATATAAGGCTCAGGAATGTAAAAACACGATAAACATGCCGAGTATATCCGAATCAGAAGGGGAGTTATTATTTCCGCATTATAATGCAGATCTAAAGGTCTGATGTCATCTGCGCCCGGATATTTGAAAAGTAAAAAGATATTCAGAGCCCATTTATGTTCACTTTCCGATATGGAAATTTGAATATCATTAGGGACGTCTGAAAATGTCGCAGAACACTCCATTGAAGTGTAAATTAAGAATAAATTAGTTTAGAATAGTTTGAAACATGAATCGAAGTTTTTAAAATAATGTGAAACATTAAAGGTATTCACTTCAGAAATTGCAACGTTGCTAGGCCCTTGCAAAGTAAATTGTGCAAAATTTATTGTATGTGATTGTTGTGTTTACAGAAATCGATGCAAATTTACTAATTTGCAATGGTGTTGCAAAGTCGCAAATTTCTGAGATGAATACCTTTATTAATTTATAGTTTTAGCCAAAGAATACTGTTTTAGCTTAAATGCATAAAGAATAAATTTACTTCGTATATTATACAATTATCTTTGGAATAGTTTCAAAAGGTGCCTCAGATAACTTATAATAAATAAACTAAAACAAAAGCCATTTTTTTGCAAAATAGTGTGACACATAAGTCGATCATTGATAATACCAAAAAATTAACCCTTTAATTTGTGATATAAACTAGTTCAAATAGAAAAGTATGAAAATCTAAACTGGTTAGAAGGTACAGACCAAAAAGAAAATGGTTTAATAAATAAATTAAGTGCACCTGTTTTAATAAGTGTGCCAGGGCTATTTTGCAGTCTCATACTTGATAAGTTAAATGATTTATGCCAAAACATATTTTTAATCAAATTGTCGAAAAGCATTAATTGTTCCCAGATAACATAAAAAATCTATAAAATACTTAACCTGTTATGTCTAATCTTAAGGTTTAAAGAAAATTAAAATGTCATAAAAATTACTTTGTATAGTTTCTTTGTTAAATATGTATAAACTATGTACTTAATGAATACATATAAATCTTCAAAAGTAACGATAAGACAATTTCTTTAAGATAAGATGAAAATTTAAAAAAATAAATTTGTATTAAATTTATTATATGGATTTAAAATACTTTTTTAACAACGTGCTTAAAGTGTCGTATTAAATTTATAAAAGAATTATTATTTTAATACACCAAATATACAAACAAAAATAAAGAAAATTTAAAAATTAAACAAAAAAAAATACTGATAAAGTATTAATATTTGTATAAGTATTTGCTGTTTATTATTTTGCTCTAATTGAATTCTAACATGGTGGCATATTCAATTTGTATTTATTTGTATTTGTTTCTACTGTTGACGTTCAATTCATTCTTTTATATTTAATTCGTAAATATGACAATGTGTTTCTTTGATAAGATTTCAAGTGTAAAATAATATTTTAACTTATTATTTTTCACACTCATAGAACTCGTGCATGTATATGGTTTTATTATTTGAACATTATTTTTAGCTTAAATATTAGCAAAATGCATCTGTCATTTATTTGATATTTTAGCACAGTGTTGTGTATAGGGAATGATCATTTTTTTTTAAATGGAAAAAATTAGAGAATTTTGTTTGTCGGCAAAAGTATGTAATTAAAATCCAAATTTAAATTACTTATATATTTTATATTTCATCATTTAGATTTTTATAACAAAACAAAAACTATTTTAAATATTCAATGGAAAACATGTTCATATTCTGGTGATTTTGATAGTGGAGGTTTAAAGTTTATCACTGTCATAACCTTTCTAAAACCAGTTTTTAAAGCAAAATATATTTTTAAATCTGCAGAAATCATCACTAAGGAAAAATTAATAAAAATAATATAAAGTTGGTGCTGTTAAATTGAAAAAAATAAAACGTATTAAAATTATTTATTCCGACAACTTTTGAAACACACATTTCACGAAAGTTAGTTCTTAAGGTTACGCATTTTTTAATAATAATACTCCAAGTTCGAGGCAGACCATTAAAAAGTTATTTTTGACAGAAGTAGTATTCAGATTTTTTTATAAATTTTTAGTGCTAATATGCTAATGCTAAAATATGCTAATGTATTGTTTAATTTGACAGAAAAAAAAATCCCAACTTTGATTTAAAAATCTCCATTATTGGGAATTCTGGAAATTTATTTAGAAATTCAATTAATCATCAACCAACAATCACATATAAATTTCTTCTTAGTACTAAAAAAAAATATTTCTAATTTCATATTTGTAGGTTCAATATTATTGAAAATTCAAAAATTACCATTGGAAGGATGAAAAAGTACCACAAACTTCCCCTCTTGAATTCTTACCCACATAGGACTACATGTACTTAAATTCATGTCTCTAAATTTATATAATAAAAATGCATTATTTATAATTTGAATAGAATTAAATTTAAGATTTTATACCCTTTTTGGTACTTTTTTATTTCCCCTGAATGTAACAAAGATTATATTCAAATGAATTTCTAAATTGTACTGGGGTTTAATGTTAAAATATTCATATGTAAGTGTCAGTAAAAAAAAAAAATATTTTGCGAAAAAAGCACCAAAAACAGATACGATTTTTACCCCTTAAACGTTCGAATTTCCACAAAGTATTCGCCAAATTTCGATAAGGTACTAATTTGATGCACAATTTATTTCTATACTTACTGTATTAAAAGATATAGATAGGTTGCCAAAAAAGTACCAAATTACTGATTTTACCCTTTTTTATCACCTAAACGTTCGAATTTCAAAAAATCCCGTCTTAGTGGATCTATTCGGTAGGCGACCAGTCTATATTTCATTTTTCTAGCTTTAACCTTTTGGACTGTGCGATGATGAATCACCAAGTAAGTCAGTCAGTCAATCACTCAGTGACATTACTCTTTCATATATATAGATATATGAGTCTCCAGTTGTTTAATTAGAAACAATTTTGATATAAAAATATCCTTTATAGGAATTTTAGGAATACAAATTTAAAGTCAGTCAAATACAAAATTTATTCTTTAGTTAGAACCAATAAATACCCAGTTGAGATTTTAGGACATTTTCATTGTGAATTTAATTTTTCACATTAAACTTAATATTTTTATTAATATTTATTTTTATTTTTAAAAATTTATTTACTGCATATAGAAGGCTTATATTCAAATCGGGCCTCATGCAGATTTATGAAAATTTTTATTTGCGTCAGACTCTTCAGTTTTCTATTTTTTATATATGGTGTTAATTTTGGAATCAAAAGTTAATTCTAACACTATGTTTTTCACTTTTTGTTTTTGGGCTATCTACGAACAGTGTATTTTTTTTAAGGCAAAACGGGCTATGTGCAAGTTTTTGTTTAATTTTCAAAGAAATATTAAAATAAAAATTGATAAATAATGAGAATTTTCTTCGCGGTTTGAACTTTTCTTAAACATTTTGAATTATAATCTTAATATATCTCATACAAATTTTGTTATATCAATGCAGTCTGGAGATAAAAGACATTGAAGTTAGATTTTTACCCTTTTTTAGATGCTTATAGATCATACGCGGGTACACCTATCAACATTTTATGAAGCTAAGTGGGAGCACTATACGCTAGATTTAAAGACAGGAATGAAAAAATTTTAAGAAAATTTGTAACTATAAGAAAAACATCTTAGACACCAAAATTAGTTTCTTAAAAAAATTATAATTAAATAAAAAGTGCAATAAACATCGTCTTTAAAGGTTTTAATAATTTTTGAGTTGTTGATATGCAATTTAATACAATTTTAATTGGTTTAAAATTTTTGTTTTCAAAATTTAATTTATAATTTTATTTTTTAACACATTTTCGTCCTTTTAGTAAACATTCCTGTTATTTGAAATTTCAAACAATTAAAAATGGTCCATCCAACCACAAAATTTCGCTTTTTTTATCTCCTGATTGGTATGATATCATAAATTTAACATATTGTCAATTTTTTTCCAAAAATATTATGTTTTACTTCTTTAATTTCCAATGAACAAAAAGGGCTATATGAACATTTTATAACAAACATTAAAAATAATTAAGACAAAACGGGCTATCTACCTTAACTTCGCAAATAATGAAGTTAAAAGATTTATTTTTCAGTGTGAGGTTTAGTAGACGTAATATTTTGCATGAGGCCCGTTTTGAATATAGACCCTCGATATTCAAAAATATAAAACTATTTTCTTTCAAGTGATTCAACTTTAATGAGCTCTTAAAATTGTTTACAATAAGGACAAAGTACCAATATTGCATAATGTTAATATGAGAAAAACAAATTTGCATATATTAATTTCTGTTATCAACTATTTGCGATGTAAATGGTGATGATACATATACATACATATGTATAAATTTTAATTTTCTAATACAAATACCAAAGTTCAAGTAGTTTTCTATAGTTTTGTTTTTATTTCACTGCATTAGATGCATACAAATATATTCTCGGAAAGAAGAAAAATATTTTTCTAATATCATGTTTATAATTTCATGTTGTTTGAGCTATGAATTGATTTTTATTAGACGTAATTTAAAGCACAATGTTAAGGCTTTAAAAATTATTTTTATTAAACGCAGTAAATTAAATTAACTGATAATATTTGTACTGATAACCCTAAATTGTGTTTTGTTTTAAGTTTTATATTTGTTTAAAATATTGTTGAAATTATTTTTATAGTTTTGATTATGTTTTAAAGATTATTTTAAAAGTTATCATTTTTAATAATTTTTACAATTGTTTCTATGTGCATGTTGATGGACCCCTACTGGCATATTATGAAATCATGTGACGTACATACATAAATATGAACATCACGAGTTTTTTTAATTATCAGTATTTTGTTATTGTTTTTTATTATTATTTTTTTTTTTTTTTTATTTATTATTATTTTTGCATTTATATGTTGTTAAACAATGTAATTTATGCAGTATAAAAATGAATTGTTATATTTTATAGTTTGGCTTTTCATTCTTGAAACATTTTGTATGTAAACTCTAATTGTGGTGTATTATAATGTAGAACAATGATTACTTCCAATCATTTTAAACTCACAAATCTTAAAAAATCTGGTTTGAATAATTTCTTAACAATTATTTTTGAGATAAGAGAATAAAAGAAAATCTTAGAAGTCAATGACCTATTATATCGTATTTTGCATCAATTCAGTATTTTGAATTCTCAAAAAGCATATGTTTGAACGGAACCAAGAAAATACTATTAATACAAGAGCTAAACTTAGATATTTGGATCTTAAATTAAAGCCGATCTAGGATTATTTAAATAACATTTAAAGCTTTTCTAGAACTATTAAGACAATTGCTTATTATCTACGATATGAATATATCGTTTTTATCAAAATCCAAAGACTATACAAAAACTAAACTATTAAATCTAGAATTATATTCTTCAATTAAAACTAGTCTAAGACTATTTAAAGATCTTTGTACTATATAAAAACTTCAGATTGTCATAAGTTGATATAAACCAATATAAAGTAATCAAGCTTAAATTTTAATTTATGTGTAAAAGGTATCTTCAAGTTTTCTTCTTTTAAATAAATGATTCGGGTTGTGAGTCTCTAAAAACATTGATAGACAAACAAGTATTCATAAAAAGAATTCATAAATCATATGTATATACAAATTCAATTTGACTGATTCATTCCATTCAAAACATTTTATTAACCCGATAATTTATTTAATTAACTTTCAATAAAAGATTCGTCTATTACAATTTCAACATACTTTTTAGTTCAAGTTCACTGACACAAAAAAACCTTAAAATGTTAAAGAAATTAAAAGACCACAAAATAAATCAATTATAGTCAAATTTTTTTTCACACTACAACTAAATTTATTTTGTATACATAGTATAAATGTATATATACAAAATTAAATACAATTCAAAAGATACTTTTTCATTTGGCTCCATTAATACAACCCATTAACAACCAGTTTCTTTAAATATCATAATTATTTTTTATAGCTAGATTAAAGAGTTATCATAAATTAAATTAGAAATTTAAAACATATGATAATTTTATGCATAAAAAAGTGTTATTTTTATTATTTGTTTAGTGTCAACTATAAATTATGAACCCTTTAACAAACTAATTGTTATAGATAAATATTAAGATTAAAATATATTAATTTATTTAATATAAAAAAAATCTTTAAAATTCAAAATTTATAGTTTGCGAACAATAACAAAATGTGTGAAATTTCTCATAATTATAAATAATTTATACATAAAGGAAATAAATGCATGTGTTCATTTTTTTAAAGTTTATTCAACTTAATTTAGTGCTATAAATCTTTAAATAACATTCACTTTTCAATTAAAGTTCAGTTCGATAAAAAAAAATTAAAAAAAAAAAATAATAACAAACAATCAATTCAATTTAAACATGTTTTAAGTATAATTAACCTCTGCTTTCATTTTATGAACTGTATGTACTTAATATATCGTATTTATTTATTTTTCACAACGATAAAAAAAAACAGTGGCATTTTATTAATATTTTTTTATAGGCATTATTAAATGTGATTTTATAATTGATAAAGAATTGAAATAAACTGAAATCTTGGTAATTAGTTGTAAGTGAGTTTAAAAAACATAATATTTGTTTAAAAATATTATGCAACCCAGTGATATCACATAGAGGGAATTTTTAAAGAAAATTTAAGCTGAAGGGAAAAAGTTAGAGAATTTGAATTTTTGCCAAAATAAAGAGAATTTTCGAATTGTGTCAAAAAAAAAATAAAATAAATAAGGAAAAAATGCAACATCATCATACACACTAATTTAAGAATGGAAAACCTAATATGCAGAATAGATATTTTCATTGCAAATGAGTCAAAGTTGTATTTAGAACAAACAGCTGTATTAACTATTAAGCAACCAAGGAGCCACTTCTAAGGTATGCTCTACATGGAATCTAACCCACAGTAATAATGGACCAATTTCAAAAAATTTTAATAGTTTATCCTTGGATCATAAATTGGTAAAAAAATATGAACTAATTTTATCAATCTATTTTTAAAATAGTGATCTGTTATTAAAAAAAAGTTTTAAGAGGACAGACAGATATTGTAAAAAGTGATTCCTATTATTTATTTTCTTATTATTATTTTTAGATGTTACAAATATTCAGACCGTTTATGGAATCCATCACGGATTGGTTGTATAACATTTTCTCAACAAAATCAATAAATTGGGTTTATGTAGTGATGCCAACAAAAAGCCAAAAATATATTTTAGCCCGAAATTAAAAAACGCGCAAATTTAGATCTTTTAAAAATTTCCTTTAAGCCCTTTTTAAAAAATGGAAAATTAATTTAACGGATTTAAATAATTTTGAGAGGAAATATCAATCCTTTAACAAATTGTTCGTTACGTTTGCTTAAACCCATTTCAAGTTAAAATTGAATTGGAATTTCGTTTCTATAAAGTAAAAATTACGTTATGAAATATTTTTTTGATCAAATGTTTCCTTAGTTCTGAAAAAAATAAAATTATAAAAAAAAAAAATGTTTTCAAAAGGTCTTATTCCAAAGGACCCAGGTTTTATGCTATAATCATACTTGACAAATATTTAATAAAAAAAAATAGAAACTGCTTGTTTTGAAAAAAATTTGTTTGATGTTGAAAATGTTTTGTAAGGGTAAAAAATAATTTCAATAATTTAAAAATTAATTATGATTTTCTGTGCATAATTTTCATCAAATATTTGAAAAATATATTATTATTTTTTTTTTTATTTGCTAAGAAAATAATAAAGTTGAAGTTATTATATGCAATAATATTCTCTCGAATACATATAGATAATTAAGTAGAAGTTATGACTATTAGAAATTTTAAATAAACTTAAAATCGAAACCTCTTTTAACTTTTTTAATAGTTAGAAAAAGTTGTTTTACGTTTTAAAGAATTTAAATTTTCTATTTATATATATAATATACAAGTATGACCATATGTAGTAAGTAAATTATTTAAAAACATGAATATTGTGTCAAAAAAATTCACTAATGTTTTGGAATACAGGAAAATGTGTGGTTTGCCAAAAAATTAAATGTTTGCCAAATTATTGTTGCTATACAAAGTGAATATATGTATTATAAAAAGAATGTTTATTATATTAACAATTAGACAAATGAAAAAAAAGAATTGAGTTTAAAAAAATCGTTAGAATATGTAATACATTTACGAAATAATTGGTTGTAATTGGAAGAATGTGTTTTTTTTTTTTTTCATAATTCCTATATGCACTTTTTTTAAGTTTTTAAAAATAGTAACTTTATTTAAATTATTGAAATTGTAGCTTTCTAGGAATGAAATTTTGAAGTACATAATTGTTAATAAGTTCCTAAAAAGTTTTAAATATAAAAATATACACTTTAAATGTATATTTTCGAAGTACTTCCACATTTTTTATTATTATATAAAAGTTATTGTATTTAAAACTATACATTATTTTACATTAAAATTAATCATTCGAATTGGCAACACTGACGACCACCTCATTTCTTTATTAAATTCTCGTGAGTATTTTTTAAATTCAAAATTCCGTTATTTTTTGTATATAAATATGCATTTTTTCATAACAAACAGATTTTTAGAATAATCATGGCTTAGCTCTTTGTCAGCGTTTCGCATACAATTAATTCAAACAAAAACATTAATTCAAAAGAATGATATTAAAAAAAGGTATGTGTCATAATAATGTATGTTTTCTGTTTGGTTTGTTTGGAAGAAAACAAACGCTTTAATGATGATACTTAACCTCCAAATAACCTTTACTTTGTAGGTTACATTTTATACAAAAACAAAAAGAAATAAAGAGAGTACTTGAGATAAAATAACTAACACAAAAATTATCAAACAAGTAAAATGTTGTTTTTGTTTTAAGTGAGGAGGAAATAACAAAAAACATGGGGAAAAGTTCTTTTATATAAAAAAAAAAAAAACAAGTAAAACGTAAAAATTCTAAAATGATTACTATTAATAAAATGAGAAAAAATATTTGCATAGAGAAAATAAATTGTATAAATAGGTACACTAACTAAATGCAATATTTTTTCTATTATTAAGCAGACACACGAGTAAATGCGTCAGAATTAATATAATAAATAATTGTCTAAGAGGTAGAAAATAAATATTTGCATACTTTTAACAGAAAATTATACTTAATTTTAGGCAATATAAACAAAAAACAATATGGGTATAGAGAAATTTTAATAAAGTACTTATGTATGTATTTGAAACGAAAAAAAAATGTATGTAAGACTTACCTCCCACACCCAAATTGGTTTTTTTGGGATGAGTATCCTCTAGAAAGGCATGATTTAAGGCAAATACCTCAATGGCTGGCCCCTTTTCCACACAATCATAAACGGAACACGACATTTTATTTGATGTAAGTTTAAAGAATTATACACCAATGAAGCCAAATTAATTAGAAAGTGCAAAATTTAATGTTCACCAAACTAGTAGGAAATGAACACGTTTAAGGGAATGATTTGATGACTGACTTCGTCTAATAAATTTAAACAAAAATTTTAATTTTATTTAGCACTTAGTAGAAATTAAAATGCTTTGCACTGCAATCAATGTTTATTATTTTATTTTTTAAATTTTATTGTTGTAATAACCGGCGAAATAACACAAATTTAAATAAAATATATAAGCGAAATGAGGACAGACCGTAGAGTGGTGGTGGTTAACGCTGCGTTTGCAAACGTATTATGTGACCGACTGACTAGGTTGGCAAGAAACTTTGCCGGAACATGAAGCAAAAAAGTGAATGAACAGAAAAAACACAATCTAATCAAAAGAAACAAACCAGAGAGTGAGTAGTACCAATGAAAATTGTATCTGCTCATGAGAACAGTTAAATGGAAAGCCATAAACAAAAATAAAGAAATGATGACGTACACCACTTTATTATTTGTTTGATATTTTGATTATAATATTGTACGTTGATGGAAGAAGAGTTTGTTGATACAAGCGTCAGACAGGGAAAATGTGTTCAGACATTAAATTAACACTTACCCGCACGTTTACCTTTACCGTATCTATTCTTTTGTTTATATCATTTGTTTGTTTAGTCTATTGTTTTCTCTCACCGTGTAGTAATAGGGAAATAATTACTATTACACCTTTTGGTTCCTTTGGTTTTATTAATTACACACATTCATTTACTACTATGAACACATTTTTAACCCCGTATTTTTCCTGCGCTAAACCAGCTGTTTTATTGTCCCATTTCCTTTGCATTTTTTATTGTTGTTTTTATATTTTAGGGGTTATCTTTTGTTATTATTTTTTCTCTCATTTTCTGGAATTTGCTAATATTTTTTTAATCAACATTCACAATAGATTTGCAAATTGATGAATGGGAAACAAATTTATAATAAAAATATTTATAATTTCAATTTTTTAATCACTTGGAAAAATAAAATATTTCTTTATTAAACAAAATAAATAAAATACTTCGTGTAATTACAAATAAAATAAAGAATAATTAAAGATTTCATAAACAATATTATAAACAATTCACAATAGTTTTATTTCTAAGGTGGCCATATCAGTTTTATTTGCAATCTCAAAACCGTTAAATATATTTTATCTGGTTTGATGACAAATTGAAGTAGGCCACTAAAATTAGATGAAATCATGTCAAAACGAATATTACAAAATTTATACATAAATCATAAAAGTTCCTGGAAAATTGATCAATTACATTTTATAATAGCTGTGTTTTGTTGCTAACGTTCATAGGTAATTTCATACAAATTTTAAATTTATATAAGTTAGAAGTTAACGTGTAAAATTCTACACATTAACTTTAACGTCGATAAAAGTGCTACCAATTTTAAAACAGAAATACAATTATGAATATTTGAATGTCAATAAATGAAAAAATTATAAAAATAAAATTGAAAAGAAATAAAAGGAGTTTAAATAATTGCTTTTATAAAGAAAATTTGTTAAATTTTATTGTGCTAATCTTGTTTGAATTTTAAGTTATGCCAAGTCATATGGATAACGTTTTTTTTTTTTTGCTAACTATCAACGTTAGCATTCAATGTTAGCAACAAAACACAGCTAATGTCATACGTTGTAAGAAACATACCGTCAATTATAACATAATAACATTTCAAAAAATCATTCTTTCATGCAAAAACAAAAAGATAACGGCAGTATTGATTTAAAATATTTCTATTGCCATATAACTAAAGATTACACGATTTATTAACTATTTGTATTCTCTTTTACAAACATTAATAAAAATGTAATATTTTAAATCTTCATTAAAATCTCTTCTCGGCTTTTAAAAGTTGGGTTTGCTTAATTAACTTGAATCTTTATTCTGAATTAAGAAATACAAATATTTCAATCTATAATACCATTCCCAAAAACGGATTTTTTTTAATTCCTAATTAATTTTGTAGCTTAATTCCTAAAGCTTCTGATAAAATGGAATCAATTCGTTTATGAATTAATTCTTTGGGAATGCTTAATTCTTTTGATTTCATTCAATTTTGTTTAGATTCAAATTATTACAAATTAAATTAAACAATTTGTATTATATTGAATTAAAGTTTTACAGTCTTATTCAAAAATATTTTGAACAATTTATAAAAGGTTTTATTGAAGGTTAATATATAAAAAAAATTTGTTCATAATCACTTTTTTGTTTTTTAATAAAACTGTACAAAATTTGAACATTTTATTGTTGATGAGAACATACAATAAAACAATTTTTTAGAAAAATGTTATTTTTTCTGCAAGTTGAATGCATTATTTACATAGTTTTGCAAAGTTTTAAACATATTACTTTATATTTAGGTGTTACTGCACAGTTCCATAGAGTAGAATTTATTACACTGACTCATGATATTTATTAGAATACAGTTTCAAATATAACTGTTATTTCTTTTTTTGCATATAATGCAAACAAATTGAGCTTATTTATTAGAGCAAAACCATAGCTTAACTAGAAAGTGCTCGCACATCTACAAAAATAATTCCTTATATTTTGTTAATGTAAAACTACTGCACATAATGTCAAAATGCTTTAAACGGAAAATGAGATAATGAGGAGAAGAAGAGTAAAAAAAACTCGAAAAAAAATTTGCATATGAATACAAAAACAATTTGACAATTCCGCGAGGTATGTCAATGGAAAAATTGTAAAACAGCTGTTCTTACGAGTATACTTTATTATTATACTATGAGTAAGACTAAATTTATTTGCACTTGTTTGTTGCTAAAGCCAAAAAAGTTCGTATGTTTTTAAACCCACCGTCCGTCTATGTGTCTATTAAAAGACATTGTAAATGGGAAAAATCGGTTAATAATCAGAAAATGTACAATAAACCTAAAATTATAATTTATTATGAATAAGACCGTTATTATTTAAATAATTAAATAATAACATTTTTAAATAACTGCAAAAGTGTAGTGTGTACGAGTTTCATGGCGTGCGCTACGTTTAGCATGAGATATCTAGTATTTTTATTACTTCTTTATGAAAAGTGTACCAAATTTCAACTGTAATATGCACTTAATCTTTATCATTGGATTTATCCATAGATCTCACGTTATTCCAAGTATTATTTGTCTTAAATATGTGAAGTCCGGATCTTTACAAAGTTTATTTAGCTGGATAGGAATATGTTGATTTTGTATTGATATATTTACGACTCTTTTAATACTTATTTTAAAAATATATATATATATAAATAGAATTAAATAAACAATGTCATTGAATTTGTAGTAGAAGGTATGAAAGAAGAATATATGGGCAATTATCATAAATTTCCTTAATAAGTTTTGTGGTAATGATATTTTAAACAAATTGGTTACAGATCTGAACTCACAAGACTTGAAACTAATACAGTGCAAAATTTTAGCATAATAGATTTTTTTTTCTAACCATGATTGTTGTTCAAAGTTCAAGAATATAGAAAAACTGATAAAACTACTTAAGTTTTTACCATTCTTCTACAATTTTTGTTCGCGCGTTTATACTTTTTGATCTTACTCATAGTATAATAATAAAGTATACTCGTAAGACCAGCTGTTTTACAATTTTTTCATTGGCAAACCTCGCAGTACTGTCAAATTGTTTTTGTATTCACATGTAAAATATTTTTTGAGTTTTTTTCTCTTGCTCTCTTTTGTTCTCTCATTTTCCGTTCAAAGCATTCTGACATTGTGGGCAGTAGTTTTACACTAACAAAATACAAGCAATTTTTGTTTTTGTAGATGTGCGAGTACTTTATTATTTTACTAAGATCTTACTCTACCTTAAACTAATCGGACTTTGTACATTCTGCACCATCTTTGTTGTTATACAGAATTTCAACAACTAAATACAGAGTAGTAAAGTTTTGATGACAAAATTTTTTGGTTTTTTAAATTTTTCAGTTTTTTTGGCGCGGTCAGTGCGCCCCTCAACCGAATACAAAATTTGGGATAGGGATTGATACATGTTGTAATTGTGCGTATTTTGCGCTATATCCCGTTGATGTGCCCGTAATAGACAACGTAGTAGATAGTCTCAAAGTTTGGAAAACAAGACCGAAAATTTTTCAAAAAGTCAGTTTTTCGCGAGGCACATTCACATTTTCATATGGAATTGCTTGGATTACTGCGTGAACTTAGTTTTTTGTCATACATAATAAAATCGGAGGAGCATTAAATATAAATTTAATATAAAAATTTTATAGACTTTTTGAAAATTATGCAAAAATTGCACTTTTTGTTTTTGTTTTTTTTATATAGAAAATTGCTATTTAAACAAATATTAGATATCGTCCATCCCATTTTTTTACTTGATGGCTTTCAATTTCGATAATAATTTGTATACACAAACTCCGTTCAGCCTTTTATCAATTTCAGTTTTCAGTTTCGTGAAATTGCAAAAACTCGCGAATTTATTTCGCTTTTTTACTTTCTCAAAAACCAAAAAAAATTTAAAAAGTATGTAACTTTGAATAGCTGTATCTCCGAGAAGGCTTTGTGAATTTTAATGATTTAAACTGCCTTTGAATTTCGCATATGGTTTCTTTACGAAGAACATTTTAAAATAAGAAAGATAATTGCATTTTAATGCAATTACATATTTTAAATGCATTTTTCTTTAAATATGCTATATAAAATTTTTAGTTTTTTAACATAATTAAAAAATTTGGAATCTTTACATTAAAATAAAAGTGACAAATTTTTGGGACGCGAAAATCTTATATGCATAATCCAATTTTTATAAAAACATGTTCCCAATTTTTCATATAAAAATTAATTATTTTCTTGTTTTTTGGAATTTTCTTTAAAATTTGTATAAAATTTAACAAAACATAAAATGTATGAAATTTTAAATATTCATATCTTTTGAAGTTATTGATGGATTTCTGTAATTTAAAAAGTATTTAAAAGGCCTTTATATTTATTTTGCGTAGTTTTGTCAGCATTTCTAAAATCTCCTTTTCGTTCCAAAATATTTTCAAAATATAAATGCAATTTATAGAAGCATTTTTGTTAATTGCGAATTTATTAAATTTTAATTTTTCTAAAAGTGTATTTAAAAATGCTTTGTTTATTATAACTTGAAACAATAATTAGTCTGGTACATAAAGGTTTACTATTTTCAACGAATTTTTAAAAAATGACAATGAATTTTTTTTTTAACAAAATATGTAAAGCTACTTATAAAACCAGAAAAATAAAATTTTTGTATGAAAAAATTTAAATTAATTGAAGAAAATGCGAAATTGTGCATAGTATTTGTGTTCGTCCCAAAAATTTGAGATTTTTATTTTAATGTAAAGATTCCACGCTTTCAAAATATGTAAAAAAAAAATAAAACTATATATTAAAGAAAAATGAATTTAAAAAATGCAATTGCATTGAAATGCATTTTTAAAAAATATTTTTTCAGTATTATTGCGGCGTTAAAAGAAAATTGTCAGTGCTCGAACTTTGACAACTTTGTCTTGATAGCATATTTAAAGAAAAATGAATTTAAAAAATGCAATTGCATTGAAATGCATTTTTAAAAAATATTTTTTCAGTAATATTGCGGCGTTAAAAGAAAATTGTCAGTGCTCGAACTTTGACAACTTTGTCTTGATAATGCTTGGTAAAAGACGCCATCTTGATTGTTGTTGGTACTTTTAGTATGGTTTATTATGACATACGTTTTCCCGTATAAATGACAGAGATAAAAAATTATATTATACTCAAACTTTTACTAAGCATTATCAAGACAAAGTTGTCAGAGCAACTTTGTCTTGATAATACATTTTGTTCAATGTGCGAGCATGAAAAAGGCTCGTGTGGACCGCAAATAAAGGTAAGAATATCTGACCGTTAAAGCCCAAATTACAATAGCGCGTAGTCAACAGCAGTGTGTGCTGCCATAATCAGCTGATTATTTAGAATGCACTGTTTGTTATGGTGTTGATTACATTTGGTCAGCAGCAGTTTGCAGTGCTGTTTCATTTAGCCCTGTTTCTAAATTCACTGCGCTGAGTTCAGATTGAGAGCGAGACAAAGAGAGTGAGCATGTTTATGCATGTTTAACGCTGGCAACCAGTGTTGCCAGAACTTTTTCAGAAAAAAGTGCTAAACGACTGTTAAAAAGGTGCAATTCATTAGAAAAAAGTGCTAAATTTGTAATAATGTAATTATAATAAACATTTTTGTTATTTATGTATATATTCACTATTTTAATTTTTTTTGACAGGACCATTACGCACATCGTAATGGTCCTGTTATTACCTCTAAAGGAACAAATCAATTAAGAATAACTTTCTATCTTCATCTGTCTATACTTATGAACGTAAACACATTTTTTTGAGCCACAGTAAATTAAATAAAAGTTTCGATAAAAATTTTGAATTATATGTTTGAACAAACATTGTCCAGTTCCAACTTAAGAAAAACTAATTACACTTTTACAACAAACTTTAGTGTGTTCATACTTAGAATATTAAGAAAGGTAATCAAGTTAACAGTATTAATATTTTTACGTACAATGAAAGTTATAGGCATTAAATTGTACACGGATTTCATACACTGTCCTTATAATCGATATTTTCCTATGACTCTTAGTTTTGGAGTTGACAAAAAAAAGATTTGCACGATAAGCCATACAAAGGTATTTTTAGCAATTTTATGCTTTATTTTTCCATAAATAAAAATAAAGTGCAAAAACTAATTATAAAAGCTAGAAATGCACTTTTAATGCTAAAAAATTCATTTTATTTAGAAAAAAGTATAAAAAAGTGCTAAACAGCATCTAGCACCTTTTTTTCAGAAAAAAGTGCGGTAGCCGAAAAATAAGTGCTAGAATTGCACTTTAAATGCCGTTATGGCAACGCTGCTGGCAACACTATTAAGTGCTTTTGTACTATTCACAATAGTTCGATAAAAGAAAAGAAGTTAGAGATGATACATACACAAAATTGGAGATGATACATAATTAATTTTAAAAATGCAACGATTTGATTTGAATCCCGTGTTTATAAAACAAAAGAAAACTATGTTACGACAATTTCAATGGAAAACAAATAAATTTAAATTTATTGTTTGTTTTCCATACAATTTGTTGAATCGAATATTTTTTACGTTTTATAGAGACAGAGGGTTAATTCCGTTCCTGTCATAAGGCTGTTTGAGATACATGTATCGACCGTTTCATTTTTCCTTTGATATTTAAACGGTTAATGAAAAATCGCAGAAGAAAACGTACATTTTTGTATTTTTACAGACATGAATTTATTGTTATTTCTTTGTTCAAAGGACTGAATATTCTAACAGAAAAAAAAAAAAAAAAAAATATGAGGATATTTTTTTCTAAAAATAATTTACCTTTTGTAGAAGAAAAAGTACTTTTTTCATATATTGTTTATTTAAAAGGTATATTTTTTTTTTAAAAAATGTTTAACGTTTGTTCACAGCCCCTCAAATAAAAACGCCATCGAATTATAATTTTTAATATTTATATTGAATATTTATATGTATAATTCAATTAAACATTTTAATACGATATTTATTAATTTTTAATTGCCACATTTATGTATGTATGTTAAATTTAAATTGAAAATAACACATAAAGATATATATAATAAAATATTACATATTTCACATTGTATTTTTATGCACTTAAATTGATTTGTGATACATTTTATAAACCACTCATAATAATCTAGAGATTTAAAAGAAAAGTTTTTTGATATATAATTTCAATTTCTGGTTACTACTAAAGTCTTAAAAGACTTTCTCTATTTTTAATACTCTTTAAAGTTGAGTGTTTTATATTTTGTTTGACTAAACTTTTTTTAGTTTAACTAAAATCACGATTGGTTAAAACAGCAGGAGCTATCAAACTCCAACCATAAATTAATATACCCAACCAGCTAGATATGATTTTAATCCACATGGAAGCAGCATTGGCATTGAATAATTCAATATCAGAATTGGGTCTAAAAGAAGAAAAAACATGTTTTATAATGTAAACAATTTTAAGGGAATTGGTTTACTACTACTTACTTATACCAATTTGTTAGGGTCATCATAACATATAGCGAAGCACAAACAAATACTATATGAAACATGGACCAGGAATAGGTAACACCTTCTGTTTCATTATCGCCATTAGTTTTGGTGTCGCCTGAACCTGCTTCTGCATCTGATAAAACTTCTGTTAAAACTATTTTTCATTAGATTTTTATCGTTTTACAGATTATTATTTAACAATTTATTTGGTTAGTTTGTTTCGTGGTGTATTATAAAAGTTAGATTTTGTTACGGTTTGGAATTTACCACATAAAAGCCATTTATGTTATATTTACACAAATTTGTTTGTTAAAGGAAATAAAAAATAAATTGGGATTAATTAATAAAATAAAATCGAAATTAATAAAATTTGGTTAATTTTGTGAGTTAATACTTTGTGGGGTGTTGTATAAAGTTTGGTGAATATTTACTAAGTGAGGTGAAATTTAAAAATTATAAGTACAAATGTGTTTAAAAATTAGTAAACCAAAAATGATTTAAATGCATAGAAAGCAAAATATTAAATAATTTTCAAGCTCACCACGTTTTTCGTCTGTATTATTAATTTTAGATACTTCCACAGCTGAGCTAATGCAATTGTACAAAATACACAGCATCCATATAACTAAACCAATAATATTGGTAGTGTCAAATGTCACCTTTGAATTAGGTGTAGGTGGTGCCATGGTTGTAACATTGGTATTTCCTTCAATAATGTTAAACATGCCGGGATTGCAAACTTTTTCTAAAATATACAAAATATGTGAAATGTAATTTTAAAGTTTTATTTAATTTAAAAAAATCTGCTTACCGGGATTATTAGCCACTGCCGACCAAGTCAAATAAATCGTATATAATGTTACCAATGAACTTTGCAACAGACCTGATTGGGGTAATCTTTCTTGAACAGCTGGTAAAACCGATAAAACGCTGACCATTACGCATAAAATTAAATTGATCGAAATAAAGAATTTGTTGAGGCCACACTCTGTGCTCTATGGAATTGAAGTGAGAAAGTATTTTTTACGAAAAAAAAAAAAAAAATATATATTTCGATTGAGTTGGTGTAATAAAATATTTACCTGGGTAAAGTATATATACAGCATGGAAATTCCAGCAATAGAAAGACCATAACTTAGTAATGTTACAAATACCAAGGCATAATAATAGCCGCGACTATTTTCCGCATTATCTAGAGATCATTGAAGGTAAAAAGATAAAGAATAAAAATATTTTAGAAATTTGGCAATTAATTTGATTTTATCAATTTCTTTCTTTCGTGATTTTTATTTTAGTAATTATAAGATTTTTGAAATTAGATATTATTTGGTATTTTATCGATTTTTTAAGTAATTTGGCGATACTTTTATTTTTGTAATAAATTGATTTTTTTCTATTATGGACAATTTTTTTTTTTAGTAATTTGAAGATTTTTTGTTTAAATTTGAATATTTTACATTTTTATTTAATTCCTATTTTTAATATTATTTAATTCCTAATCTTAATATTTTAAAATAAAAAGTACAAATATAAAGCACTTTAATTATGATAAAATTTCTCACTTACCAATCCAATTTTCCGCAATCGAATGTGCAAAATCCACAATAATAATCAATTGAACCAAAATAAAAGCTAGCCCTCCAATTAAACCCACCCACATCATGGCCGGACCAAATGAACCATCTGGTATGAAAATGGCACCAATAGCGGCACCAAAACAAATTAAAAATTTCAATGGCCAAAATTCATTTTGTATATGAGTACGCGGATCTCGTGAAGACTTTACACCCAACATAATCAAAGCCATTAGAGTAAAGAAACATGCTAGACCAAAGCAAATACGATAAACAGCCATATAACCCAAAGCATAATCACAGTCAACTTGTAGAGAACCACCAGCAAATGTATCCAGAGCCTTAGAACTAACCGTAGAAGTAGAATTTATGCAAAATGGTAGCTTTTTTAAAGTATCCTGTAAGCCGGGAGACAAAGCAATTGCTCCCAATATGGTGCCCACTAGCAACATAAAAGCATACATAAAACGTGACGAGGTGGAATTCTTGCAAGATGGACAAGCACTGCAACACATACTGGCCGCTGTGCCCGTACAGCATAGGGCACACTAAAAGAAAAAAATAACATAACTTACCCTAAATAACCTTTTAAACTGTGAGTCATTGTATAAGAAAAAATAATAATTAAATTAAATAATGCCAAGAATAATAAGCATTTTATTTATTTAACGTGACGTTATTGATTTTTTCCTTCTTTGCTCTGTTTATATTGGAAAAAAACAAAGACTATATATACATTTTCTTCCAGATGTTAAAAATTTGCAAAATTATTTTTACCTGGGCTGCTGAACACAGTCCTAATACCGCTCCCATGTTTTCTTTGAAAAAATTTATTAAATTTTGTCCTTAAATTAAATTTTAACTAAATTTATTAGTATTTTTAAGGAAATATTTCGCAATTTGCGTTGTTTTCTTTCAACTTGACTCTATTACTCTGATAAAAAATATACACAAAAATATTTACTCAGCTGTTTTGTAGGCTAATTGTCAAAAAAAGTAAATCATTCACAATAGCAAATTTCTTTCGTTATCGAAAAAAGTATTGTTAGAAACACAGCGACAAGCGTTGGCTACAATATCACATTACTAAAAGATTGTTTTTTGTTGAAATAAAAATGAATTCCTTGTAAAATCTAGGTTTTTTTGAACATTTGAGGTAATTTTAATCAAAGCTTGGGTATAAATAGACCACCCTAATTCAGCTCCGATTTATTTGATTTTTTTGCCATTGATAGTACTTTTAACGGTGAATATAATGATGTAATGTTTTTGGCCGCAAATAAATATTTTGGAAGTTATAGGGCTTTGAAAATCGAATTTTCCTAAGAAACTCGTATCAAAAAATTTTCGTTATAAAAAAAGTTGGTTAAAACAAAGAATTTCGTTAGCGAAGCTGCTTTTGGACATACCACAGAGTTAAAAACCCTTCCGCCCGGCCGAAGGCCGTCTATTAAGAAACATTATTTCCACAAAAAAAAAAAATCCACAAGAAATTATAAGATACTTCAAAAGTTGTGTATGAAACCTTTATATAATTTTTATTTTATTTTTGTAAATGCAACCTTAAGAGCTTTTAATTGACACCTTAGCACCGTTATTATAACCTACCTATAAGGTATCAGACAGTTAAAGGCATAGTATAATAATAAAGTATACTCGTAAGACCAGCTGTTTTACAATTTTTTCATTGGCAAACCTCACGGTACTGTCAAATTGTTTTTGTATTCACATGTAAAATATTTTTTGATTTTTTTTCTCTTGCTCTCTTTCGTTCTCTCATTTTTCCGTTCAAAGCATTCTGACATTGTGGGCAGTAGTTTTACACTAACAAAATACAAGCAATTGTTGTTTTTGTAGATGTGCGAGTACTTTATTATTATACTATGGGTAAGATAAACTAAAGTGAACGATAAAGTGAGCTTTATCTACTTTTGGTTATTACAACTTGGTTTTAAGGTAAATTTTATAATTTTGATAATACGGCAATATCAAAGCAAAAATCGATTACTTTTGGCCACTTAACGTAGTGGCAACATGTACTATTTGAACGTAACTGCCACTAACGGAAATATAAACAAATAAAAAACAAAGAAATTTTTAAAACAAATGAGTTTAAGCTAACTAAAAGACAACGCCAGAGCAAATATAAATATAGACAGACAAATTACTAAAAACTACAACGGAATAAATATGATTTTATTTATTTCTTTTATAAAGCAGAAAATATGGCAGCTCTGAAAACATAAACCTTCCGATAAAAGTTAATGGTGAGATGTTCTTACCTTTAGCTTATTGGTCACTTTTGGCTTAACTTATACTTATAACAACCAAAAGCAGTTAAAGTGAACGATAACATCGTAACTTTAGTTATTGGAAAGTTATAATAACGGGCCTTATACTTATAACAACCAAAAACAGTTAAAGTGAACGATAACATTCTAACTTTAGTTATTGGGAAGTTATAAAAACGGGCCTTAATCTTTGCAATTGGATAAATAGTATAGGAAATATTTTCGATTTTAAGTGAATTAGGGAGGTAAATGAGTACCAAAGCTTGTAATAAGATCCTCTTAAGAGTCTGTTTTTTCGAGTCTTCATAACATCCCAATTCATTGTTTTTAATATTCTCTGCTTTATATGAATGATCATTTTTGTTTTATTATTTTGCTTTGTTAAGAAATTATAGATACATATAGTACATATATAACTGTAGGAACTGGAGGGGAAGAGATGGGAGGATCACCGAGGCTTTGCTGGACAGAGACGTTAGTTTCGATTTTAAGGGTTAGGCTTAGACATGATGGGATAAGACGGAATGGGAACGTAGGTATAAAAAACCGACAGTAGGTGTGTTTGCGTACTTTCCAGCAATATTTATCCAGCAACTTTTTTTGAGAAAATAAAAATCAATTTACTCTCAAATTCAAAAACGCTAATCTATGTATAAAAATAAAAACAGTAATTTTATTATTTTTTGTTAACAAAATAAAAGTAAAATGTTATAAATATTAAATATTATTTGTTAATAACATTAAATTAAAAGTTGATTCATTAAAATATAATTTTTAACCAAAACAATAAAAAAGCTGAAAATCTTTAACTAAAACCGCTAACATGGCATCTCTTTCAACAGAAAAAAAAAATGAAATTGAAAAAAGATTCGGCTGTGCCGAATCTTTAATACCCTTCACCATATTACCATCTTACTATCTTATCGACATCATATTACCATATTACCGACAAATAATAAAATTTTCGCCTTAACGTATGCTTTCATATTTTCACATATATAAATCTAAATTTTTTCAAACTACGAAAATTTGAATATGAAAAAAAAACAATCATAGCAGGCTTTGCTTTTAAAAAATAAACAACAACAATTCCATATTTATTTATTTTTTTATGTGTGTACAGTTAGAGACAAAACTATTTGTACACCCATGCATTTCGTATATCTTCAATAATTTATAAAGAATAAAAAATTATTATATGTAGTTTTAATTCAGGTCCATTTTTATTGAATTATTTGATAAAAAATAAATTAATATATAACACATTGTTAAAAAAAAGTACAATTTAAGTAAAAATCTTTGGGACAAAAGTATTTGTACATCAGTACTTTGTACAATTATTTGTACGTTGGACTCTTGTATGATGATTTTTTTAAATACCGTTATATTTTCTTCGTTAATCGAGTTTTATTTTACAAAATAAGAAGTTGGGAATGGGAAAGCGAAAAGAGTTGAGTTTGGATATTAAAAATTTAATTATTGATGAACATAAAAAAGGAAAATCTCTCCGGAATATAAGTAATTTAGTAAATTTGCAACATTCCACAGTACAATACATTGTAAGCAAGTATAAAAACAGCGGATCTGTTGAAAATGTGCGTGAAGGTATACGAAATATATGAGGTGTACAAATAGTTTTGTTCCTAACTGTATATACAAACTGACTGCATATACAAAGAACAACAGCAACACTGTTATTCATTATATTACTTCTGTTGCTAACTAAACTACTTATCTTATAGGCCGCTTAATATACATGTTTGTGTATGTATTTATGTATATTCTTAACATATATGTTTTAGTTTAAAAAAAAAAAAATAAACAACAACAATTCCATATCTATTTATTTTTGTACAGACTGCATATACAAAGAACAACAACAACACTGTTATTCATTATATGACTGCTGTTTCTAACTAAACTACTTGTCTATACAAAAAACGTCACTAATAGTCATTACCAGGGCAAGTTTTTATATGCACAAAAATAATTGAAATATGCGCTTGAAAAAGCACGAAAAAATGGTATAATATGCACAGAAATATGCAAAAATAGCATGAATATGTATATAAAAACCAACGAATTTATGCATTCTTATATATTAATGTGTAGAAAATAGGCACAAATATGCATTTTTTAACTTTCATTCTCTAATAAATTTTGATGTTTATAAAAATATAACTAATTAAATTTTAAGTATCATATTTGACGCTTCTGAATTTTTTCTTTACAATATTTACAATGTACTCAAAATACTCACAAAAAAAATTTTAGAAATCATTTGATTGAACTCCAAAAAATCACAAAAAAAAGTGTGTTTTTGTTAAGAAAACTAACTTTTATATCCATTATATGCAAATTTATGCAAAGATTGAAAATATAAGCATTTTTTATGAAATTCTTTTGAAATATGCAAATGCTTACTTTCCAAGCGAAAAGCTTTAAAAACTTGCCCTGGTCATTACAATGCTTAATATACATGTTTGTGTGTGTATTTATATTCTTAACAGATTTGTTTTTGGGCCATAACTCTGTTGATTACGAACGAATTTGGTTTATTAAAAAAAACGAAATTTTATAAAAACATTTATGACTGATCTATATAACAATAAAAATCTGTAGCTTGAACAAGGGCTTCAAAAATAAAAAATTCGTTTTCCCCGATATCTCAGTTATTACTGAACCGATTTATTTCATTTTTTCAGAACAAAAATTCAGAAAATAATTTCCGAGTCCCCTTTAAAAATTCGAAGTCCCTGGTATATACAGAGGCTTCAGAAACTGAAAAACCGGTTCCAAAAACCGGTTTTTAAAGCATATCTCCGCCATTTATAAACCGATCCTGCTGATTCAAAAAACCGAAATTTTATAAAAATATTTGTGACCGATCTGTATAAAAATAAAAATCTATAGCTTAAATCAGGGCTTCAAAAAATAAAAAATGCGTTTTGTCCGATATCTCAGTTATTATTGAACCGATTTATTTCATTTTTTCAGAACAAAAATTTAGAAAAAAATGTCCGAGACTTCTTTGTAAAAACGAAGTCCCTAGTATATACAGAGGCTTCAGAAACTGGAAAACCGTTTCTAAAAACCGGTTTTTTTAACATATCTCCGCATTGTATGAACCGATCTTGCTGAATTCCAATAGCAAAATTCTCGAAAGCATTTCCGATCGTTTGATATATATATTATATATGTCAGTTATCGGTGGGCTTCATAAACGCCATTTCAACCGACACACGGACGGACGGACATGGTCCTATCGTCATCATTTCTTATAAGGATCCCGAAAATGTAAACTTTTTTGCTCTCCGACGAAAATTGTGACAAACTTATATATACCCTTTACTCCTTTGGTGAAGGGTATAAAAAAATAAATAAATTTTTATCTAATTTTTTAACATAAATCTAAACAAATATAAATTGTAAGTATTTGTGTAATATTTTATTACATTTACTAACTTTTCGTAGAATTTGAGTTTTTATATTTTGATTTTCTTTGTTTACATTTGTAAACAAATGATCATATGTTTTTGTACCCTACACCACCATAGGTGGTTTGTGCTGATGTTTGTAACGTACAGAAAAAATTATCGGACCCCCACCTTAAAGTATACCGTTCGACTCAGAATCACTTTCTGAGTCGATTTAACAATATCCGTCCGTCCGTCTGGTCGGCTAGCTGGCTGGCTGTCTATGTAAACCTTGTGAACAAAGTATAGGTCGCAATTTTAAAGATATCTTGGTGAAATTTGGCGCGAATAATAATTTTGACACAAGGACAAAGCCTATTGAAATTGGTTATGATCGGTCCATTATTTCACCTAGCCCCCATACAAATGTCCTGCGGAATAGGGGATTAACGATCATACATTCCTTAAATATAGCAATATTTTAATGAAACTCGGTACAAAGGAGTGTTAATCTTTGTGCCCAATTTCATCAAGATCGGTCAATAATTGACCATAGCTCCCATATAAATCCCCGCTTCGAAAATCACTTTAACGTACATAAATCCCATACGAATGATAGTATCAAGATAATATTCGACACAAATAAGTTTTATATAAGTAGAAACAACATTTCCAAAATTTATGAGAACCGGTCCATAATTTACCATAGCTCCCATATAAACCCACTTCCGGGAATCGCCCTAAAGGGCATAAAATCATATAGATATTAGTATCAATGCCTTGTTCTGTATTTGTATAATTTATTTTACATTGAGTAAAAGTGTAGGTCTACGATTAGCCACAGGTTTAATTCTTACAGAATGGTGTAGGGTTTCATATGGTCGGTATTGACCGACTATAGTTTCTCTCTCGTTTACAACATATGTTTTGCTGATGGAAGTTGATGGAAAAGAAAAACAGCCAGCAACTTTCATCAAATTCTCTAGCAAAAAAAGCGATTTAGCAACATCCAGCAACATTTTGTGATAATTATCACAAAATATTAGGTACGCGAACACAGCTAGTATTTGTAAATAAATAAATGTAAATATGAATTGAATTGGTGTGTATATAATTTAAAATAGAGGATGGAATGTGACTGAGAGCCTCAAAACAACAAAGTGTTTAACAAAATACTTTCAAAATCTACATAACTAGGTATTTAAAATTATTTTTTTTAAGAATTTTAATGCCGACTAGAAAGTTATAATATTTATGCTTTTTAGATCTGTAATCATTTTAACACATTTGCAAAGGCTGAAATGCATTGAAAATTTATAAAAATTTTAAAAATCCTTTTTATTCCTTTTTTACAGTAAAAGTATTCACCTCAGATATTGAAAATTTGCTAGTCCCTTGCAAAGTAAATTGTACTAAATTTATTCTATGTGGTTGTTGTTGTGTTTACAGAAATCGATGCAAATTTTTTACTTTGCAAGAGTCTTGTAAAGTTGCAAATTTCTGAGGTAATTAATTACCTTTAGTATTTTTTAATTCAATACTTTTTGATACTTCTTTACAAAACAATTGCACTTAGAGTAACCAAAAACGAAAATTTTTTAACCGATTTCCAGTTTTTTTTCAAATGCTGTGGGTTTCGTTATTTTTTTTCTAAATTTCGGTTTTATTTTATTTTTATACCCACCATCAAAAAGATGGGGGTATATTGATTTTCTCATTCCTTGTGTAACATGTCGAAAAAAAATCATTTAAGTCCCCATAAAGTATATATTTTCTGGGTCCTGGTTAGATTCTGAGTCGATCTAGCTATGTCTGTCCTTCTGTCTGTTGAAAGCAGTGGGCTTGAACGGGACCACCTAGGGTGACAAAATTTGGCTCAAATATTTACCATATATAAGGTTTGTTTGGGCAAAATCGGTTAATAAGCAAAAAAGTTATGGGCCAAATATTAGAAACACAGGGTGTCCGTTGTAGCTTCATTTCATATTTTTCTGCTGATATCTCTTAAACAAAAGCATGTACGACAACGAAATTTTGTACAAATAGTTCAAGGACTAAGGTAACATTTTAAAAAAGTTAATGGTAGGCAGGTGAACCATTTATTTTTTGAGGTTTTTTTTATCTTCACGGGAAAAGTTATGTTTTTGTATGTAATTTTTAAACTATGAAATTTTAACCATTTATTTTTTTTTTTCGCCAGAAAACTCGTTATTTTACTAAGTGCATTATTTAATTAATTTATTTTTTTTCGATTACAAACAAAAATGCATAATTACAAACCTTTAAATATAAATTTTTCAGGGAATATTTAATGGATTTTAATTATTAAAGCTGCGTTTTTCCTTTAGTATTATCATCAGAATAATTTAAAATAAAATAATTTAATAAAGCTATGTAGATTTCGATGGGATGTCAAGCATACTGAACTAACTATCTCTTCCTTATATGAGACATTTTAAAAATGACATTTCGAAAATGTAAAATAACACAGAAAAAGGTCACCAATCAACAAATGCATTTAGTAAATAATTCATTAAATTAAAAAGTTTATTAAATTTGCACCTCTCACTAGGGTTTTTATCCCGAGAATTCCTGGGACGAATTTCCCGGGAATTTTGGAAATTTTTCACTTCCCGATTCCCGGGATTTTTTGTCGGGAATCCCGGGAATTAAAAACTACTAAAAATATGCAATTTTACTATTTTTAAAAATTAAAAATTTCCATAAAAAACGTTGATTTATCATAATTAAGCAAATACAATATTGCCGTGCATTCAGTTCGATGTATATAAATACTGAAACACTTCCTAAATATTTGAAAAATCCGAATTTGTTTGACAGCATGGAATTCTTTATCTTAGAAAACTTTGTCAATGCATTACTGACTTTTAGCCCAAAATTTGTGAAATGCGAAAGTGTATTTCTATTATAGTATATTCGGAAACCAACAATCTGATAATGCAGTTAATGCATTAGTTATTTTAAATCATCATTTCATCTCGCTTCGATAATATTTCTATACATAATTTTGTTAATTTTCAAAAATGTGTATGAAAAAATTAAGAGGATTTAAAGAAATAAGGGAGATCTAAGGAAATTCTCTAAATATAAAGTTTGATATTTTTCTATACAAAACAAATCCTACACCCAGAGAAATATCAATCACATACGTGTTGAAAACGATACCATTCTGTGTCAATAGTGAATCTACACCGTATGTGTTTAAATTAAACACAGCGAGTTCAATTCTTATTGAAAATCGATACCTAATTGGCACCAAGTTGAAACCATTTCGGTATCAAATTTTTAAATTACATATGTTTTGTATTAAATTTGTTAACGAATGGTATTAAAAAGCTGTTACCGTAAATTACCAATGTGACCACAACCGTTGTTGATTTTGAATCGAATTTTTTCCCTTAGTGTAAGCAACAAAAAATAATATACACAAAATCGATTACAAATCCGAGCACTCGGAAATATATTTAAGGGATTTGAAAATATAAAATTTATTAATTATCCAACAGAAGTATTTATTGAAAAAAATTTTCAATATCCGTTGGAAATTCTTCTAGTAAAATATTATAACAAAAAAGTGGTCTTCAAACATATATTTTTAATTGAGAAATAGATTTATTTATTTGCGGGCAAATTATATGAAAAATATAGTTTTTAGTGTTTAGTTTTCATACATTTTGAACAATATTGTATTTTTCCCGAATGCCCGGGAATTCCCGGGATTGCCTAAAATAAAATTCCGATTCCCGGGAGTTAAAAAATGTCGGGAAATTAAAAACCCTACCTCTCACCAAAATAATTATATCAATTCCTAAAGGCTCTAAAAAATTAAAAATATAAAAAATTTTCCAATTAAAAAATTTATTAAATCAATAAAATAAATGATTTAAATATGAAATAAAATCTTACTTAAATTTTATTTTTACTAGAATAAATTTTGATGCAAAATGAAACTGTATTAATTGAAAAATATACGGTAATAATATTTTCCCTGAAAAGAAGAAAGTACAGAAAATACTATTACACTATTCAGTCTGAAATTTTAAAATTTAATAAAAATTTTTTATATATAAACAAAATAAATACTTTGTTTTAGTTTGATCTCTGCTACAAAATACATCTCCAACCAATTTTCGAAATACCCCCAACATTTTGAGATATTTTGAAAAAACTGTTTTGAGTTTAGTTGCTGCACTAAAGATCTCGTAACTTCCTAAATTTTAAGTAAAATTTAGATTTTTTAATTGATTAAGAAGAACGTAGTTTTTGAACTATATTAAAATCCTTTTCCGTTCCAAAACTTCAACATTGGTCCATTTTTTTTTCAAGACTAAACATACGTATTTCTATATAAAGTTTTAATGATATTTCGTTTACAGTAAAATGAGATGTCAATCTTTAAAATCGTTTAAAAACTCAAACAGTTTACCAACAAATTTTTCATATATTTTAAGCCAATAATTTCATTTTGTGATTTATTTGGGGTATACTTTCTGGGCATTCCACATAAAATTGAATAAATTCTACAGTTTTTGTGTAATTAAAAAAAAAAAAGAAAAATAAATAATAATAACAAAAAATTAAATCATGTTATATTCACAACAAAAATGTTTTTAAATTAATTGCATATTTTTAAAGATTTTTGTAGAAAAAATTCTAATGGATTACACGAAAAGTATTATTTTTGGGAAAGGTTTAAATTTTTAATGGTTTTTAGTTACATTTTTTCTTAACGCAAAATTATGCTTATTTTTAATCAACATTTTTTAATGATTTTTCTTGAAATGTATGTATGTATGTATGTATGTATGTATGTATGTATGTATGTATGTATGTATGTATGTATGTATGTATGTATGTATGTATGTATGTATGTATGTATGTATGTATGTATGTATGTATGTATGTATGTATGTATGTATGTATGTATGTATGTATGTATGTATGTATGTATGTATGTATGTATGTATGTATGTATGTATGTATGTATGTATGTATGTATGTATGTATGTATGTATGTATGTATGTATGTATGTATGTATGTATGTATGTATGTATGTATGTATGTATGTATGTATGTATGTATGTATGTATGTATGTATGTATGTATGTATGTATGTATGTATGTATGTATGTATGTATGTATGTATGTATGTATGTATGTATGTATGTATGTATTTATGTATGTATGTATGTATGTATGTATGTATGTATGTATGTATGTATGTATGTATGTATGTATGTATGTATGTATGTATGTATGTATGTATGTATGTATGTATGTATGTATGTATGTATGTATGTATGTATGTATGTATGTATGTATGTATGTATGTATGTATGTATGTATGTATGTATGTATGTATGTATGTATGTATGTATGTATGTATGTATGTATGTATGTATGCATGTATGTATGTATGTATGTATGTATGTATGTATGTATGTATGTATGTATGTATGTATGTATGTATGTATGTATGTATGTATGTACAGTGGTGGCCACGAATTTAAGACACGACATGTAACGAACTAAGTTGTGATAATTATTACAACCCTGCAATATAAAATTAGATTTTGTTAATTTTTCAGTGTACCCTGTAATGTTAAGATCAATTACCGTTATTTGGTTTTGTTTGTGTATACATTTTGTTGCTGTTTTTATTATATTTTCGTAAAAACGTGCTTTTGAAGCTGGTCACGAATTTAAAACATATAAGAAATATTTGGTTTTTAAGTGATTTTTTGGTGTTTTTTGAAGCTAAAAGGTAAGTAATGAATGTTTTATTCCATTTAATGTTAGAATACATCAAAATATTTAGTTAGAAATGGCCAGAGGTACTTGGAGTTCGGATGCCGAGCGAAAATTGATCCAACAAATGAATACTGATGGAAAAACAGTAATGGAAATTTCCAAGCTACTAAAATGTTCCAGATCCAAGATTTACAATGCACTGGAACACATCAAGCAACATGGCACTACCAAAAATGTCAAACAGCACCCTAGAGCCCGAAAAACTACACCCAGGGAGGATAGCTTAATTTATAAATCAGCTGCTAAAGATCCTTTCAAGAGCTCAAGTAAAATTAAAAATGAGATTTCATCGGATTTTGGTATTAATATATCGTCCAGGACAATAAGAAGACGTCTGAATGAGAAGAACTTACGTGGGTGTATTGCACAACGTAAACCACTTGTGTCAAAAAAAAATATTAAATCCCGACTAGCGTTTTCAAGAGAAAATCTCAATAAGCCGATGACATTTTGGAAAAATATACTTTGGAGCGACGAGTCGAAGTTTTGTCGCTTTGGTTCTGATGGAAAACAGTACGTATGGCGTCCTCCAAACCTGGAGCATCACCCAAAGTACACCCTTAAAACGGTTAAGCATGGTGGTGGAAATGTCATGGTGTGGGCAGCATTTTCCTGGCATGGTGTAGGTCCCATTCAGATGATTATCAATAAAATGGACCAGCATATTTACAAAAACATACTGACAAGCATCATGATACCATTCGCTGAAGACAACATGCCTCTAATGTGGAAATTTATGCATGATAATGACCCTAAGCACACTTCACGCCTAGTGAAGAGTTGCTTAGAGGAAAATAATATCACAGTTCTGAAATGGCCAGCTCAATCCCCGGATCTCAATCCAATTGAGAACTTGTGGAATGATGTTGAGGAGCATGTACGAGCAGTAAAGCCAAAAAATTTGACTGATTTATGGGAAGAAATTCAAAAGGCTTGGTATGCCATTCCAAAGGAGCGCTGTATGGCCTTAGTTGAAAGTTTACCCAGGAGATGCGCTGCTGTGATTCAAAATAAAGGATTTCCCACCAAATACTAATATTGTTTTATGAAGCTGAGCTTTACTTTTGTGAATTAACTTTTATTTTGCCTATGTCCTAAATTCATGACCAGGCTTAAACTTGTATTAATCTGTATAATATGTAAATAAAAATTGGAAACTAAATATAGGTAACAAACTATTGTTGATTTTTTTTCATAACATTACTAGGATCTTTAGATCTTTAAAAAATAACATGGATCTAAAATTTGTTCGATAAGATGTAAAAATTATCAGAAATATATAAGTGAAATGTCGTGTCTTAAATTCGTGGCCACCACTGTATGTATGTATGTATGTATGTATGTATGTATGTATGTATGTATGTATGTATGTATGTATGTATGTATGTATGTATGTATGTATGTATGTATGTATGTATGTATGTATGTATGTATGTATGTATGTATGTATGTATGTATGTATGTATGTATGTATGTATGCATGCATGTATGTATGTATGTATGTATGTATGTATGTATGCATGTATGTATGTATGTATGTATGTATGTATGTATGTATGTATGTATGTATGTATGTATGTATGTATGTATGCATGTATGTATGTATGTATGTATGTATGTATGTATGTATGTATGTATGTATATATGTATGTATGTATGTATGTATGTATGTATGTATGTATATATGTATGTATGTATGTATGTATGTATGTATGTATGTATGTATGTATGTATGTATGTATGTATGTATGTATGTATGTATGTATGTATGTATGTATGTATGTATGTATGTATGTATGTATGTATGTATGTATGTATGTATGTATGTATGTATGTATGTATGTATGTATGCATGTATGTATGTATGTATGTATGTATGTATGTATGTATGTATGTATGTATGTATGTATGTATGTATGTATGTATGTATGTATGCATGTATGTATGTATGTATGTATGTATGTATGCATGTATGTATGTATGTATGTATGTATGTATGTATGTATGTATGTATGTATGTATGTATGTATGTATGTATGTATGTATGTATGTATGTATGTATGTATGTATGTATGTATGTATGCATGTATGTATGTATGTATGTATGTATGTATGTATGTATGTATGTATGTATGTATGTATGTATGTATGTATGTATGTATGTATGTATGTATGTATGTATGTATGTATGTATGTATGTATGTATGTATGTATGTATGTATGTATGTATGTATGTATGTATGTATGTATGTATGTATGTATGTATGTATGTATGTATGTATGTATGTATGTATGTATGTATGTATGTATGTATGTATGTATGTATGTATGTATGTATGTATGTATGTATGTATGTATGTATGTATGTATGTATGTATGTATGTATGTATGTATGTATGTATGTATGTATGTATGTATGTATGTATGTATGTATGTATGTATGTATGTATGTATGTATGTATGTATGTATGTATGTATGTATGTATGTATGTATGTATGTATGTATGTATGTATGTATGTATGTATGTATGTATGTATGTATGTATGTATGTATGTATGTATGTATGTATGTATGTATGTATGTATGTATGTATGTATGTATGTATGTATGTATGCATGTATGTATGTATGTATGTATGTATGTATGTATGTATGTATGTATGTATGCATGTATGTATGTATGTATGTATGTATGTATGTATGTATGTATGTATGTATGTATGTATTTATGTAATTATGTTTGTTTGAAGTCTATAGCCGCGTAAACGGCTAAACCGATTTTCTTGAATTTTTCACAGTGTGTTCCTATATGCCTGGAAGGAAAAATAGGCTACTTTTTATTTTGAAATTCCATGTGGGCGAGGTCCCACGCCCACTTACTAAATAACTATTAAAAGTAGTATATCTCGGAAATTGGTAATAACAACTTTGACACCTATTTGAACATTCTGGAAAAAAAAATAGGAGAACTAGCAATAGGGGGTGTGGCACATCTCACGCCTAATATTGCTTGCCAATACCAAATGCCGTAAATTTAGGAAACTATAACAGTTACATTTCCCAAATTTTGTACAATAAACTTAAGTGTCAATGTGAACATTTTGTGCAGAAATGGGCGGAAAAGAAATAGTGGGCGTGTCATCTCTCATATAAAGTTAATACCAAAATTTTTATATCAGGGAAACTATAAAAGTTATAGAGCTCAAATTTAGTACGACTAGCATTAGCTTCAATATGAATATTTTGGACAAAAATTGGTACACTAGCAATAGTGGGCGTAGAACCTCCCATATAAAGAAAATATTAAATTATCATAAAAATTTTGTAGGAAGACCCCTCAAACGATGCATTAAAATTAGCTGAATATGGGAAAAATATAAAAAAAATTTAAAAATTGATCTTCAGTTCCCTACCAGCGATTGAAAGTCACGAGTCTAGAACATTTCGTCCAAAAAATAGTGTTGAGTTTTGTCTTGAAATGAGTATCAAAAAATTCGTAATTTTGAGCCAATTATAAAAAAAATATTTTAAAAAATGTTGGTCCATAAGCCGTACATTATGCAAAAAAAATTTCGATATTTTTCTTAAAAAAGGCTAAAATATTAAAAATTTGCATTATATATTATTTTCCAGATTTTTTTTTTTAAATTGTTCATCAAAATGCCTTAAAACGTCTTCTATCGAAACAAAATCTCATTGGAAAAATTTCTTAAATATTTTTTGTCTAACCAGCTTAAAATTACGATTTTTTTTATACCCATTTCGATTAAAAAATCGAAACTTTTTTTTGAACAAAATGTACGGGACCTGAAGACCAATTTAAAAAATTTTTTTATATAATTTTTTCGTATTAAGCAAATTTTTACGCATCGTTTGAAGGGTCTTCCTACATCGAAATCTCGATAAAGTCTATTCTCGGGGCACTCTACTGTATAATGAACCAAAATTTATAAAAAGTAATGTTATTTATTAACCAATTTTTAATTTTTATGATTTTTTTTCTGTGTTGTTACTTAAAAGCAGTTGTTTATTTTTGATGTTAAAAAATTGTTTCGTTCAAAGTTTTGAATAGATTCGGATTTATAAAATAAAAAATATTTTTCATGAAGCCGAAATTTTTAAATAATATTAAAACATTTGTTAGTGTAATTTCAACATGACTGATAAATCTAGCAGTTAGACAATAATTTTTTTTTTTATTGAAATATAAATTTGTAATTGTAAGTAAAATTTAAGCTTGAATTTAATGAAATGCTTTAGGAAACCCAGGAAAACAAATGAAATACAAAATTATTTCCTATTGGGAGAATTGAAAAACATTCTGTAAAAATTCATGCAGATCAGCTGGTCGGAGTACCGCTTTCTTCCTGCAGATCGACAATACTGCGGAACTTATCGAGGATTGCACAGGATAGATGGATAAATTTGTATACATGTTCAACCTCGAGGCAAATATGGCCCCATTATGATGAAACTCGCTCAAACCACATCTTGGGACTACCAAGGCACCGGATACGTAATCTAGCATCCGTTGTCACAGGGCACTGGATTGCTGGTGCGCATGCTAGGAGATTAGGGCTCCCTTTCAATGACTTTTGTAGGAGTTGCTATGACGAGACAGAGGAAGAGACAGTGGGGCAATTTCTATGCCACTGTCCAACTCTTACTGGAATAAGGACTGCTAAATTTGGTAGCACGCTTGTGCATGTATTGTCAGGTCTCTCTGTGTTATCGACATTAGAGCGATCAATTCCTTCATATAAGCGTCAGGTTGGTTCGACTCGAACGTAGTTTCGAGATAACATCACATGATCCCTCAGGGTATCACAACAGGACCAAAATTGGACCTATGTGATCTGTCCTGTACTGTTCAGGCAACTGTCCATTGAACCTAACATAATCTAACCTATGTATGTAGGAAGACCCCTCAAATGATGCGTATTTACGAGCTGAATACAGAAAAAATATTAAAAAAATAAAATTTTAAATGCATCTTTTACAAGCGCACATTGGGGTAAAAGGGGTCGAAAATGGCGATTAATTCAGGGCAAGGTGATATCAATATTTTAATGATCACGTTTTATTTTTTTTTTTTTTATTGATTATTAATTAAAAAATTCAGTTTTCGAATTTGGGTTAAATGGGACGAAAATTACGCTTTATTCAGGAAAAGGTGATATTCAAATTTTGATGACTACGTTATATTTTTTCTATTTATTAGTTAGTAAAAAATGCATTTTTAGAATTCTAAAATATTTTTTGGCAGCATGGCAATGTCTGTCCGTCCGTCTATATATTTGGGTTAAATGGGTCGAAAATGCCACTTAATTCAGGGAAAGGTGATATTAACATTTTAATACCTTCATTTGGTTTTTATATTAATCGAGAAGTGAACATCTTTTTTGTTAAATTTCGAAAATGTTCTATCTGTTTGTTAATTTTTGCAAATTTTCCAATTCAAAATCGTTTAACTTTTGACTCAATAAAGATAACGACTCAAAACTCCATGACTCCTTGTTCGATAGATAATTTTATTTTTTAACCAATTGCATAAAATACAATAAAATCGGATGAAAATGTTTGGCTATATATAGAAAAATCTTGAGCAAGATCTTTTAAAATTGAGATTTTCGAAATCTCAAATGTATATAACTCGAAAAATATATAAGATAAGTAGTTTATGCTAGCATGTATTCTAAAGGATTTAGCAAGGACTTTAAGTTGGTATAAAAATCTTGGAAATCGGGTAAGGGTAAAATTTCGCTAGTGGTTTTCTATTAGTTTTTCATTTTCTATGAGACTAGTACCCTATTTTGAACCCCCATCGTTCCGCTCCTGAAGTGTGTATGAGATCCTGCTCTTAAACTCAAAATTCTACTATCTTCGGCTACGTCTATGTGAAATTTCATGTAAATCCAACCAGCCGATTAGAACTTAAACGTTTTTTTCTATTCTCCCCCACTGTTTAATGCTTGATAAAACAAAGAAAATGTCCGCACTTAAGCAGTTTTTTATATGAAATCTACTGTTCTTTTTGAAAAAAAAAACAAATATTTTCTCAAATCGGGCTATATATGCGCACAATTTTTCTTATAATATTCAAGTGGACAATATATACTATTTTTCAGAAAATTTTCAGAACAAACATCCTGTAACATTTTAAGTTGCATTCCATAAAAATTTAAAATTAGTGTATTTTAGAACAATTTTCAAAAGAAAAAAAAAATTACAAAAATATTAGGATAAAATATAATTTACAAATACTTGACGAAAAGTACACTTAAATATCTGAAGTTGATGGTTTCATTTTAAATTTTTACCTTAAAAGACCTTATATTTAAAATAAATACACTGAAAGCTGATGAAAATTTAATTTTTACTATTTTTCAAAAATGTAAAACAATTCTTAACTTTGACAGCACCTTATAAGAAAACAACATAGCCTAGTTTAAAGATTTTATTGATGTTGATACATAATTTTGTCTATTTTTATTTGGTACCAAACTTTATTACAAAACTTTAAATTTTAAAATTCAATTAAGCGCCACTTTTGATACATTTTACCCCAACGTGCAGCGATTGAAAATCTGGAACATTTAGACCAAATAAAAATATAGTGTTTTTCGCGTATCAAAAAATGTTTAATTTTAAGCTTATTATGGAAAAGACATTTCGAAATTTTCCCCAATGGATTTTGTTTCACTAGAGCTGAATTTTGGACACAAATTTTTTGGAAAATTGGCACAAGTAAGTTTTATATAAGTGTAAATCCGTTTGCCAAATTTCGTAAAGATCGGTCCATAATTAACCATTGCTCCCATATGAACCCTTTTTCCGAAAATCACTTTAACGTACATAAATCCCATAAAAAATATTAGTATCAACTTAATATTCGACACAAATAAATTTTGTATCAGTATGTATATACACGCAGAGAAAAAACATGGTTACTGCATGATCACCACAACTATTCAATGATTATATAGCAGTTTTTCATTGATTTCAATAATACCGTGTTCATGATGGCAACGTTTATGATTCTGTTTAATCATTTAATGATTACCCATAATCAAGATTTTAATATGGTTCACTGAATTATAATATGTATTAAATATTTTTGTATGAAATCATATTTATGAAAAATCCAAACATTTAGTTTATTCTACAACTAATAAGTTAATTTTACAACCATTAAGTTAATTTTACAAATTTACAACCACTTTGCAAATATTTTTATTTGATTTTAAGTCACATTTTGTTTTGCACAACTGTTGAATGTTTGTATATGAAAATGTTTATGTTTTACTCAAATATAAAATATTTGTTTTTGACTATAATTTGATTTCACACAACTATTGTATTTTTATCGTTAATCATATTTATTTTCTGCATAACTATTGAATACACATTTTTGTGTATAAGTTCAGTAGTTTGTTAGTAGGCAAACGGTATAGATGTGTGCAATAAGTGGAATAAACAGAATGAATATTTGTGAAAATATAAATGCATATAAATATAAAGGTAATAGAATTCAATTTTCAATTTTAAAGAAGTCAAAAAAGACAAAGCAGTTTGAATCTGGAAGCGGCAAGAAGCCCATAAAATGCATCGAAGGACATCAATTCACAAAACAAATCAAAAAAATGTGTGAGATCAAAGGACTTTCAAATGTAAAAAGTAAGTCTTGTTAAAAAAATTTGGAAAAGTGTTCAATTTCTTTGTGCTTTAAAAATTAATTATAGAGTATAAATATGTATATAAAAACATATTAATAACTAATAATTTAATAATTAATATATTAATAAATTTTTATATCTGAAATATGTTTTTTTTGCAATATTTTCAATAAACAAATGATGTAAAAAACATTTCAGATAAATGTGTTTTATTTTAAATATATACAGTATTGCAAACTCGGGGATTATATATAAGATAAAATGGGAATATATATATGATAAAATGGGATTATATATATGATAAAAGGGGATTATATATATGATAAAATTGGTTTATATACATGATAAAATGGGATTATTAAATGATAAAACTCGTTTATATATATGATCAAATGGGATTACTAAATGATAAAAACATTGTGAAATCGGAATAAATATTATAAAAAAATATGAATAAATGATTAAACCGAATCATTAAATGATGAGAAAATTATTAAATGGAATCAGAATAATGATTACGTACAAATATACTTATTGTAAACTGGAATCATATATTACAATCATAGTATGTTGCTCTTAGTTTATGGTCACCTGAACCATATTTTTTCTCTGCGTGTATACAGGCAAAATTTTATGAAGATCGCATAATTTACCATAGCTCACCCAAAAGTGAATAAATACATGTTAATGTTAGTATTTTACACTTAACACAATTGACCCCTGCATGAAATTTGGTGCACATAGATAATGGTGTAGGGTATCATGATGTCGCGCTTGATCGACTATATATTTCTTAATTGTTTAACTTTTATTTAAAACTCCAATATCTCTATTGTAACCACAGTGTTATTAAAATTATTTCATTAGGGAAGGGTATTTGTATTTTCCCTAAACGGAATATATTTTAAGATTTATAACAATATTGTTATCTAACCACATTGTAATTGTTTAATTTTATGAAAATATTTTTCAAATTGACTATATTTAACCATTCATCTGCCTTCAATGTCCATAAACGTCATTCAATAAAAGTTCGCATCTACAAATTTTTTATTTTTCTAATTATATAGTTTGCCGCAAATAATTTAATCTATTTTTAATGAGGCTTTATGTTTACAGCTTATTAAGCGCACAGCACCTACTGTATTAGCATCAAACGAACAAAAAATGTGATTAGAATTATTTAAATTAATTTCACCGCAAAAAACAATAACATTAAACTCGGACAAGTGAATAATAAAATTATTGTATGTTTTAAATTTTATCAATAAATTTGATGGTACAAAAGTACGAAAATGTATGTAAAAATTGAAGACTCATTGTTGACACTTTTTATGATGGTTGTGATTTATACGAATGTGTCGACAGCAGCCAGAAATCCTTTACGTACAATTGTTAAATTCACCGATATGCGCTGTACAGCCACAGCTCCACATTTAATGTACTTCAAAGAGTGTCGTCTACAACGTGACGAGAATGTTACAAAAGCCATTACATTGTGTCGCATTTATGACAAACCATTGAAACAGGTTAAAGTAAGTTATTTACGTCTGTATGTGTATATATTGTGTATGTGTGCAGGATCTGTAAATGTGTAAGTTTGTGTATATTTCATTAAATAAAACCCTTTCATTCTACTACGAAAATTTTATTTGTTAAAAGCACTAAAGCACTCTAAGACTTAATGTGGGTATAATTACCCAAAGCCAGCTTGGCGAGGGTTAACGATTAAAAAAAAGGAAATAACAATAGAAAATCAGCTTAAAATAGTGAATGCCTTAAATATGTCACGATTTTTATTAATCTCATTTAGTTTCATATAATGAATAGCGGTCCATAATTGACCATAGCTCTTATATATCTATAAGGGTTGCAGAGGATAATATTGTCGGGATTTGAAGCTTTGAACAAGAAAATGAGCATTTGTGGGAAGTTTTACTTTTTTATTATTATTATTTTTTTTCTTTTTAACAAATTTTATGGGAATCATGCTTTAGCTGCTTCAACTTTTCTTTAGTGGTTTAGACGATTTAAAGTGGTGATTTCGATGTGTATGCATTTCGGCCAGCCGTAAAAGTTTAAATATTAAGCCCAAACACAAAAAGCACTTGCAGATGCATTTGAAAAAGATCAAGCAAATACTTTTAGACGTTTAAAATTACTTATATTCATCCAAGAAATTGGATGACGTAGCAAAATGCATGGTTTTGTATAAAAATAATAATAAAAAAATCTTTTGTGAAGACCGACAACCGAGAAAAGTAATGCTATGTGTTTGGTCTCGTGTTGTGCGACCAGTTTTAACCTGTTTGGAAAATTGTGGATTGGAAGTTTTGTCCCATTGCTCCCTCTGAGTATTATTTGTTTCGATCGATTCAGAATGCTCTAGTACTTCAGAACAAAGGCCAACAAAAGAGCATAACAAATTATATTGTAAATAATTCTGCGAAATTCTTATGAATTAGACGAGTTATAAGGAGTGAGACCCTATGTACAGGTTCATTGAAACAATGCATTGTCATACATTAATGTTAAAATTCAATGTACAAGTTCATTGATTAAATTTATTCTTACATTGAATTAAATAAAATAATTCCAGTGAACAGTACATCGATTTCAATAAACTCATATTTTGTCCCATAAAACTATACATTGAAAACGTATTATAATAATATACTTTTTCTGTATTTATATTTTTTATTTTATTTCAAGTTAAATGATATATTGAGTTAATATAAGCAACTCGTGTTTGCTTTGTTATTTATTTTATAAAGTATATCCTGTTGTCCTCTATATTTTTCAATGATGGTATGGAATATCCATTTATACACCACAATAATATGGCAACAGCATTGTCCTGAATGAAAAAAAGTTTATAAATAAAATTTTTAAAATTCGTTCAAATGATTTAAAATATTTTAAATTAGTTACTTTTGGTTGTTGGTTTTTGAATTCACGATAGTTTTTTGAAACCCTGGTATATGAGGCTAATAACAGATTCCTCTGCATCTTAATTGTTTTATCTAAAAAAATATAAGTTGAATGTAATATTTTAAAAACTGTTTAAAACCATTACCATTATTAAACTTACATGTTAAGAACACGCAGAGAAAAAAACATGGTTACAGCTTGATCACTACAACTATTCAATGTTTGTATAGCCGTTTTTCATTGATTTGAATAATACCGTGTTCATGACGTTTATGATTCTGTTTGATAATTTAATGAATACCCACAATAAAAATTTTAATATGGTTGACTGAATTATAATATGTATAATTCATTTAGTCATTTCTTCAACTATTCAGTTAATTCTACAACCATTCAGTTAATTTTACAAATTTGGTTAATTCTACAACCATTAATCTAATATTTTTATTATTTAAAAGTTATTAAAACTTTTGAATATACATTTTTGTGTAGTAGTCCATTAGTTTGTTAGTATATTAATTCTCATTTATTTTAGATATGAACAAATATAAATTGACGAGGTTTGTTTTTATTTAGTATGATGAATATACCACATATTGTGGTACAAATGTAGATTAATATGAAAACATGGGATTATATATATAATGAAATTAGTTTGAATATATGATAACATGGGATTATTAAATGGTAAAAACGTAATGAAATTGAAAGCAATATTTAAAAAAAGGTTATAAACCTTACTAATAAATTATAAAATGGAATCATAATAATGTTTACGTACAAATATACTTATTTTTATCTGTAATTATATATTACAATTATGGTATGTTGCTCTTAGTTTATGGTCACTAGAACCATATTTTTTCTTTGTGTGAAGGCAAGTCTCCAAATTCCTGCTTTTGAGTAATTCATTTAATTTGGTGTATTAAATTATGCTGTTCGACTTCTCCTGTGTGAATAAATTTATATTTATGTATTTTAATAATTCGAATGTCCATGCTTTTCCTAGTGCGCTTTGCTATCCCTTATTAGACGATAGCAAATATTTACTATTCCCTCTCTTTCCGCCCTTTTAAATTGGGTGTAACATCCAATCTAAATCTTACTTTTTACATGTTCGTGAATATCGGTTTAGCCGTTTAGACGTGATTGACGCACAAACAAACAAACTTACACTTTATTTTTATAATATACGAGCTGTAGATCCGCAACTTCGTTAGCGGAAATTTTTTATAAAAACCATACTATATAATAAATTTAAATTAAGATTCTTTACTCCCTTGGGAAAATTTTTAATAATGGTGTTATAACAATTTATCTTTAATTTCAAGTTTCTAATCTTAGAATAACGAAAAACAAATATCAGAATTACGAAAAAGTATATTAGAATAAAGAAAAAGGACCACAAAAACCATTTTAAGGTTTCTGGTTCACTTAGGACCTAACATCTACAATTTTATGTTTCTAAGGATAAAAACTGCAGAACATTCAAGAAGTACTATTAGAAAACCAAAAAAAAGATACCACAAAGTCCCTTCTTGTGGATTCTCATTCATTTAGGACCACATATCTTTAATTTCGTGTTTCTAGATTCATAATTATACAAAATTCAAAAAGTACCATTAGAAGAACAAAATAAGTACCACAAAGACCATCCTCTTGTATTCTTACCCACAGGAACATGTATCTTTAAATACCACAAATTCCACTCTTGTGAATTCTTATCCACATTTTCTTAATTTCATGTTTCTATGCTTAATGCAATTGAAAATTCATTATTAAGTTTGAAATAAATGTAATTTCCCGCCTTTGCCCCTTTTTTTTGGTACTTTTTTTTCACCCATCGAAGTATCAAAAATTGTATTCCAATAAATTTCTTAATTGCAGTGGTATCACATTTTAACATACTCATATGAAGATTTCAATAAATATAAAAAAATTATTTTGTGAAAAAAGTACCAAAAATAGGTACGATTTTTACGACATAAATTTTATCTGTATGTTGATTGGTTTCAAAGATACATATGGTACCAAAAAAGTACCAAAATACAGTTTTTACCCGTTTTCTCCCTAAAACGGCAGATTTTCAAAAAAGTACCAGACACCTGTCCAATTATTTTTTAAATGCGAGTTATAAGGTTGCCGATTTTACCCGTTATTACCTTTTTTTACCCCCTAAACATTGGAATTTCCAAAAATCCCGTCTTAGTGGATCTATATGGTAGGAGACCTACCTACGTTCCAAATTTCGTCTCTCTAGTTTCAGCCGTTTGGGCTGTGGGATGATGAATCAGTCTGTCAGTCAGTAACGTTACTCCTTTATATATAGATATATAAGGATTTACTTTTCATTTATATTCGTTTTTAATACACAAAATTTTTGGATTTTGTTTAAAATGTGTCATTTCTTGTTAAAAGATAAAAACAAATTGGGTTTTTTTTATTTCCTTGTTTTCGTTTTACTTTATTTCCCATTAGAAAGCATTTATTTTAATATAATTTAATGAAATATTTCATTGATTCAATGTTTCTTCTTCTTAATTAAATCAATATTGTTTTTTTTTTTTACTTTTTTTTTCGTTATAAAGCATTTATTTTAACATAATTTAATTAAATATTTCATAAATATGATTTAATGTTTTTGTTCATTGTATAATGCTTTTTCTTAATTAGATCAATGTATTATGGAATAAACGAATTCAATGTACTAATACATTGAACCTTTTGTTCCATATTTCGCAGAATTTATTCAAGATAAATAAAAAATATCTCTCCCGCTCTTATTTTGTGAAAAGAAAACATTTTCAGATGTACAATTTAATATTTTGAAAAAACTATATAATATATTTTGTATAATTAAAACTATAAATTAATTTTTAAACAATTTTTTAACAAAAAATATATCAAATTGATTAATTGTGCTTGAGAATGCTTAATACTTTTGATAAGACATTTTGCAATTCTGAGTAATTTTCAGTACGTTCTTGGGGAAAAAGTCTGTGTAACATATCATATTATAGTCCAAATTATTTTTTATTATTATTATCATTATTAACTGGAGTAAAAATAATTAAGAGCCAATTAAATACGCTGTTTAAATGCAAACTTTTCGTTCAAACATACAAGACATGCTCATATATGGTAAATATACCCACATCCATCAAATAAAATTGATAATTACAGGATAACCTGCTCACATGAGTATAAGAGAAAATAAAGTCGGTCAATCACATATACATATATAGGCGCTATATCTCATTTTTAAATGCGGAATTGAACTTTTTTATAACTTATAAAATTATTTAGTTATTTTTAACGAATAAAGATTAAATTGTTTACAAGAAAAACATTTTATACGTTCTGCATTAAATATTTTTATAATTAAATACAAACTAAAAATTAATTAATTTTGGGTAAACATAAATAATACAGGAAGTAATTTTTTCATTAATCACTAAAAAAAAACTTGTCTAGGTCTGACTGTTAAAAGAGCTACAAACCCTTGTCACAATTATATAGTAGTAATGTACCATGATTTGTTTACCATGACAGTTATAATGGTCATACCTACACATTTACCTGTCCACATACTTACTTACAATTGTTTCTTTCGATTTCATTTTATGCTCCTTTTCATCTTTCCTGTTCACTGTTTTTGGGCAGCTCAAGCTGCGTGGCTTTCGTAAACGTAACGTTGGTTATGTTCCCTTTGTCCTTGACATCTCATTGGATTGGTGTGAATTTTTGAAAAATCGTAAAAATGAAGTATTACAACGTATGTTTGGTTTATTGGAAAAAGAATCCAATCTTAATACAACATGTCCAATTCATGTAAGTATGCCAAAAAGAAAAGTTTGAGTGTCTGATTTTGTATATTTCATTTAATGAATTAATTGTTGTGTTCTTTTACTTTCTTTTGACAGCTTGACTATACGTTCATGAATGTCAGCATGAGTAAGGATGGTGTATTTGTGATTCCCTTTAAATGGCCATCGGGAGATTATCGCTTTGATATAACCATTGATGCCAATGAGGAGATACGTTTAATTGTAAATGCCTTTTTTAGGTTAGAATGGTGATTTGTTGATGATGAATAGTTTGAATTTGATTACATTATTTTTAGGGACATGTTTAAAAATTAAATAAAATTAAAATGTATTTGTTAGATTTGCTAAGAAAGTATTGTACAAATTTACTTTAGGAAATGTACATTAAAGGATATTGAGATTGAAAAAATGTTAGACAATTTTCAATAAGCTTAAGGTTTTATTTTATCAACCTTTCTTTTTCTTGTTTACTTTTAGGGTTTTTGAATAAACACATTTTTATATGCCGATATAACTGAAAGAATCGTTTTTTAGGATTTTAAATTAGAAAATGTTTAAAATTATATTATGGACTCTATATCATAAATTAAAACATAATATTATTGAAAGTATACCATACATGGAAGCTATAGTAAATTATGGGCAGATCTTTCTGAAATTTTGCATTCTGATTTATGTTCATATAAAATTTATTTGTGATAAATTTTAATAAAATAAATAAAATATTTAAGCCATTTAATAGCGTTAAGTCCTAATCCCGGAGGACATTTGTATGGGGGCTGGGTAAAGTATGTAAACGACCGATTACAATGAGTATACATGCAAAGAAAAAATATGGTTCTAGTGACCATAAATTAAGAGCAACATACTATGATTGCAATATATAATTACAGTTAAAAATAAGTATATTTGTACGTAATTATTATGATTTCATATTATAATCTTTTCATCATTTAATGATTCGGTTTAGTAAGATTTATAACCTTTTCTTAAATATTGCTTCTAATTTCATCATGTTTTTATCATTTATAATCTCATTTTATCATATATATAAAATAGTTTCATCATATATATAATCCCATTTTAGCATATATAAAATCCCATGTTATCATATATATAATCCTATTTTATCATATATAATCCCATGTTTTCATATTTATACTTATTTGTACCACGATATGTGGTACATTCATCATATTGAATATAAACCAGTGTTGCCGGAGTCGGTAGTTCATATTACACAACCAAAGCCCACAAGTTATCCAAAATTCATAAAATATAGATTTATTTTTTCTTAGCTCTCTGATCTACAAAATATAAATATCCTAGAAAAAAAAAATGACAAATCTTTTTATGTACACTACTTCTCTTAAAACGAATGATTATTACATTATTTGATTAAAATGTTTTAGGTTTGTTAAAAGATAATAATAAATACTTTTAAATTTTAATTTTTTAGAAATTAACCTTTTTACTTGCTAAGAATACATTAATTTTAACTTTTTTGTAAATAATTATTAATAACTTCCAAAAAAGTCCAAATTTTCTTCTTGTATTAGAATAACACGGTATTTTTGAGCCTTAATTTACTAATTTACGAAATGAACTTCACTGAAATTACACAGAAATTTCATTATCCAAAAATTATCCAATAAATTTAAAATTGTCTCATTTTTGAATAATTACCAAGCACCCGAAAACGTTTTATTTTTATTTTTCAATCAAAATAAATATCTTTAATGTTCAAAATGTTTTTTCATTTGTTGAAAAAAATATGTGAGGGAGTTTTATTTTTAAAATAAATATCCATCAATGATGAAAAAAATAAATTTCTTTAACGATAAATATCTTTAAAAATAAATATCAGTTAGAAAAAATTTTAAATTATTGTTTTTTTTTTTTTTTTTTATTCATACTTTTGTTTTGATTCATAAGTATTTTTTTTATTCAATGAAATTGTTTTTGTTTAGAATTTTTTCCATCCGATGAAAAAAGTTCAAAATAATTTTCAGCTTTTGTAATAAATATCACAAAAGATATTTATATTTTTATACCCACCATCAAAAAGATGGGGGTATATTGATTTTGTCATTCCGTGTGAAACATGTCGAAATAATCATCTAAGACCCCACAAAGTATATATTTTCTAAGTTCTCGTTCGATTCTGAGTCGATCTAGCTATGTCCGTCCGTCTGTCCGTCTGTCTGTCTGTCTATTGAAGGCAGGATAGGGATAGGATTTAAAATGGGAAAAATCGGTTAATAAACAAAAAAGTTATGGGCTAAAAACTAGAAACACAGGGTGTCCGTTTCATACCTTTTTGCTGATATTTCTTTAATAAAAGCATGTACGACAGCAAAGTTTTGTATGTATAGTTCGGGGGTCGATATAAACTCGGAAACCAAAAAGGGGCGTGGTCCGCCTACTTTACCGCCTACCTCCCATATATGGTGAAAATCAAAGAAATTGTGTTCAAATAGTTCAAGGACCAATGTAAACTAGGAAATAAAAAATGGGCGTGGTCCGCCCACTTTACCACCCCCTCCCATATAACGTAAAATTTGAAAAAGTTTATGGTGGGTATATAGATTCGGCCGGGCGCTTGTTTATTTCGATCATGATGAAAAAAATTAAACTATTGATGAAAATAAAAAAATCATGATGGATTTTTATTATTTTTTCAACATTAAAGATTGTTTTTTTAGTATTAAAATCCGGTCTCTGATAATTACACAGAAATCGGCAACACTGATATAAACAAACCTTGTCAATTTATATTTGTTCATATCTAAACTAAATGAGAATTAATATACTAACAAACTACTGGACTGATACACAAAAATGTGTATTTAATATTTATTAAAAGCAAATAAAATATTAGCTTAATGGTTGTAGAATTAACCAAAATTGTAAAATTAACTGAATGGTTGTAGAATTAACTAAATAGCTGTAGAATTGACTAAATGTTTGGATTTTTCATAAATATGGTTTCTTATAATAATATTGATTGTGGTTAATCATTAAATTATCAAACAGAAACATAAACGTTGCTATCATGAATACGGTATTATTCAAATCAATGAAAAACGGCTATTTACAAACATTGAATAGTTGTAGTGATCATGCTGTAACCATGTTTTTTCTCTGCGTGTAGGGAACACATATGGGCAATTATCAAAAATTTTTAATTTTTTTTGATGGCACATTAAAATCCTTTTGTATACATATAAAGTGACTCGAATGCATGTAGAATCAGTTCACGTTAATCATTTCATCTGAGGGCGCGAAACTTTATGGCGGTTTAAAGTTGAACATATAAAAATTTTTACAATCTAGTAGTTTATGTACAACAGTGGTCATAAATTACACATAATATCAAAACCTACTGAGTTATTCAAATAAAATTGATTTATGAATTGAATTAAGCATAACTCAGTGTTACCGTTTGGCGACTTTAGTCGCCAATTGCCCCTTTTTTAAATGGCGACTTTTTAAGCCTATGTGCTAAATGATGAGAAACTAAATTGTTTAAAATATATCGACCCATTATTTCAACAAATAAATTAATAATTTTTAGGTTGTTTTACACTATACTGATATAAAAAACCGCGGAGTACTTATAAATGAACTGAAACTTTTAGTAATTAAAAATAATAATAAAGTTTTTGAACAGCTATTTAAATCATGATATGCCGAATCTTTTTTGAACTGGATTGAAAAAATAAAAAAAAAAATCGATGAATTTTTTTATTTTATTTTTATTCAAATATTTCTTAACCTAATGTTATCACACAATTTATAGAGAAATACTTTTATCCTAATTTATATTTTTACATTCCTCATATTAATCCCTCGGTTTTTTTTTTACTAAATTATTTACTAAATTATCAATAATAAAAAGTATACTTGTGGATCCATGCATACCGTCCAAAATTTGCTGACGGGGATTTGAAAGACTGCAATACAGAAGTTTAATTAATTAAAAGAGGATAAATCTTTATTTTTGCAATAATAAAAATTGTTGTAAAATAATTATAAATTATTTTGTTATTACTATAACTGAATTTTGTAGTTATTCATAAAATACAAAATTTTTTGTTATTGTTGTTATCAAATAAACAAATTTTAAGAAGTTTTTTAGGCTTATAAGCAGTTGGCCCCTTTTTTCCAAAAAATACCTTTTTTTTGCGACCTTTTATTTTAAAATCCCCTTTTTTGGACACTTTTTTAAAATTCTCAACAGTAACGCTGAGCATAACGTTTTCAATTATCAACGGAATTTTTAATAACTTTGTTTAACTTTTGAACCGTTCAAAATATTTCAAACAAATTTAACATAGTTATTACTGAGGTATTTTCCAAAATATTTTTAAAGATTAGAAGTTTCTAGCTGGTATATGGGCAGGAGGAGAACCTCCGAAAGTGGTAAACTCTTTTAATTATTTCTTATATAATATCCGAGGTGACCCATTTCGGAGGTCCTCCCACCTGCCCCAAGACCACCTAGAAACTTGTGCTCCTCCAAAATAGTGGGAAACTCAGTAATAACTATGTGAAATTTCATTGAAATATATTTAACGGTTCAAAATTTACACAAAATTATTTTAAAAAACTCGTTGAAACTGCTATGCACTTATGTATATAGAACGATCCAGCACACATTTACTATGGAAATTAAGGAAAATGTGCACATTTCGCTGAAGGGGGGTTAAGTTTCAGTAAGTATTTAAACGATTGTGTAAAGGATTTATGCAAGTATTTGATTTCATTGGAAAGGATATTACTTGAAAAATAATAATATGTATTTATGTAATATTCATTAAATTGATCAAAAAACGAAAAATTTTTGTATTTAGTGTTATTTTTCGAAAAAAAAAAAAAAAAAAATAATATTTGAACTTAAATAAAATCTACATTAATTAAGCTATCATTATAAGATTTTAGTATAATATAAAAAAAATTGTCCTTAAAAAAACAAACAAATAGATTCCCATTTTCTTACTCCAAAGTACCCAAAATTACAGTTCGGGGAAAGCTTCTTTCAAAAATTGACTTTTTTCATTGAAATGTTCACCCTGTCGTTATAAGAGACCTTCGTCAGAAAATACTTTTTGGGTGTATACTTTACATATAGAGCTAAAAAATTAAAATAATTTTAAGTCGATCCCAGCTTTGCGATTTGAGAACATAACAAAAAAAGAAAAAGCTAAATACCAACATTGACTAAATTTGGATAGGGCTCGTGGGCAGACCTTTGTCCCTAACTCCTCCGGATTTACTTTACACGCATTTACATTAAGATTTCTTTTGAAAACATTAAAAAAATGATAAAGCTCAGAACAAAAAACTAATTTTATCACTGAATAAATATTGCCACCTTTTTGGAAAAAAACACAAAAAATTTAAAATTTTTTTAAAGTTCCAAATTTAGATTAATATAACTTTTTAACGGATTCATATAATTATATGATTCTTGCAGTAATATTATTTAGAATTTTATAGGGAATTTATGGCAAATATTTTAGAAAAATTCTAGGTGAAAAATTAAGCCCGCCAAGTTTAAAAAACTAGAAAAAGGCGAGGCTAAAAATGAGGCAAAAAATTTATTTCGACCCGAATATCTCTTAAACTAAAAGAGATAATTACACATGAAAGCATATTATTTGTAGAGATTTACAAGGACTATCTATATATAAAATTTCTTTTCTGTCATATCATAAATGAATTTTTGGCGATTTTTGAAAAAAAATGACATACCCGAGATGGGCAACTTTGGAGGGCCACCCACTTCCCCCCTGAACCGCTAGGGGTCTGTACTCCTCCAATCAACTCGAAAACACCTCAGCTCTGACCATGTGAAATTTTATTGAGATACCTCTAATGGTTCTTTAGTTACTGAATTATTTCCAAAAAAAAAAGCGTTTTGGAACCACTGTGCTACGTTGACTATTTCGGGCACATCAAAGGTTTATAGCGCAAAATACGTACAATTACAACAAGTATCAATCCCTATCCAATTTGTTTAAAATATCATTACCACAAAACTTATTAAGGATTTAAGTCAGTTTCAGCCAGAAACTGAAAAAATTTTGATAATTGCCCATATGCCAATATCATTAAATTAGTTTCGAATTAGCTCTAATTTTAAGTCTTGTTAAAACCCTAATTGGACTTATAGATCTTTTTATATCCACCATCAAAAAGATGGGTTTTGTCATTCCGTATGTAACATGTCGAAAAAATCATTTAAGACCCCATAAAGTATATGTTTTCTGGGTCATGGTTAGATTCTGAGTCGATCTAGCTATGTCCTTCCGTCTGTCTGTTGAAAGCAGGATAGGGCTCGAACGGGATAACCTAGGGAGACGAAATTTGGCTCATATATTTATCTTATATAAGGTTTGTTTGGTAATGAGCAAAATCGGTTAATAAACAGTTATGGACAAAGTACTAGAAACACAGGGTCTCTGTTGTAGCTGCATTTCACACTTTTCTGCTGATATCTTTAAAACAAAAGCATGTACGATAACGATATTTTGTACAGATAGTTCGAGGGTCAATATAAAACCAAAATTGGTCGTGGTCCGCCCACCTCCCATATAAGGCGCAACGTCAACGAAAATTTGTACAAACAGTTCAAGGACCAATGTAAATTGGGAAACAAAAAATGGGCGTGGTCCACCCACTTTACCGCCCACCTTTAAAACTTCAAATTAGCCATAAATTTAATTTAAAGCATTTTTCAAATCTCAAATTATATGTATATTATTATATTGTAGCACTCAAGAAACAATTTTAATTTTTGTACTTCCAAATTTTGTACTCAAGAAATAATTTTTAAATTTTTATAAAATTTATATAGCAACTTTTGATTTTAATTTTATTATAATTTTTCAATAAAATTTTTTTTGTTGATTTTGAAATTATTTAATTCGGACGTGTTTTATTTAATTTTGTGAACAACAAATTTGGTGACCCCATGTCCTTACTACATTCTTCGACTCCTCCTGCTGATCAAGCACAGCCGAACAATCCTAATATAACTGGACATGTAGCACGCAACGTTCTCCAAGATGAATTGGTAATACATCCAGAAGTCGCAGTTACGTCAACAGCAACACTACAAAAGTTTCCACCATTTTGGACAGAGCAAGCACAATTATGGTTCATTCAAATTGAATCATTATTTCAATTATGAAGAATTTCTCGAGATGAAATTAAATACTCTCATGTCGTTGCAAGTTTGGATTCTTCATATTTAAAATTTATTAGTGACATTTTGTTATCCCCACCATCTACAAATAAATATGAATCCATAAAAAGCCGATTAATTAATTCTTTTTCAATTTCTGAAGAAGCTAAACTAAAAAAATTGTTTAGTGGATTGGTTATGAAAATATTGGCTGCTGGTAACGATGTTGGCGATAATGTTCTCAAGACACTTTTTTTGGAACTCATCTCTAAAATGTAATAAAGAAGCCAAAGTATTTCACTTCATTGAAACCAATGGAAGACCAGTCACAGCAAAAGCTCGTAGACTTGACCAAAAACGTTTGACTATAGCAAAAAGAGAATTTCAGTATATGCTTGATCAAGGTATTATTCAGCCGTCTAAAAGTGAATGGGCTAATCCTCTTCACATGGTACCAAAGTCCAATAGAGATTATCTCAACAAAATTACTGTTCCCGATAAGTACTCAATTCCATTCATTACTGATTTTTCTTACAACTTAAAAGACAGCGAAATATTTTCTAAACTTGATCTGGTACGTGCTTACCATCAAATTAGAGTAAATTCCGCAGATGTTCCTAAGACTGCAATAATTACACCTTTTGGACTCTTTGAGTTCCTCAAAATGCCATTTGGTCTTAGAAATGCAGCCCAAACATTTCAAAGATATATGGACGAAGTCTGTAGGGGTTTAGAATTTGTTTTTGTTTATATCGACGATGTGTTGATAGCTTCAAGGAATGAAGAAGAACACAAAAAACATCTAAAAATTCTCTTCGAAAGATTCCGAGAATATGGTATCCTAAGCCTTCAAAAACAAAGGTCGATATTTACTATCCAAAACCAAAGACAATCATGGAATTAAAAAGATTTTTAGCCATGATTAACTTTTATAGAAAATTTATACCAGAAATCGCGAAAAATCAGTTTTGCTAGATTGCTCTTAAAAGGTGCTATGAAAAATGACAAGACACCAATTCAATGGACTAGTGATCTTGAAAATGATTTTGACCAATGGAAGAAAAACTTATCAGACACAGTTGTACTCTCTTATCCAAATCCTGATGCTGAAATCTGTTTGAAAGTCGATGCGTCTGAATTTGCAATTGGTGCAGCAATTGAACAATTCGATAATGGTGATAATAAACCATTAGTATTCTTTTCTAAAAAGCTGTCAAAAACTGAAACCAAATATAGTACTTACGATAGAGAATTGCTAGCAGCTTATAAATCTATAAAGCATTTTCGTCATATACTAGAAGGTCGTCAATTTGTTCTCTACACTGACCATAAGCTATTGGTATTTGCGTTCAATCAAAACCCGGAAAAAGCATCACCAAGACAGTATCGACACTTAGATTTTATATCACAATTTACGACTGATATTCGTCATATATCTGGTAAATTTAATAGCGTAGCAGATGCAATGTCTCGTATAGAAGAAATTTCGTGCATTAATTATGAGGAAGTTGCAAAATTACAAGCAACTGATGAAGAATTTGAACGTTTTCAAAATACGTCTACTGGACTTCAATTTAAACTTCTTCAGGTTCCAAATTCAAACATAAAACTCTTTTGCGATGTATCAACAGGACATGTAAGACCTTATATTCCTCTAGAATTACGAAAATCTGTGTTCAACAACATACATGAACTTTCTCATCCTGGAATACGTTCAACAAGGCGTTTACTTACTCAAAGATTTGTATGGCCATCTATAGATAAGGATTGCAACAAATGGGTAAAAACGTGTCAAATTTGTCAACCAGCTAAAGTAAATCGCAACACAAAATCAAAGTTTGGTGTTTTTCCTCAAGAAACTAAACGTTTTGCAACAATCCATATGGATATTGTAGGACCACTGCCATCCTCTGAAGGATTTCAATATATGTTATTTATTATAGATCGATTTACACGATGGATGGAAGTAATGCCTTTAAAAGGAATTATATCGGAAGAAGTTTTCTTGATGGTTGGGTGAGTAGATTTGGTTGTCCTCATAAAATTCAAACAGATAGAGGTAGACAGTTCACCTCAAAAGTTTTTGCAAACATTGCAAAAACTATAGGAGCTCATCACCAACAATCCACAGCATTTCATCCACAATCAAATGGAATTGTTGAACGACTTCATCGTTTTCTAAAAACCGCTAGTATTTGTAATGAAAATCTACAGTGGACAAAAACTTTACCTATGGTTCTACTAGGCTTACGAACAGCCTATAAAGAAGATATTAAAGCAACTTTTGCAGAATTAGTTTATGGGGAAGTCTTACGTTTGCCTGGAGATTTTAACAAATCTTCGACAATACTTTGAAAATCTAAAACCAGTACCAACAAGTAACCATTCGATTCAAAAGAAATACCACACATGTATGGAAGAAACTATACACTGCTAAATCTTTATGTCCAAAATACGCCGGTCCATATAAAGTACTGGAGAAAAATGATAAGTTTTTTAAACTTATACAAATTAAACAAATAGGATCAAAGACCGAAAATATTTCAATTGATCATCTTAAACCCGCTTTCATAGACAACGAAATCAGCGAAATGACAATGTAAAATGATATCGATTAAATCTTATTAAACTAGAAAGAGGGTAATGTAGCACTCAAGAAACAATTTAAATTTTTGTACTTCGAAATTTTGTACTCAAGAAATAATTTTTAAATTTTTATAAAATTTATATAGCAACTTTTGATTTTAATTTTATTATAATTTTTCAATAATTTTTTTTGTTGATTTTGTAATTATTTAAGTCGGACGTGTTTTATTTAATTTTGTGAACAACTCCACAATATATTATATCTCTATTGATTTTTCACTGTACCATAGTAATATTTATTTTAGAAAAATTTGTATTTCAGTTTTCTTTTCCCTTACTACAAAAAATGACCTGTCTACATATGTTTATTTTTACTTTTTTAATAGCCATAATCTACTTTACCTGTGTGTAATTTATCAATTATACACATATTAAACAATTTAATTGATAAGCCCATATTTCTCTACTGTATGCACAAGAATTTTGTTTTATAAAAAATTTGTTCATTTCTGTTAATCATTCAACTGTAATAACCAATCACTTCATACGAAAAAGTATTTATACGATGACTTGAAAAAATTCAATGCAAAATTTTTTTTCCAGCTACGATTACGTTTAATAAAAAATTTTAAAAAATTACGCTGGTGCAAGGATACTAGCTACAGCCATAAATCTTGTTTAATACGAGTATATATATATATATATATATATATACTATATTTATAAGTAAATCGTAAAATTAATGATGCATGGGTTGTGCATTCATTTAGAGTTTCGTGCTTTTAATGATTAAATAGTTGTCTGAATGATTTGCAAACTAATTTCGTTGATACGTGGTGGGAAAATTATAGAGAGATAGAAGTTAACTATTTAGTATGTGCAATAGAGTATCTTAAAAGTGTTAAAGTTAGGGAATAATAAGTAAGTTAAAATGGAAAGCAGTTATCCATCCTAGTGTTATAATTTATTTTATGAAGCTATTTTACTAAGACATTCATATAAAATGACTTTATATTTTACTAACTTATATTAGGACATTATATGTGTAATACATGCATCAGTAATATTGGAAATTTATGTTATATCTGTAATTAATCTTACTTTTACAAAGCTTTATTTTTAGCTGGAGATTAAAATTTTTAATTTAAATCTTATATCGACGAAAAGGAAATTATATATTTCAATTAATTCTAAATTCATTTACAAATCTATCTTAATTATGTACAATAAAATCATTATTTAAATTAATGATTTAAAACACTTATAAATATTAAAATTCCACTTGAAAGACCTTTAAATCTTTAATCATCATAAGTATTTAATAAAATATTTATAATACATTTTTGTCTCTTTCGTTTCGTTTCATTTCATTCATTATTGCACCAACTACTAAGCTGCTTTAAAATAATGTAAACAGTATTTTATGGATTTTTTTGTAGCTGTTTTATGTTGCCTTAAGTCATGCCAAAAAATATATATATATTTCTTTACAAAATATATGAGTTATAAAAAAAAAATAACTGAAAAAGGAAATACGCATACAATTTATATAAAGTCCTATTTATGGGAATTGTTTTCTTTTTTACACCACATATAAAATATATACACACACCAACACTTGCCGACATTTTTATACTAACACTTACTCAAAATTAAAGAATTTGTAGCCAAAAAAAAAAAAAAAAAAATATATGCAGGGATGTAGAGGATATTTCTTGTCTAAAAAGTATGAATGAGCTGAAAATAAAAGAAATCTTCATTGTTATTTTTTCAGTAGGATTTATTAAAGTTTATTTCTATGCGTTTTTTTTTTTTGTTTTTACTTGTCACAAGGAAATGTATTTCACTTCAATATTCTTAAAAAGTAAAATGTGGTAAAAAAAATTATATGAAATACATTTCAAACAGTCAGTCATTTATTCACTTTTAGAAAAAATTATATATGGCTATTTATGCTTCTTTGTACGAGGAACAAAATTTTATATTGTATTTAGGATTTGGCGTTTCCCGTGATATTTTGTTTCCCGAGAAACGGGAATAAAAAATTCGTTTTCCCGGGAATCTCGGAAACCTTAAATTATAAGAAAAAAGCAATGATTTCTTATAAAGAATCTTATTCAATACTATAACACAACATTATAAATCACATTTATGATTAATTAACAGAAAATAAAATATTATTGAAGTATGACTTCCAATTTAAAATTTAAACAATTTTAAATATTTCATACAAATCAAATTAAGTTTTAATTTTTTAATTCACTTTTCAAAATCGAATTAAATTTATTATTCCAAACATTTCTTTAAAGCATTCATAACAATTTAAATCATAGACTCAAATTCTTTGACTTCACAAGAATTAATTCCTTAAAGAATTCACTACCAATTATCAAATTCAAGTTTAAAAAATATTTTGAATCATTCAAATTTTCTTCTATTCAAATCTATTATAAATTAGCTTCAGAAAATATTTTTTGATTCATTTTTTAAAATATTAGCTTTGTTCCCGTACTTAATAGTATTATGATAGAATAATGATCTTCTTCTTGCACGAAACGGCCTAGACTAATTCTTTGAATAGACTTAAGTTATGCTCAGACTAGTCAAATATTTGACCAAAATGACGTAACCACTATATTACGTATTTTCTGACTTCTCCAATTTAACGGAAAAATATTTTTTATTTATCATTAATCAAAACTGAAATTTAACCGAATATTGTTTGACGGGGTTTTTTCTTACAAAACATTTGCAAGATCAAGTAACGACATACAATTTTTTGTAGAACTAGTGGTCACGCAAATTTGGTCAAATATTTGTTAAATGTGAACGTAGCTTTAGTAAATTGTCAAATAAACAAAAAATAAAAACATAGAATGAAAATAAATAAAAAATATTTTCTTTTTATTTTATTATAGACTGTTTTTAGAGGAAAAATTTGGACTTATATTTTATCTGTTTCATATATTAAATTATATTAAATTTTAATAGTTTTATTTAGCAAATCGTTGCCAGGAAAAACTCGATAATCAATTATCAGGATTACACTATGAAACAAATTGATCATCGCGTGGGGCGGAATCATTCTGACTGCAATTGATAGCTCTTGATAGTCAAAATAAATTAAATAAGGACTGTGCACGAAAAAATCCGTGCATGCAAATCTGCTTATAGAAACTAAACCAGTGGGCGAATTTTTTTAAAGTGATATTTTTATTAATGACCGTTATGTTCAAGTTCTAAACATAAAATAATAAATTAGTTCCTGTTTGTTTTTAAGGAAATATCTGATATTTTCCGGAATTATTCTAATTAAAGGTTCTATTGTGTTTCGGTCGCTTTTTTGCTCGAATAAGTCCACTTATTTTTAAACTTCGTTTCACTTTATGCTGAGCTTTTTATGTCCTTTAAATTACTTTTTACTAGAGTCCAATATCTTTCAATTGCTCGGAGTTTCGGACAATTTGATGGAGTAGCCTCTTTCAGTACAAACTCTAACAATTTCTTTGTTGCAACTCTATTGTTTTGTTGTTGTAATGAGAAAAAGCGGAAGCACACCAGAAAATAGCGGATACACTGAATTTTATTAGGAAAGGGAGAATTATTTTCCAAAGGCACTCATACACGTATATTTCTGTGTTAATGCAACCATTTTTTAGGAATGAAGTGCTTTGATTTCTTTGATACAAGAAATTTTTCTGTCATAATCCCTCAATCATCTGCGACATAGAATTCCTGCTTAGGAAGTTGAAAGAAGTCATCCTGTACGAACGTTTCATCGTCTACTATACAGAAATAAAATTTCTGAAAAAAATCTTCCGAAGTACTTTCATGTTATTTTTTACCTCCAAATTCTTGCTTGCGCTTCTAATATGATTTTTCTTATTTTATACGTCTTCAGGTTAGACTTCCCTTAAAATATTATAATAAAGATTCAAAGCAATTAACTTTTTCTAACACTTTTCTTCCAGAGATGAGGTGAATTTCTCTCAAAATCCTTTCTATTTTGCCTGAGGCCTACAGCCTAAATATACTATTTGTCTTTCATTACCAGGTTACTATTCAGTGATCATTACTTCTTTGTATAATATTATTACCCAAGAAACTGTATTTTGCGGCACAACAGCCTTGCAATTATTTTACATGACCAAGGCAAGATTTCATGAAAAATTTGATTTATGTGTTTAAGTGTTTTTTGTTAAACTTCCATTTTAAGACAAACCAATTTTGCTATTACCATGAAACTTAGCACATGGCAAGTGAGCATAATGGCAAATACAAATCAGTTAACAAAATTATTAATTTTTCACAACATCAAAAGTTATAAGCCCAAGAGCATGCACGGATTTTTTCGTGCGCAGTCCTTAAGTCCTAATAAAATAAGTTCCCACACAAATGAAATAAATACAAATTTAAAATTATTAAATAAAATAATAAATAAGTTTTAGTTTCGAAGTTGCGTGAGCTGATTTTTAAAATAAAAAGTGTTTTTGCATAGCGGGCTTTCGGACGGGCGAAAGGTATTTTCCTCTGTGGTATTTTAAACACCGGCTGCGCCAAGTTAAGTTCGGCCAAAGAATTAATGGACTGCCGTCGAAACGGTTTTCAATGTTATTAAACAATATCAGGTTAGAAACATGATATTGATTGGCAAGGCCAAGAAAATTTAAAGCATATTGAAAAGATCTCCAAAGTACATTGACTATTTAGTGCAAAAAGTTAAAGCTAATGCGGAGTTAAAGTTACATAAGTCAAAAAAATTCTAGACTGGAATGCTAAAAAAAAATTTTTAAGCCTAGATTTGGGCATGGAAATTGAAATCAAATTTCATACAAAAATACTCATGTTGTATAATGGACGACGAAACGAATGTACTGGCAGATTTTTCGCAGATTCCGGGTTAATGTTTTTATGGTGCTAATGCTCGAAGAAATGTTGAAGATAAGTTTAGGACCCAAAGACTGACAAAATTTTCAAAAAAAAAAAAAAAAAAAAAAAAAAAAAATCCTGGTGTGGCAAGCTTTATTCTATTGATGCAAACAGAAACAAGTCATTTGTTACAGTGGGCTCCATAAATACCAAAATATACATGAATGATTGTTTGCAAAAAATAATTCTTCCTTTCATATTTTGGGTCCAATTTGGAATTATGTTACTACGGTCAAAAAGCTCTGGAGTGGTATCAAAATAATAACATAGTTTTTGTACTAAGAAAGGTCAATCCTGCAAATTTCCTGGAGCTAAGACCAGTGTAGAGATAATGCGCTCTTGTGAAAAGAGAATTGAAGGGGAAAAAAAAGGTGTTCTAAAATATTGAAGATTTTAAAAAAATTTTCCAAAAAAGTGACTGAAACAACTATCAAATCTCTAATGGAAGGGTTACCAAAAAATGTCCACAAGTTCATAAGTAGTGCTTAGAACTATAAAAATTATATTTTTCTGTAATATAATGTCAAATAAATAAAAAAAAAAACTCTTAGATCAACCCTTTTAAAATTATTAAATTTTATATAGGTTAAGATTTTTTCTATCTCACTCCTTATACAAAAAACAACAACAAAACTAATAGCCATTGCAATGCTTAATATCTGCAGCAACAAGGAAAAACTACATAAGTATTTTTGAAGTTTTCAGAAGAGCTTATATTTTTTTACTTTCCATGAAACAATTTGGAAAATTTTAATTTCAAGTGTAAATATCTTCTGAAATACATGCTATATTCTTACAAAAAATTTACACAACATAGAATTGGACATATAAAATTGTAAAAATTATTATTTAAAATAAAAAACAATTTTTACTAAGAGTGGTTGTAAGTCACTCTATGAATGCTTGTTCAGCACTAATTTTATTAATAATTGTAAAAACCTTAAGAACTAATATTGAATTTCTTAAAACTAACTGTACTAAATAATTTTAAGTACTTTTCTATTTTACATATAAACCCTTCAATAATTCTTATCACACACAAGTGTGAAAGATAAGGATTGTTTGTACACATGAGTGAAAGACCAACGCACATGCGTATGTCCACAACAAATGTATACAAACAATCATAAAATCTATAAAAATAATTGAAATAGTAATTAAAATTTAACATAGCACTTAAAACAAAGATGTAAAAAAATATTAAAATTCTACTTAAATCAAAATAATCAATTATGTTCAACTAAATTTGAACAAGAATAAAAAACGGAAAAACACAATTTTGGAATACTGTGAGCGTCAAAAAAAAGTAAACAGCTCATTACCATTTAAACGAAATAATGATATAAAAAAAGTGATATGCCAAAATTCTTTGGTAATTAGGTAGGAATTGAACTCATAAAAACAATTTGCGAAAATAAATCGGAATAACGACATAATTGAATTTTTAAGAAAATATACCAATTTTTACGCGTCAAAATAAAGTAAACAGTGGCACCTTTTTTTATAAAAAGGTCGATGAATTGAAAAAGCGAGAGCAGATCTTATATTTTTTTTGGTTTAGGTTTCAGGGAAGGACCAAATTATAATCATAAATGTGTTTCTTTCTTTAAAACGAAGTAAAAAACTGATTGTTTAACAATACAAAAATAAACTTCAATTCGAACTCGAAAATAATATTAAATTTATATATTAAATTTATATGAAAAATGGATGAAGATCGACAAATCATTTACTAGCTATAGTTTGCGAAGTCAAAGAAGGTCCTGCTACTAGTACCTGCTACTGAAAAAGTAACGTTCATTTCCGCTTATTATTTAAAGCCAAGTACTATTTTAGGAACACTAAACAAAAAAGGCTTCCATAGAAGAACAGGCAAACTAAATGTTTGAATCTCGGCCAAAATTATAAAAATTAGTATTAAATCTTCCAGGAAACCGTTTTACTCAATGACGAAAGTAAATTAAAATATTTATCGCCAAAAAAACACGAAAAATATTACAAAGATGTAATGAAGGCGTCAATGTCACATGTGTGGTCGAGATAGTTGAACATGATCGAGACTTGATAATGGTCTGAGGATGTCTGGAGGCTTCAGGAATCAGTAATTTCATATTTATAGAATCGACAACGAAAAAGAAGATCATATAAATAGTTTTAAATATAATATGGATCCTAATGTGCGAAAATTTAGCTTATTGCACAACTGCTTATTCCAAAATGACTAAGATCCCAAGCATTTTTCCAAAGTTGTGAGGGAATGGTAGCTTTATCGTACTCCCAAACCTATTTGTAATGCTCTGCAGTCCCCAGACTTTAATCCAATCGGGCACCTGTTGACAATCGGGCATCTATTGACAAAAAATTAGAAAAAGCACCAAGTATTTTAAGAATACTTGCTGTTTACTTTTTTTGACGCTCACAGTATATTAAGTTGTGTTGCCAGAGATATAAATATTTGTGTGTGTATTTATATTATTAACAGAATTTTTAGCTTTTGGCCTATAACTCGGTTTTTTATGGACGAATTTAATTTCTTCAAAATTCTAAATTTTATAAAAATATTTATGAAAATCGATAGCTTAAAAACCGAGATTTTTTTAGATGTATCTCCACCATTTTTGAACTGATTTTGCTGAATTTCAGTAGCAAAATTCTCGAAAGGATTTTCGATCGTTGATATACATATATATTATATACGGTAGCTATCGGTGGGCTTCATAAACGCCATTTCAACCGACAAACGGATGGACGAACGTACATGGTTCTATCGACATCATTTCTTACAAGGGTCCAGAAAATACAAATTTTTATGCTCTCTGAAATTATGGAAATTACAGACGGTATGATAAACTTGTAATTACCCTTTACACCTACCTTGAAGGGTATAAAAATTGAACCAACCTTAGCTTCATTCTGTTGTAAATTATATTTCCTTACAATATCCCTTATAAAAGTCTAGTTTTTATGTCTGAAATAAATCTGCGACTTCTAACCGGTTTAATGGATTTACCTAAAATTTCACATAGGAGTAGAAGAGCAGCATATAATTTTAAATTTTAAAGAAGTGCTCCACATAGCCTTCAGGAGCGGTGATATTATGACTCCGAATAGGTTACCTCTGACATAGAAAATTTTTCACCGTTTGCCTATTTTTTGTATCTTATCCGATTTCAAATATTTTCAAATTTGTATCTTCTTAAAGCACACATTAAGATAAGTATGTAAAATAATATGCTTACGTGTGCTATTTATTTCTTATAGTTTTAAAGTTATTTGCATCTGAAATTTATACTACTTAAATGTTCAAAATCCTGGTCCATATTTTTCAACATATATCCAATATTTTTGTGCGGTTTTAAAAAAAAGATTTTTATTTAGTTGGTTAAAGAACAAAATTATCTATCAAATAAAAAAACTCAATCTACATATATTTCTTCTGGGTCCAAAAAAAAATTTTTGAAATTCAATTTTGTTTGTTTTTTTTTGCCTAAAATAAAAATGTTTTTCAAGATTATATAATACTTCTACACTTTTCTGATAGATACGATATCTTCATAGAGATGATAAAAAAAAAATTCAAAACAAGCCTAATAGGACTATGTACAGACCCTCCCTAATTTGACCTATTTTATATCAAAAATTTGACATTGACCTATTTCTACACTTTACCATTGCAAATAATAAAGTTAACAATTTTATTAAGCCAATATTTTATTAGAGATCAAATATCACTGGTCGACAAAAAAAAATTTTTTTTCGTGCTCCTTCAGAAAAAAAAAAAAAATTATGTGGACTAGATGGATTTTCGCGTGCTTAACTCGAATCTGCTTTCAGTTTTTTCCCATCAGGTCGAAATTTTTTTTATGGACGTGTCTAACATTACGCCCTAAATACTATTCACTATAACTTGAGAACGGTATGCACGATTTATCCAAATTATGTGAAATAAAATAGGCTTTAAGTCGTTCTACTATCAAATTTTTATCCGCTCAATAGTTTAGGAGATATTTCGAAATAAATGTTCGAAAAAAAAAATTTTCATGCCAAAGTTATTTTTTTTTTTACTAAAATTTCTTTTTATAAGTGAAAACATCAAAAATGTTTCAGTTTATCATCTTTATCTCAAAGCTGGTGAAACTACGAGTAAATAAAGCCTCGTATCATCAAAATTGATGCACAAATCTTGATTGCATTCACAGTTAAGTTAAAATACCCATGCATATCTACAGGTAAGTGGGCAAAAAAAAAAAAAAAAAGATCGTTTTAAAAAAAATAGGTGGGTTAGATGCAATTTAACGTGCTAAACAAGAATTAGCTTTCACTTTTCTCCTATCACGTATTGATTTTTTTTATTGGCATGACCACTATGACCCCGCCTTTAGGAAGTCACATTTGTTCAACTCGAGAACGGTTTGTCCAATTAAGATATATTAAACTCCAATAGATAGGGATTTAAATTATCTTTGAGCTCAATTTACATAATTTTTTTATCTAGTTAATATTTCCGTACTTATTCGGAAATTTTTTTTTTGAAAAATCGTGAAAATTTTGAATAAATAAAAAATGATAAACTGAAACATTCTTGATATTTTCATTTATCAAAAGAAATTTTAGTAACAAAAAAATCTAAAATTTTGCATGAATAAGTTTTTTTTTCGGACATATATTTCAAAATAACTCCGAAACTATTAATCACATAAAAAATGTGCTCAATAGATATTTTTGTTCCGCATTAGTGTTTATAAAAAACCGACTTTTCAAAAAACCGGTTTGACGGTTAACCGAAAATTGAGTAAAATTAAAAAACCGGTTTTTCGGTTAACCGTCTACTAAAAAACCGGTTAAACCGGTTAACCGACATTTTAATAATTGGTCTAATTTGAAGCTTAATAAAAATATTTTTGGTTAAAAAAGTGTTTCAACTTATTGGTATAACCATGCACCAAATAATAAACAGTGCACTGCACTGTTCTTTATATATTGCGATTGATTTACATCGAAAATTTATAATACTTTTTTTTTTCAGCCTTTAGACTACACCATTTCCAGTTGTATTTCAGAAGTTTCTAATTATATTTCAGAGAATTCTATTTATATTTCAGAAAATTCCATTTATATTTTAGAAAATTCCATTTTTATTTTAGAAATTTCCATTTATATTTTCGAAATTTCTAATTATATTTCAGAATATTCTAATTATACTTCAGAAGTTTCTAATTATATTTCAGAAATTTCTATTTGTGTTTCGGAAGTTTCTAATTAGATTTTAGAAATTTCTATTTGTAGTTCAGAATTTTCTATTTGTAGTTCAAAAAATTCTAAATGTAATTAAGAAATTTCCATTTACATTTCAGAATTAAATAAATTCTATTTAAGAAATTTCCATTTGTATTTCAACATTTTCTAAATGTATTTCCGAAATTTCCATTTCTATTTCAGAAATTTCTAATTGTATTTAAGAACTTTTATACAGAAAGTATATGTTTAATTTTCTAAAATACAATTGGAAATTTCGGAAATACATTTAGAAAATGTTGAAATACAAATGGAAATTTCTTAAATAGAATTTGTTTAATTCTGAAATGTAAATAGAAATTTCTTAATTACATTTAGAATTTTCTGAACTACAAATAGAAAATTTCTAAAATACATTTAGAATTTTCTAAACTACAAATAGAAAATTCTGAACTACAAATAGAATTTCTGAAATGTAATTAGAAATTTCGGAAGTATAAATAGAAATTTCTGAAATATAATTAGAAACTTCTGAAGCATAATTAGAAAATTCTGAAATATAATTAGAAATTTCGAAAATATAAATGGAAATTTCTAAAATATAAATGGAATTTTCTGAAATATAAATAGAATTTTCTAAAATATAATTAGAAACTTCTTAAATACAACTGGAAATGGTGTAGTTTTAATATAATTTATAAAAACAACTTTTACGGCATATTTTAGCACAGCTTTTGAAGCTTAATAATGATCTAAAATTATTCTATAAAGTATTTTTCAGTTTTTTTTTATTTAATTTTTCTAGGTTAAAAATAAAATTAAATTATCGAAATTTTACAAAAAGGAAGCTTTAGACCTAGGATAAAGTACTTTATATTATGATTTATATTCACCGCATTTAAAGTTTTTCTCTCAAGGAAAAGTTTATATAATTTTTATAAAAAAATGTAATAAAAATATTTGCATAAAATTGCAAAAAAAAAATAATTAACATTATTTCTGCTAAAAAGAAATTTATTTTTAATTTTTAGAAGATTATTAATCACTTAAAAGTACATTTTCTGCACTTATTTAGTTCTACTTTTGAAGTCTTTATTCCTATTATCCTATATAAAATCTTCTTTTTATCTTAAGCTATACATTAGTAGGTATAATGTTACATAAGTATTTTCTTCTTTTGGAAAATTTCATTCGCATGAAATTAAAGTTTTTGTAAATGCAATGCTTAATTATCTATCTGATTTATTATACATACAGTTTTAAAAGAGTTAACTTCCAACAAGTAAATATATATCACCTGGCTACTTGTTAACTCAAACAGCAAGCGTTTTTAGTAGTTTAAAAATATTTTCTTATATTTTAAATTCAGAAAAAAGCAACTAAAGGACGAAATTTTTTGATATTTTTATCAAATTTTTGAAACCGGTTAACCGACACAGAAAAACCGGGTAAACCGGTTAACCGAAATTGAATATTTCAAATTAACCGGTTCGCAAATAACCGAAATTTGAAGAAAAAACCGGTTTTTCGGTTAACCGGTTAACCGGTTTATAAACACTATTCCGCATCTTTTGGTGTATCACTTATGTCAATCGTACACACCGTTATGAGGAAATATACTAGAATAATGGCCTTACATAAAAAAAAAATCCAGACCTGATGGAAAAAAACTGGAAGCAGATTCGTGTTTAGCACATCAAAATGCATCAAGTCCAACTATTCGTTTTTGATGGGGGATTTTTTTTTGTCGACCAGTGTAATTAGAGTTTCTCCAAAAACCAATTTTTTACAAAAATTTTACTTTAATACATCATCGGTTTCTTCAAGTAGACAACCCTTTCAGCTGACATAATTCTTGATTATATACAAAAAGGTTGAACTAAATTTTTTTTACTGGTTCAAATCTACTCTACTTTAATGTTTAACATGTCGTAAAACCAGCCAATTATAAGTTACAGATTTATTTCTTAAAATTCGATTCTGCCGCACTGTGTATTGATGTAATATTTTCCAAATGTGAACTTATGTATCTTAAGTTGAAGTAACTTATATTAGCATCCTCGCATACAAATATTCGTAACTATATACATACAGTTATAAAAAGTGTTTTAGGGTTATTTTCTTAATATTTCCGCTTAAAAAACTTTTTACTTACATTTTTAATTTTTTTGCTATTTACATATGAAAATTCTGCTTTTTCAACATATATTTAAGCATAAAGTCAAACTTATTTGAACCTTAATCGTTATTTGTTATGAAAATTCCCTGTGGTACTATAATAGAACATTTATATCCCTGACAGTTTTTTTTTTTCAATTTTTCTTAATGCCATCCACCATAACACTTTGTTTGTATGTCTAAATATGTCTTTAGAACAATCAACTGAAGAGTCATGTTTGTTACGGCAAATACATAAGTATATGTGTAAATGAGTAAGTGGGTGGTAGTAAGTTAGTGAGTGTGTGTAGTATAAAAAAGAGCTTTTTGTATAATTTTACAGTTTAGAATATAAATTTAGATTCTTATTTTTTTTAATCATACTTGACATAATTGAAATGACAAATATATCTAGTGATTGTTCAGGCATTAAAGTTAGTGGAACATTTACGTTTTCAATTTTATTTTGTGTTATTTTTGTCAGTTTATTTCTTGTGTAAATTGAAGGATTTGGTGAATGTATTTATCAGCAATTATTCTATGTCCTAGATTTTTATAAAAATTTGCATAGACATTTATTCAAAGTAATAATAAGAATTTAGAATTTTAATAAAATTAAACCCAACTGTTATAACGCAATATGACCAACAATAATAACGTGAAGGAAAAGGCAATAAAGTTGAAATACAGTTTCCGTTATGGTGTTTTTATAGTTAGTTGTTATTCTAAATTTAATGAAATTTTTTTTGGAATTAATATTATTAAATTTACACTTTAATAAAGTGTAAAAAATATTATAAACATTTGATAATTTTATATATCTGACTTTCAACATTTGAGAGAAGAGAAGAGAAGAAGGATTTATTAAAATCTGAATTTATGATCTTAATTTCTTCCTAATCCCATTGATTTTGCCACAATTTTTTTTATTTTAATAAGCTTCATTGCATTTCATAAAAATTTTCTAAATATTAAAAAGAGAAAACTAAGAAAAATTTGCTAAAAATGAAATATTTGTAATATATATATATATATATATATATATATATATATATATATATATATATATATATTATTTTTTTGAAGCCACACTTTGATTGCTTAAAAACCTAAAGTGTCATTAAAAAAAAAAGAAACAAAAAATATATATTTAAATGATGAAAAACATGTTTTAGTTTTATTTTTTCTGTTATTTTTGGAAACATACTGGGAGGGTTTTTATTACCAACAGGAAGTTGAAAATCAAACAATAGTCATTGTGCTTGTGAAAACAAAGTTTTCTCTTTTTTTTTCATTGTCGTTGTTATTGTGGTAGAGTTGTTTTATTTGTGTTGGTTCTTTGTATTTTTTTTTTTTCGTAATTTTGTACGACAAAGTAAATACAGTTTTGTGTTTTCTGTTGTTGTTTTATTTAAGTTCAAAGAATTAAAAAAAAAGCTGAGACAAAAAAAAAAAAAAAAAAACATATAAAAAAACTTAACATAAAAAAAATCACATCCAGTTTACTGGTACAAAAAAAAAAAAAAAAAAAATTGTTTACGGCAAATAAATTTTGTAAATCATAATGAACATTTTAAAAGTGCTGTATGAGCTGTTGAAATGTGTTTGATTTAAAAAGTAAATCAAATAAAAAGAAATGAGTTGAAGAGAAATAAATAGTTTTTAATATTTATGAATATTTATTTTGGATAACGACTTGTGTGGTTTTTTGAAAATAAAGTTATTGTGTTAATATGTGTTTGTAAACCAAGCCAGTAATATTTAATTTAAAGTACAAATAAGCAAGTATGAATTATATGATGCATACCTGGCGTATAAGTGACATTAAATTAAATATTATTAATACGTATTTAAATGACAATTCTTTTATACTAGTCTTTACCCAGTGCGCTTCGCTGTCAGTCTAAGTTTCAGTTTTGTATAAATTTTTTTTGTTTTAATTTTATACAAATTTTTAATATATTTTTAATATTCTAATATTTAATGGACTAAAAATGCTGTTTATTTTATACTAGTTAAAAATAAATTAAAAAAATCCATTTTAACTGCTCCTAAAATAACGGAATTTCATTATTTGTTTACTTTTTCTCTTTTGCGCTTTTATTTTATATTTATTTGCAAAAGAAATCAGTGAAGTTGTAATAATAGGGACGCACTACAAAAAATTACCATTAGTCAATAAAAATTATTATTAACATAAATATATTAAAAATCCGTAAAGCAAAGTTTATGTGATTAATTTAATCATATTGGTTTAGTGTTTATGATTTATGTCTTCGGTAAATAAATTTGGAAATGGGTCGTGGTGTTCATTGTACTGAATCTGAAAAAAAATGTTATTCTTAAATTAAATTCGGACGGGTTATCAATTAGAAAAATTGCACAGATAATGAAGTGTTCCAAAACTAAAGTATTCAATGCCATTCATTCGAAAAAAAGTCATGAAACTAGAGGTAGAAAGCGTAAAACGTCAGCGCGTTTTGATCAACGTTTAGTTCGACTTTCCCCTTTATGTCATCAAGTAGCCTTAAAAATGAATTGTGTGCTTCAGAGACAAGTCGAACAATAAGAAATAGGCTGCAGGAAGTCGGATTAATGGGACGCAGTCCGAGAAAAGTACCACTGTTGAGCAAGAAAAACATACAAAAAAGGTAGGAATTTGCCAGGCGACACCTGTGCCGTAAAAACTGGAACAACGTACTATGGTCAGACGAAACAAAAGTCAATTTATTTGGATCTGACGGAATATCATTTGCACGTCGTCCTGCAAATGCTGAATTTGATCCAAAATATACCAAAAAAACCGTCAAACACGGTGGTGGTTCTATAATGCTATGGGGATGTTTTTCGGCCTCTGGAGTTGGTCCAATAGTTTGGATTCAGGAAAAAATTAATGCTACTGACTATATAGACATTCTCCAGAATAAAATGCTTCCATTTGCTGAGAATGAAATGCCACTTAAATGGGAATTCATGCAGGATAATGATCCCAAGCATTCCGCTAGAAGCGTCAAAACGTGGTTTCAGCAGAATGTGGTGTCTGTAATAGAGCGGCCGTCCCAATCACTGGACTTAAACCCCATTGAGCATCTCTGGGGAGTCCTCAAAAATAAAATTGATAGCTTTAAATCAAAAAATAAACAAGACTTGTGGGAAAAAATTTAAAAAAAACTGGTACCCAATTCCGCCCGAGGTATGTGTGAATCGCCGTTGTCAGGAGGTTATAAAAATGAAAGGATCTTCAACCAAGTATTGAAAAAGTATTTGGAAATGATGGTAATGTTAAAAAAAAAAAAAATAAATAAATATTTTTTTCCAAAATATTAAGTGTCCCTATTATTTTTTCTAGGCCTTTTTTAAAAAAGATATATTTTTTGACAGAACTAGTTCCTTATTTTTGCTTTATAAGTTAAAATATTTGAAGTTATTTAATTTTATGTATATACTTTTTAATATTTATGGAATAGTAAATAAAAAAGTAAGAATATGTTGAAAAATTAAAGTGTCCCTATTATTTTTCCAACACTGTATCAAAAAAAAAAAAAAAAAAAAAAAATAACACTGGTCGATAAAAAAAAAAATTTGTTCTTGCTCTTTAAAAAAAAATAATAATAATAATAATAAAAAATATGTGGACTAAATGGAATTCCGCATGCTAAACTCGAATCAGCTTTCAGTTTTTTTCCATCAGGTCGAGATTTTTTTTTATGGGCGTGTCTATTATTGCGCCCTAAATAAGCCGATTACTCGAGTACATTTCACTATTAATTGAGAACAGTATGCACGATTTATGCAAATGATACACCAAAATATGCGGAATAAAATTTTGGTTGCATTCGCAGTTAAGTTAATATAGCCATGCATACCTACGATTAAGTGGAGATAAACTAGTGGAAAAAAAAAGTTTTGTTCGTCTTAAATAAAAAAACAAGCGCGAATGTTATAACTTTTACGTTATATGGGAGGGGGCGGTAAAGTGGGCGGACCACTCCCATGTTTTGTTTCAGAGTTTACAGTGGTCCTTCAACATCTTTTTGATGGTGGGTATAAAAAAAAAAAAAAAAATAGGTGGATTAGATGGTATTTAACGTGCTAAACAAGAATCAGCTTTCACCTTTTTTCTATCACGTTTTGATTTTTTTATGGGCATGACTACTATGACATAACACTTGTATAACTCGAAAACGTTTTGTCTAATTAAGATAAATTAAACTCCAATATAATGTGATTAAAATTATCTTTGAGCAAAGTTTACATAATTTTTTGTTCAGTTGACATTTCCGTAGTTATTCAGTAATTAGTGGCGAAAAAATTATTATTATTATTATTTTTTTTTTGTTTGAAAATTCGTTAAAATTTTGATCCATAACTCTGAAATTCTTGAGCGAATAAAAAATGTTATTGACATATCTCGAAGACAATTTTCGTATGCATCTTTTGGTGTATTGCTTATCAATCGTGTAAACGGTTCTTGAGTTATAGTCTAAATTGGACAAACCAATCTCGATATTAGTCATGCCCATAAAAGGAAATCAGTACATGATAGAAAAAAGTGAATGTAGATTCTTATTTAACTCGTCAAAATCCATCTAGTCCACCTACTTTTGTTAAAAAAAAAAAAATTATGTTTTTTCTGCTCAATTGTATGTAACATGGGTATTTTTACTTAACTGCGAATAAAATCAAGATTTGTGTAACAATTTTGAAGATACATGCCTTATGTTATTCGCAGAAGATGATAAACTGAAACATTCTTGATGTTTTCATTTATCAAAAAAAAAAAAAAAAAAAAAATCTAAAATTTTGCATGAAAAACTTTCTTTCTTTTTCAGACACTTATTTCAAAATAACTCCGAAACTATTAAGGACATACAAAAATGAATTTTGGGTGACTTGAAGATATTTTTAGTCCACATCTATTGGTGTATCACTAACGTGACCAGAGGGTTTTTGTCAAAAAGCGTGACCCGAACTACTAAAAAGCGGGATTCTGAACAAAATTTTATGGAAAAAGCGGGATTTTAAAAAGTTTTGTAAAAAAAGAAGGATTTTCCTTTTTTTATCAGCACTTGGTTTACGACCCAATTGAGACGTTGTAAATTGAGAAAGACTCATCAAAATTTTGGAACATCGAAATAAATATATCCATATAAACAGAAACATTAAAAATTATAATTATAACGTGTTTCTCGAAATGTTTTCAAAATATTTCTAGTTAAATTTCAAGATTGAATTCAAATATGGATTGATGAAAAGAACTTGATACTTTTTGAATTTGATACAATAGTTTTTTTAAATAAGTTTTTCTGGTCACGTTATGTATCACTTATGTAAATCGTACACACCGTTCTTGAGTTATGAGGAAATGTATATTAGATACGCCCATAAAAAAATCCCGACCTGATGGAAAAAAACTGATAGCAAATTCATGTTTAGCTCATCAAAATGCATCAAGTCCAACTATTCGTCTTCGATGGAGGATTTTTTTGTCGACCAGTGTAATTAAGGTAGTTTCATAAATTTTATATTAGTGAACATAATCTCGACCATAAATCTATTTAGGGCCGTTATCATAACCTACCTATAAGGTATCAGTTAGTTAAAGGTAAGATAAACTAAATTGAACGATAAAGTGTGCTTTATCTACTTTTGGTTATTACAACTTGGTTTTAAGGTAAATTTTATAATTTTGATAATACGGCAATATCAAAGCCACTTAGCGCAGTGGCAACATATACTATTTGAACGTAACTGACATTAAAGGAAGTATAAACAAATAAAAAACAAACAAATTTTTAAAATAAATGAGTTTAAGTTAACTAAAAGACAACGCCAGAGCAAATATAAATATAGACAGACAAATTACTAAAAACTACAGCGGAATAAATATAATTTTATTTATTTCTTTTATAAAGCAGAAAATATGGTCAGATGTTCTTACCTTTAACTTATTGGTCACTTTTGACTTAACTTATACTTATAACAACCAAAAACAGTTAAAGTGAACGATAACATCCTAACTTTAGTTATTGGAAAGTTATAATAACGGGCCTTAAACCTCCTTTTTGAATATCGAGTAAAACACAATGATATACTATTTGCATTCGCTAAACGTTATTTCTTTTTCCATCTGACCACAAAAAAACAAAAAAAAAAAAAAAAAAACGAGAGAAGAAGATATAATCGGTCAAGCCCGACTATATAATACCCTACACTATTTCAATCCACATAATTATGTTTTTACTTACAACAACTTACTTGTGTTAAATATTAACATAATACTAACATTAATATGGGATTTATGCTCGTTAGTGGTTTTCGGGAGAGGAGTTTATATACTTTAAAATGGGAGTCCGAAGATTTTTTCTCTGCGTTACAACTTCTGTACAAACACCTAATACCCCAACCACCTATGGTGGTGTAGGGTATAATTATGTTAAGAAATAAAATGGCGAAATTTCTCAATACCATAACCCGAAAAACTTAAAATTTGGATTTTTAGCATATTTTCAGAAACTATATATTATAATATTTGGGCCTAAATAAAATTAAACGACTAAAGTTATTCCAATGAAATTTTTACACAATAATAATAATAATGTTCTAAAATCAGGAAATTAAAAAAATCACACTTTCAAAAAAAAAATTCTTTCAAAAATGAATTTTTTTAATTAAAACAATCACCATTGCCTTCGATTTTGCTTTATATGCATTTACGTTAAGATTTTTTTTTTTTTAAACCATTACAAAAATTCACTTAAACAAAATTCAAAAATTCACTTGAATTCAAAAACATCTTAGCTTCTACTATATGTAGTTTTTTCGATTTGGGACCACTGTGGGATTGTTGAAATAGAAATTCTCTTTAAAAATATTTAAAATCGTTCTCTTATTTATAAGGACTCCAAATAATGATGCAAGTAATCACATGGTCGGTATTTATCAACTACAATTTTTTATTTGTTTTATTAAAATATTCCTATTATGATTAATCAAATTAACATCCATATTATTTATGAAATTTTTTATTAATATTTAATAGGATTACACGTACGCGTATGAGTAATAATAAAAAAAAAACAATATCAAAATGATAAAGTATTTATTTCTCATACGCATCGAAGGTTTTATGTTAATAAAAAATGTTATGAGAAAAATTAAATGATAAAAGAAGATACAAGTATTTATTATAAATCAATATATTTATTTTTTTGTCAACATCATAATGTGTATTAAAGGACTGCGTAAGACATCATTTTGCTTAAAAGTGTCGTACGCAAAAATTTGATGTTGTGCTGTGACATGCATTGGCTAATGTAATGTTATGTTGTGTCATGCTTTGGCTAATGAAGTGTTATTTAGTGTCATATCGAAATACGCTTACTGTCATCGCATGTCGTCGTAATGTTGTGATATGCTTTTTCTACACACGGGTAGTGGAAGAAATGTTTGTGTATGGTGGTGCATGCCCAGTCGGAAATAGAAGGGCTAAAGATACCTTCTAAAATGCCTTATTTAGGATCTACAAGGCCTTCCACTCGCATTGCAACACTATTTTAATATGCGGATTACCTTTTTTATAGACACTTAAAACAAGACTAAATGAGTTTGAGTTTTGTAAGTCTCGTAATTACAATTTTTTCTGTTTGTAATGAGCAAGGCATATTAACTATTAGGTAGAGTTAAAAACACAGCTGACTTTTTTTTCCTTATGTGTGATGACTGTCAAATCTTTTTTTTTATATGGTGTTTGTTTCTACACGTAAAGAAAAAATATGGTTCCTGTGACCATAAACTAAGAGCAACATACTATGATTGTAATATATGATTCCAGGTTACAATAAGTATATTTGTACGCAATCATTATTATGATTCCAATTTATAATTTATTAGTATGGTTCATAACCTTATTAATAACTTTTAGTAAGTTTTATAACCTTTTCTTAAGTATTGCTTTCAATTTCATCATGTTTTTATCATTTAATAATACCATGTTATCATATATATAAACTAATTTCATCATATATATACTTCCATTTTACCATATATATAAAATAATTTCATCATATATATAATTCCATTTTATCATATATATTATTCCATTCTATCATATATATGAACTAATTCCATCATAAGTATAATTCCATTTTATCATATATATAATCCCATGTTATCATATATATAATTGCATTTTATCATATATATGAACAAATTTCATCATATATATAATACCATTTTATCATATATATGATCCCATATTTTCATATTTATATTCATTTGTACCACGATATGTGGTACAATCATCATACTGAATAAAAACAAAACTTGTCAATTTATATTTGTTCATATATAAACTAAATGAGAATTATAACTACTGGACTGATACTCAAAAATGTGTATTCAAAAAGCATTAAAAGTTAATGACTTAATGGTTCTAGAATTAACCAAATTTGTAAAATGAAATGAATGAATTATGTAATTAACTAAATAGTTGTAGAATTTACTAAATGATTCGATTTATTCATAAATATGATTTCATATAAGCATATTTAAATACATATTATAATTCAGTGAACCATATTAAAATTTTGATTGTGGGTAATCATTAAATAATTAAAGAGAATCATAAACGTTGCTATCATGAACACAGTATATTTAAATCAATGAAAAACGGCTATATAATCATTGAATAGTTGTGGTGATCATGCTGTAACCATGTTTTTTCTCTGCGTGTATGTGTGTTTTGTTTACATTTTTATATCATTTTTGTTATTGTTTCAATGTACAAAATTTGACATTTAACGAAAACAAATGAGAGAACTTTTTTTTTATTGTTGTAGAATTGCTCTAACCTAATAGTAAATAAGCCTTGGTAATGAGAAAGTTAGTAGGTGAGTGACACATTATATTTCGCATCTAATAAAATGGAAACAAGAATTAATATCGGATTTCTTTTTAAAGAAAGTCGAGGCATTCTTTAAGGAATTTTTACAGAAGGCAAAAAGGAATTTGTTTAAAGTTTGTTTGGAGGCATTCAGTAAACTCTGTTGGGAGGAAGCACTAACATGTTTTCCTGCTGGGTGTTAACATTTGAGTTTGAATGCAGATGTAAAAAACTACCACCAAAGGTCGTGTAAAATATACTTACATATACACACACAGCAGGAAAATTTGTTAGTGCTTCCTCCCAACAGGCCTTTCTGAATGCCTCCGAACAAACTTTAAACATAATCCTTTTTGCCTTCTGTAAAAATTCCTTTAAGAATGTCTAGATTTCTTTAAAAAAGAAGTCCGGTACTAATTCTTGTTTCCATTTCAATAGATGCGAAGTAGAAGGTGTCACTCACCTACTAACTTTCTCATTACAAACAGAAAAAATAGTAACTGCGAGACTTACGAAGCTCAAACACATTTAGTCTTCTTTCAAGTGTCGATAAAGAAGGTAGTCTGCATATCCTTTTTTTAATATATTTCATACTCCTTGCCTTTTCGCTTCTTTTTGGAAGGGAGAAGGGAAGGCCTTGCCTCCAATGACACGTCGTGTAAAAAAGAAATAGTGTTGCAATGCGAGTGGGAGGCCTTGTAGATCCTAAAAACTGCATTTTAGAATGTATCTTTAGCCCTTCTATTTCCGACTGGGATATGTATGTATGGTAGTGTTAACGTTTGAGTTTTTATGGTGATTGAAAAACATTTTTAAAATCAAATAAGTTTTTTGAAAAGTAAAAGAATTGGAAAATTGTTTATGTACAAAATATAATAAAATTTGAAATTTTAATATTATTTAATTATACTGATTGTTTCATTGAGTTGCAGAAATATTTAATTAAAAGGCAGTTTATTGTCTCTCAATTACTTGTACTGTTGGTGGAGTTGAGTTGTCTTATTTTTATGTAGTAAATACATGTAAATGGAAAAAATCATGAAAAAAATTAAAAATGTATAGGTAGTTATATAATTTTACATAAAAAAAAAAAAATATTTTAATGGAAAATCCAAGAAAAAACTGAAATCAGTATTTTCTTCTTTTTCGTTACTTTTTATTACCTAGCATCATTTTATGGTACCCATAAAGATATTCTGCTTTTATAAATTTCCTCGAATTTTATGTGTTTTCTTACTTTTTTATATAAAGTATTAGTAGGGAATCCAAAAATATTCAATTGGGTTATTCTGTATTTTAAATAAATTCATTCAACACAAAAAGTTAATTCATTTGTACACAAAATACGATTGTCTACATCAATTTGTAAGTGAATATTAAATTAATTTCAAATTATATATTAAAATTATATTTTTGTTAAACATTAGGGAACTTGGCAAAAATGGAAAAATATTAATAGATTTTAATTAAAATAGTTTTTAAAATAAAAAACAATTATTAAAGTTAATTTTGTCAAACACAAAATTTATATTTAGAAATAAGGAGTGAGATCGAAAAATTCTTAACATACATAATATTAAATAACTTGAAAACGGTTGATCTTAGAGTTTTCATTATTTTTTTAATCATTTGATAATTTAGCACAGATCACAGAAATATATATATTTTTATGGTTCTAACCACTAATTATAAAATTGTGGACCATTTTTGAAAACCCTTTCTTTGGAGATTGGATAGTTGCTTCAGTCACATTTTTGGAACAGTGTGCACATCTTCTGTTAAAATCTTCGGTTTTTTGGGACACCTTTTTTGTGTTCTTGAATTCACTTTTCACAAGAGCTCAATATCTCTCCACTGGTCTAAGCTATGGACAATTTTGAAAATTGACCTCTCTTGGTACTAAAACTATGTTATTGATTTGGTACCACTCCAGAGCTTTCTTACCGTAGTGACAAAAAAATATGTCCAAAAATATGTGGACACGTTGTGTTTTCTTAAGAAAAGAAGAAGTCTTTTTGGCAAATATTCCTTTATGCATATTTTGGTATTTATTGATCTGAATGTATTAAAAGACTTTCCTGTTTTGCCGCAACTGCAAAAAGCTTGTCATACCCTGAATTTTGTAAGAAATTGCTGCTTTGGGTCTTAAACTTATCTCCAACATTGCTTCGAGCATTAGCAATAAAAATTTTTAAGACACAAGCTGCGAAGATTCTGCCAGCACCTACGTTTCTTCTTCAATTATACAGCTTGAGTATTTTTGTATAAAAATTTGGTTTTAAATTCCGAGTCCTATTTTTGGCTAGTAATTTTTTTTTGCAGAATTCCAGTTTGGAATTTTTTGATCTTTATATGTTATCAATTTTCTCATTAGCTTTAAATTTTCGCACCAAATAGTCGAAGCACTGAGAAAACTGAGCTGATTTTCTACCAGATGTGTTTGGAGTTCCTTTAAATATGCCTTCAGTTTTCTGGCCTTCCCAATATCATGTGGTCCTTTTTTCTTACCGAACTAGGTTTCACATCAATAGTCAAATTCTCCTGATACTGTTTAATAACATTAGAAACGGTTTATTTTTTTAAAGCAAAAAAAAAAAAAAAAAAAAAACACACAAAATTCCTAAAATGCGAAGATGTCGCAAGTGTCACACGTGTCGCATGTGGGACAAAGTCACTTCAAACGTATGCCTTTCTTCGTTCATGTGTGACATTTCATTTTTAAGTTGTTTTCTGTGTGTGTCTTTGCTCGTATTTTAGAATGCCTTCGTATGCAATACAAATAAGGAAAAAGAACATAGCACGACATAGCAATGTTAAGTGTCGCACAAATATTAATAACACGGATGTCATCCATCGCTGTTCTTTAATGTGTATGTATAATCACATTAATTTAAACTTTTAAATTAACTAAATATTAAATTAATTGAGCTGCTTTCCACAAATGTAACAGAGTACAAAAGAGTAGTAAAAGGTGTTTTAATTAAGTTATTTGAAACTTATTTGCCATTATTTAAGTGAAAATGAGAAATAGCAAACAAAAAATTACTTAAATGATCAAATAATAAAAAAACATAAAATTTTAAAATGTTATATTGTTAAGTACTTATTTTGCAGTTTTAAACATCAGATTTGAAAAATATATGTTATTTTTTTTTTATCAATCACATTGTAAGCTTTATGTGTATATTTGTTCTGCATAAATTGAAAAAAATCTAAGCTCCAATAAATTTTCGTTTCCTTTTTTGTTGCGTAAAAAATCCAAAACTTACAAATCGTTTGCTTCAGTTTTGTTTCTATGGAAAGATTGATTATAGTAATCGCAAAAATAACTAGGAATAGAATTTCGTATACGTACAACAAAAAGGGAAGTAAAGTATTATTGAAAAAAGAATAAAACCAAAATATATTATAGGATCAACAATATTTACATAATAAATTTTATTTAATTAAAGCTATAACAACAATACACCTACCGCCTTAATAATATGAATTTATGCAATTACTGTTTCTAATTTATGACCTTAATTTAATTATTCTTAATAACACTCATTAACTAAATGCACTTTCAAATTAAATCATTTTTAATTTACAACTTAAGCGGACAACCCATTTTAAATGTCAACAATAAAACACAACAACAGCATTCTAAGAATAAAAAAAACACATAATTATACTTTATCTTTAATGAAGTAAAATTATTAAATAAAATGTTTTTCAAGAAAAAACATCGAAATAATACAAAGTAGTGAAAAACTAAATTTAATGTTAAAAGTAAGCGAGTGAATGAGTGATTAGTGGTGAAGGTCACTGAAGAGTTCCATTAGAAATGTAAACAAAACACTCACAAACACAATGTTGTGAAAATGTTCGTCTGCTACAACTGTTATAATTTGATTAAAAAATATATATATATATATATATATATATATATATATATATATATATATATATATATATATATATATATATATATATATATATATATATATATATATAAGAGTTCTAACTTTCATTGAAATTAAGGCATGCGCCTTGGGAGATTTTATTTGGAAATTGTTATTATATATTTTATTTTCAACTGTGATAAAAGAATAATTATAATACAAATTTTGAAGGCATTAATATATATCGAGGGCTTATATTCAAATTAGGCCTCATGCAGATTTACAAATTTTTTTTTTTTTTTTTGCGTTAGACTCTTCTGTTTTCTATTTTTTATATATGGTGTTAATTTTGGAGCCAAAAGTTAATTCTAACACTATGTTTTTTGCTTTTTATTTGTGGGCTATCTACAAACAGTATATTTTTTTAAGGAAAAAACGGGCTATCTGCAAGTTTTTGTTTGATTTTCAAAGAAATGTTAAAATAAAAATTGATAAATAATGAGAATTTTCTTTGCGATTCGAACTTTTTTAAACGTTTTGAATTAGAGTCATAATATACAGTATGTAAAGAAAATGTTTTTACATTGAAGAAAATATTATTATTTCAACTTTATTTTACAATATTTGCAAATGTTTATAACATTGCAAATTTTTTTGTTACATTTTGTTTTAGGTATATTTCTTTAACGGGTTTTACCAAAAAATTCATTCTGAACGTAATTACGAAAATACAACAACAAAAACTACACATACCCTTTAATCTACCTGTCAAGAAAATGTTTTTACATTTGCGTTTTTTTCGCTATGTGAAACAAATTTGAACTTTGGGATGTATTATTGCCAATAAATCATCAGTGTGATAATTATAATCACATAGTACAATAATATGCGTTCAAATCCATGATATATATTACGAGTAATCCATAAATTATATATTAAGTAAGTCAAGAGAAAAAAATCCAGATCATAAACCCATTTGGGGTTTTTTATAACCTCCAATTCGGGAAAATTGTTAAAGATATTGTAAAAATGTATTCCTTATTAAGATATATACTTAATAGAATATTAAATCAATCCAAAATTCCCGTAATATTGTAGTTGATATCTCTTAATATCCATCTTCTTCAAATATTTGGCAGAGTTAAACCTAGAAAAATTAAGAAAAATTTGAATATATCTACTAGGGCTTATAATAAAGTGCTGTCGAAAGGGTATATCAATTTTATCTTCCAAGAAACAATGAAAAAAACACAGATGGATTACAATTACAGATGGAAAACTACATGGAAAGAAACACTCTTATGGGGACAAAGTATTCAACAATTATAATCATCCCCAATGATTTAAGTTGATAAGCTTAAAAAGTTATGGAACGAATTGTATGTTGTACAGGAATGTTTATACTATATAATAATACAATTTAATACGGTCAGAATACGCCGAAAACCTTCACAATCCTTTACAAAGCATTTAGAAAATTAAATAATAAATATTCATATTTTCGTATTTAAAAGATATTGTTTAATACAAATCAATTTTATTCACAATAGTTGGAAAATCGGTTTTATTATGAAATATAATAATATAATAAATATGAGTTTATGAAGGATGAAAACTAATATTCAAGTCATGAGAAAAATAATGACTCCAAGCATATATGAGCAAATAATGATAATGAAGCAAAATTTATTTACAAAAAGCTTTAAATATACCAGCATAAGGTTCAAACTTTCATCCCACATCATTTTTTTCTCCTTATTTGAAGAACAAATTGACAAAAAGGTATTACAGGACCATAATGAACTAAAAAAACGCACTAATGTTGGAATATACAAAATTCCAATTGACTGTGACATTCATTAATAATTTTATTTGATGAAATAGGTTCCACAAGCAGTTATATATACCAGCTGTTACCATTTTAAATTAAAAATTCCGAAAATTTTTGATTTTCTTAAGAAGTTTTATAAATGTAAAAAGAATTTCTTGACACTAAGATTTTTGTGTTTGTTTAGTTTTTCTAATAGTTTAAATCATTAAATATTAAGTTTCTTTGAGTTATATAATAATAAAAATATTAATTAATAAATTCGTATTAAAAATTTTTACATTAGCAAAAACTTATATAGTTTTTTATAGCCAAACTTCGACAAATTCATGTTTTCTTTTAATGTAAAAACATTTTCTTGACATACTGTATCTCACAAAAATTTTGTTATTTCAATGCAGTCTGAAAAAAAAGCCAATGAAGTTAGATTTTTAATCTTTTTTAGATGTTTGTAGATCATACGCAGGTACACCTATCAACATTTTATGAAGCTAAGTACCCTAGATTTAAAGACAGGAATGAAAAAATTTTAATAAAATTCGTAATTATAAGCAAAATATTTTAGATACCAAGAGCAGTTTCTTAAAAAAATATAATTAAATAAAAATTACAATAAATAAGGAGTGCGTTCGATAAAATCTTAACATATACCATATTCAATAACTTGGAAATGGTTGAACTTAGAGTTATCATTTTTTTTTTTATTTAATGGATAATTTATTAGAAATCACAGCAAAATATAATTTTTATATTTCTAACCACTACTTATGTACTTGTGGAGCCCTTCCGCTAGAGATTTGATAGTTGCTTTAGTCACTTTTTTTAGAACAGTGTGCATATCTTCTTTAAAAATCTTCAGTATTTTGGGACACCTTTTTTGTGCTCTTCAATTCACTTTTCACAAGAGCTCAATATCTCTCCACTGGTCTAAGCTATGGACAATTTTGAAAATTTACCTCTCTTGTTACAAAAACTATGTTACTGTTTTGGTACCATTCCAGAGGTTTCTTACCGTAGTGGCATGATACCAAATGGGTCCAAAAATATGTAGACACGTTGTGCTCTCTTACGAAAGGAAGAAGTCTGTTTTGCAAATATTCCTTGATGCATATTTTGGTATTTAAAGATCCGAATGTATCAAATGACTTTTCTGTTTTACCGCAACTGCAAAAAGCTTATTATACCAGGGATTTTGTAAGAAATATTTTCTGCTTTTGTATCCTAAACTTATCTTTAACATTGCCTTGAGTATTAACAATAAAAAGTTTTGACACATAAGCTGCGAAAATTCTGCCAGCACATATGATTCTTCGTCAATTATACAACTTGAGTATTTTTGTATGAAATTTGGTTTTAATTTCCGTGTCCTATTCTTGGCTTCTAAATTTTTTGCAGCATTCCCGTTTAGAACTTTTTGAACTTTACATGTTATCAACTCATCATTAGCTTTAACTTTTCGCACCAAATAGTCAGAGCACTGAGCTAACCGGGCTTGTTTTCTACCAAATGTCTTTTCAATATGTTTTCAATTTTCTTGGCCTTACCGATATCATGTGGACCTATTTTCTTCCCGAACCATGTCTCCTATCAATAGTCAAATTCTCCTGATAATGTTTAGTAACATTAGAAACAATTTGATCACAGAAATTTAATTCTGTGGCCAATTATTTGTAGGACCTATTTTTTTGAAATTTTTTAATAATTTGTATCACGTAAATCTTTTTCGTCACTCATTTTGATAAATAATCACGACAAATCAACATGGTTGTTATTAAAAATAATAACTGACGTATTTTTCCATTATAACTAGATCAAAAAAATTTTGAATATTGATTCCGAAAAAAGTTATGAGGCAAAACGTGTGTTAAGATTTTTTCGATCGCACTCCTTATCTTCTTTAAAAGTTTTAATCACACTTGAGTTGTTGATATGCAATTTAATACAATTTTAATTGGTTCAAAATTTGTTTGCAAATTTTTTTTTGCATGCAATTTTTTTCCAAAATTTAATTTATAATTTTAATTTCGAATACATTTCCGTTCTTTTAGTAAACATATCTGTTATTTGAAATTTCTAACGATTAAAAATGGTCCAGCTAACCACAAAATTTCACTTTTTTTATCTCCTGATTGGTGTGATATCATAAATTTAACATATTGTGAACTTTTTTTTCCAAAAATATTATATTTTACTTCTTTAATTTCCCATAAACAAAACGGGCTATATGAACATTTTATAACATACAATAAAAATTATTAAGACAAAACGGGCTATCTACCATAACTTCGCAAATAATGGAGTTTAAAGATTTATTTTTTGGTGTGAGGTTTAGTAGACGTAATATTAATAACTCGTAGAAGAACGGAAATGTTGAAAAATTAGGGAAATAAACAGTTTTTATGTTATCATGAACAACTGGGTCCTTGCATGTGGCCCGTTTTGAATATACTTAAGCCCTCGATATTAGTTTATATTTTAATTAAAATTTTTTGAATTGTAGTTTGTAAAAACAGCATTAAATTCCAAATTTTAATTTAAGTGCTAAAATGTTAAATTATTAATGGAAGTATAATTTAACAATTATCGAAATATGTATTATTTTTTGTGAAAATCTATAAGGAACTTTAGATTGAGAAAGGGCCTTAGCTAGTGATCTTTTATAGTGGTTATTGTATGTATTATGTTTGTGTATTTGAGTTTAGTGGCAAAAAATATTTTTTGTATTTTTGGAAATGTCGTTTAGTATTCTTTCATTCTAGAGGGTGACTGGCACAACTTTTTTTTGGATGGAGACCGACCCTCTCTAATGGACAGCCGACCAGATCGACGGACGGAGATGGTTAAATCGACTCAGAAAGTGATTCTGATTCGAACGGTATGGTGGGGCTCGGAAGATTTTTCTCAGCGTTACATATTTGCACAAGCATAATTTCCACAAACACATAATTCCCCAACTAGGGTATAAAAAATACAGAATATTACATTAATACTAACATTTATATGAATTTATGCACTTTAGGGTGATTCCCGATAATGGGTTTATATGGGATCTATTATAAATTATGGACCGAATCTCATAAAATTTGGCCCTCTGATTTCTATTTAAATAAAACTTATTTGTGTCGAATATTAACTCGATACTGCCATTTGTATGGGATTTATACACGTTAAAGTGATTTTCGGAAGAGAGATTTATATGGGAGCTATGGTCAATTATGGATCGTTGAAATTTGAAAATGAAATTTGGTACGGAAATTCATACTTATATAAAACAAGAAAAATAATTTATGATCGTTAAATAATAAACCGATCATAAAAAATTTCAATAGGCTTCGTCCTTGTACCAAAATTATTATTCGTGCTAAATTTCATCAAGATATCTTTAAAATTTCGACCTGTACTTTGTTCATAAGGTTGACATAGACAGACATCCAGCCAGCTGACAAGATGGACGGACATCGTTAAATCGACTCAGAAAGTGATTCTGATTAGATTGGTATACTATAAGGTAGGGGTTCGAAGATTTTTTTCAGTGCGTTACTAACATCAACATAATATCCCAATCACTTATAGTGGTGTAGGCTATAAAAATACAAAATTTACATATACAGTGCTGTGCAGAACAAAATCAACAAAATTAGGGTAAACATAAGAATAGTCATATTTTTTACAATATTTATTTTACAACAAAAATAATTTTATGAAATAATATACATATTAAAGGATTAACAAAAACACAAACTTTAAAAGAATTTAACTTTAGCTATTTACAAAAACTGGAATAAAACACTACAATCTTCATATAACATATTAATATTAATATTTTGTTTCATTTTGTTATATATATTTTTTTTTTTTGTAAAATTAAGCAGTTTTAATGCGATTAATGTCTTAATTGATTTTCCTAGTGTAGTTTCCAGTTTAATTTGTTGACTACACAACATTTTGGACAGCACTAATTTTGAAACCGCAGAAAATATCTTCCACACAGTCTTGCGTCTGGGTATAAGATCTGGGTATAACATGGTTAAAAAAGTCAAGCAAAAATTTTAAGCAATTACGTTTAATCCAATCCTTCAAAAGTTTTAAAATACATTTACCATTTTTTTTTTCATCCAAAAAAATAGAATTAAACAAGATTATTTTCTATGTATGACAAAATTTCTGTGCCTTTTAATAACCTACACTCCCCGAAATATTTATAAGACTAAAATAGTTTTTTATATTTCCATGGAACTACAAGTGCAATCCCAGAAATATTTGGCACACATATGAAGATAAGTTAGGCAGTTTTTTTATGTGTAAAAAAGTTGGTTCCGTTACTCCTCTGTAAAAATAACGGGACTTTTACTTGAGCTTCGAACGAAATAATTATAAGACCAAATATGACGAACTATTTTAAATATTTAAAGAAATGGAATATGTTTTCAAAATTTTTAAACTTTTTGTTCGTATTATTAATAAATGTTGTACAGAGTTAGATCAGAGTTAATTTTTGGTACAGTGGGACAAATATATTTTCATGATATAATCAATAAAATGTAAAAAAAAGGGTCAATTAAGTTATTTTTTTCTTTGTATATTAAAAAACATTATGGGGAAAATGCTATTTATTGCAGTTCTTGTAATTATGGACTAGATTTGTATCATAATATGTAAAACGAATGTATTTTTCTAAGTAAAAAAACTATTTACAGCCTTAAGTTTTTGAGATATAGAATGTCTAGTTCAGAATAAATCAGAAAATATTTATCATGTCTTAATAAAAATTGGCCAGAATGTCAGCTGTATGCTAATTTATAATAATTGCTAACTATACTAAAGATATTTAGTAAGTATATCTTGTAAAAATACTTTTTTTGTGGCTTTAATAGCACCGAAAGTTATTGCATATACGCAATACAATATCTAGCCTTCATTTATGGGTTATTTTGAAATAAATTATATACAATTTGTAATGTTTGTATCAGAAATTGCGTAAATACTAATAATCAAGGGTATTCATTGGAATATAACTGAGATAAAAGTCCAATAACAATAAGTATAATTCCTACTATGAAATTCATTAAATTGTGCCTGTTTTCAGACCTACTAAAATGAGTTTACTATATTTGTAGAATCAAATTAGCTATTAATAATTATAAACTATCTTGCGATTACCAAATTGGCCAAGGCGTATTGAAATATGATTAATATTTTCTGATTTATTCTCTACAAGACATTCCATATCTCAAACATTTTAGTCTACAAATACATTTTTTACGTAGACATTTAAATTAATTTTACATATTTTGATCTTAGTCTAGTCCAAAACCACAAAAACAATAATAAACACCATTTCTTCTCCATATTTTAATTTTTTTTTTTATATAAACAAAAATATAATTTAATTGAGCCTTTAGGCTTATTCTTTGCTCTTTATTGATTATATCATAAAAATATATTTGACCCACTGTACCAAAAATTAACTCTGATTTAACTCTGTACAGCCTTTATTAATAATACGAACAAAAAATTTAAAAATTTTGAAAACATATTCCATTTCTTTAAATATTTAAAATAGTTCGTCATATTTGGTCTTATAATTATTTCATTCGAAGCTCAAGAAAAAGTCCCATTATTTTTGCATAGAAGTAACGGATCCATTTTTTTTACATGTAAAAAAAAATGCCTTACTTATCTTCATATGTGTGCAAAATATTTTTGGGATTGCACTTGTAGTTCCATAGAAATATAAAAAACTATTTTGGTCTTATAAATATTTCGGGGATTATTACCGTCTTTTTTACAATTAACTCAGTTGTTTAATTTTGCATTAAAATTTAATATATATGTTCAAGAAAAAATAAAATAAAAAATAAATTTTGTATGATTTTTTTCCTATACACATTTTTAATTCATTCAATCATTTACTTGATTGATTTAATTAATTTATTAATTGGGAATTTTTTTCTGTATTGTATTTTTTATAGTTTTTAGTAACTGATATAATCATTTTGATGAGAGGTGCAAATTTAAACAAGTTTATAATTGAATGAATTATTTTCATATATATTTGTGAATTGGTGACTTTTTTCTGTGTATAAATATTGTTTTAAATTAAATAAAATACTTTTCTTTTTTAATATGATTAATTTTGTTGATTTTAGGAAAAAAAGCAACCTATTTATATAATATTTTAAATTGTTTCTTTTATAAAAATAAAAATAAAAAAATGCACCTTTATTGAGTAAGCTTTTCAGTGAGCAGTACAATTTTGCTTAGCCTGTAACTTCTTTAAATAGTTTCAATTGACTTTGAGCAGAATATATATTAATTCTTAGAGACTATATAATCTATTTAAGTTTACAAATCCATTTTTATATCGTGTTACCTTTTTATTTCTAATAACAACTGAATTAAGTTTTTGGCGGAAGTCCTTTTTTGTATACGTAATTTTTGAAATAGTGTCTCCTAAATAAATGTGTACACCTTAATTAGGCAGTATTATATAATATGTATTATAAAATAGAGTTACTGTTCATTTTTCTTATTCCAAAAAAATTTTAAATTTATTGTATCGGGGTATATTATTACAAATCATAATTTCTATTAAAACAACTACAAGTAAAAGAAAAAATAAAAACAAAATTTATAAGTAATGCTTTATTTAGATATTTTTACTATAAAACTGCTAATTACTTAAAAATTTCGCAATAAATTTTAAAATTTTGTAACAATTTTTAGAATTGAAAATTTTATTGCTTTTCATATGCACGCTTTCATATAGATAATATACAATATTTTTCTAATTTTTGCGAAAAGAAAGAAATTCACATCTTCTAAAGTACAGATGTTTGTTAGTAGCCATATGTGCTAACAATGTTACGAAACTAGTTTTGTTGTAGATTTAATACTTTACAAAATAATTCAACATTTAGGATAACTCTAATTTTGTTGCTTATGTTCTGCACAGCACTGTAGGTAGTCCTTGTAAATCTTTTCAAAAAACATGCTTACATAGGTAGGTTTTTTGTTTTAGTTTAAGAGATAGTTAGATTGAAGTAAATTTTAATCTCATTTTTAGCCTCGTTTTTTGTAAGTTGTTTAAACTGGTGTCCTTAATTTGGTTTCTTTGAAAATATCCACTAGATTTTTTTAAAAAAATTTAAATAATATTGCTGCAAGAATCTTATAAATATATCTATCCGATAAAATGTTGTAATAATCTGAATTTGAAACTTTAAAAAATTCACATTTTTGGGGTTATTTTTCAAAAAGGTGATAATATTCTTTCACTATTAAAATATGTTTTTTGTTCCTGACTACAGAATTACGGTTTGGGTAATGGTTTCTCCCCAAGCCCTATTCAAATTCTGTAAGGCCGAGATGTTGGTTAAATACACAAAAAAAAAAAAAAAAAATCTGTGCCACGCTGGGTGATCATTTAAATAAAAAAAAAAAAGTTTTTCATACAAGTTTTCACCGTATTGGCATTTTGGTACAAAAAGGGAGATTTTTTAATTTCGTGATTTTCAAAGCTAATTTGAAAATCTATATTGTGCCAAAATATTATTGGAATATCTCTACTTATTTAAATTTGATTTAGGACCAAATATTTACATTATATCTCAAAAATATGCTTAAAATTTAAATTTTAAATTTTTCGGTTTATAGTCAGGAGAAATTTCGGTTATTAACTTTTTGGTTTGTGTATTATTATTTAAAATAGATAAATTAATAATAGTCTAATAGTAAAAAATCTACGGTTGAACTATATGTTTTGCAAATTAAAAAAAATATTAAAAAATATTTGATAACACCATGTCTCATTTCTATGACAAAGATTTTCTATAAAGATTTTTCTATTTAACAAAACTATTTAAATACTTGTATCATTTCAATATGCTAATTTCTTTTCACTTTGAACTTCAAAATCCACATGTCTTAAAGTAAGTATGCACACGTCGTGATTAAAATTATTTGACAAAAAGCCAAGGATTTTATTTTTAAATTGAATAAATATTTGTATTTGTTGGGTCTGCTGTGAAATATTGTGTTCGCATTAAGTCTAGCATGAAAATAAAAACAAACACCTATTCACACCCTCAAAAACTCAAAACACTCCCCAAAGACATATCACTGACATACAGTTTTGTTAGTAGCAATTTTTACATTTTTGACAGTACTTTTTATATTCTTAAAAAAGTTATTTAAAAAATTTTAGGTCAGTTAAAAGTTTCGTACTGATTGTTTCTCAGTCTTTTCAGAAAATTTTTTATGAAGTTCATAAAATGAAAGCAGCATTCAGAACTGTTGGGTACATCTTTTCAGTAGACTTATATTACTCGTATATAGAGGGGGTCTGTTTATAATGGTATAGTTACTACATACGAAATCAACCTAACATGTTGCTTTATTACTGTGTAAATAAAATTGTTTTAAATAAACTATTTCAATTTATCAAAACCATTTTCTTTTTAATTGATACTTGAAAAATTATTGTAGCCTTTTTGATTATTTACGGCTTTTTCAGATTGACCTCGATTAAAATTCTACACATGCAGACATGCAATATGAGTCTAAACAATAATATTGTTCCCAACAACACATATACATGTGAATGAAAAATATATAAAATAATGTGTAGAAGTATGAGTACAAAAAAGGAATTGTTTACCATCATCATTATCTAGTGAAAACTTTGAATTCATTCAAGTAGAAACAAAATCCTATAATCTTTAAGCATTTCCGCCATCATCCATTTATCTATACCAGAAGGTATGTAACTTGAGAACAACATTTACAAAAACAAAAATAACAGCGACAGTGACAACGACAATATCTAAGACTAGTAAGTAAAACTAAAGTAGCTAAAAGCATTAAAAACATCATCACCAGCAGTACAAGTAACAAAATGAAGAGGCAGGAAAGAAGTGGAAGAATTGCTAATAGAAGAATCTTTGCTACAGAAAAAACCAAATTTGTTGGTTACTTTAACGTTCTTATAGTTAGTTAGAATGTACTCTCATGTACCAAGACTATGATGAGTAGCAGTGGCACTTACATACAATACTTACTCCAACAACTTGTTAGTTTTATTTAAAGCAAATCGCTATGATGGATTGATTGCTTAAGGATCTAATCTAAGTACTAGCCAGAGTTTAAATATAAAAGGGAGGAAGAAAAGAAAGTATGAGATAGTAATAAAATACATTTTTATCAAACTCTTTCAAAATAATGCGTATAGACAAAATTAATCTGTCATTCAGATTGTAATCAGAGATTATTATCTTAGTATTATCTTAGTTAATTTGTCAAGTTACTTGGCTACTCAATTAAATAAATTAAGTAAACATAAGTAAAAAAATAAATTTTGATATGAAATAATTTGCTTAGAAGAATATAAACAATAAATTTTCTATTTATTTTTATTTACAAAAATTTATTTATCGAGAATTTTTTGTAAATAAATTTATCAATAATTTTCTATAGTAAATTTTTTTGTTTAGCAAAAATTTTATTATAAGAAAATTTATTTTTTCACAATTGCTCTATAAGGAAATTTAAATTTTTTGTAAGAAAATTTATTAATAGAAATATTTTTTACAGGGATTTTGTAATTGTTAAGTTTTCTTTAAGAATTAATTAGTCTATCCATAAGAAAATAAATGAATTTAAAAAAAATATCGTCCATTCCACGAGAGATTTATAAAAAATTGCCATTTTTTTTACGGATTGTCATCCGTTTTTGTTTATATTTATATTTATTTTTTTGATTTCGAAAAATTCACGATTTTCATTTTCCGAAAAGTCAAAAAAAAAAAAAAAAAAATATGGGAAACGGATTTAAATGATTTAAACTGTGTGTTGAGGATGAATATGTCCTCTTTAAATGTAATAATTTAATTTTCTTTTAATATGTTATTAAGCAATATCTTTACTATAAAATATAAATAAATCTGGGAGAAGAAAATCTACAATTTTCAAGATTTTATTTTTTTTTTTTAAATTACCATAACATTTTTCATACAAAAATGAAAATTTTTTATAAATTTTTGATTTAAAATTTTTTAAAATTAAAATTTTACCATCTTACCGACAAATAATAAATTTTTCGCCTTAAAGTATGCTTTTCTATTTTCACATTTATAAATCAAAATTTTTTTCATTTGAATACGAAAAAAATTCAGTCATAGCAAGCTTTGCTTTAAAAAAATAAACAACAACAACAGCTGTTGCACAGTACACAGAGGGCCAGAGAGATAGATTTTTGGCCATAAGTCGATTTTAAGAATTTGAAAATAACGAATATGGCAAATTATTAGGAACATTTAAAAGCTTGTTTTCCGAAAATTTTTTTTGTTATCCATCTACACCATTTCCTTCTGTATCGATCCAAAGTTAAAAAAGTTGTTAGAAATTAATTTTATTGAAGGGCAATTTTTTTGGTTTTTGCTACATATTTTTATGACAAAAGCTGAAATTTTTTTTTCGCATCAATTTACATCTAAATCGGCAATTATAACAAAAATAACCCGAGTTGAAATTATTTACATATAGTATTTTTTTTTTTTTTAAATTTTAATCAAATAAGTTAAAATTTTATTAATATTAACCTTCTTCCGAAGAAATCCACACAAATCCTCAGTCCGATAAAAGCAATTTTTTCTATTTTTATATCTAATGGAATGTTAGTTTTTGAAAAAAGTTGCCCAAACTTGCTCCAAATGATAAATGACCATATCGCACCAATTTATAATAGTGTTCCTAGATATCAAAATAACATAAATTTTAATAAAACATTTAGATATTTTTTCAAATAAATAATTATCCAGTGTATTTACACAAACATTGATACTTTCGATATAATTATAGATGCAGTTAATTTTCTATCTCTATCTAAAAGAAGAAAAACAGTATGGAAATTGGTCGAGATTCGTCAATTATTTCAACTCACTCCCATACAAATACCCCACGAATAGGGTTTTAACGCTTAGAAATTCTTTATTTATATCACTATTTCAATAAAATTCAATACAAATAAGTTTAATACATTATTAAATCAGAGTACTAAATATCAGGAAGATCGGTCCACAATTAGGCATAGCTCCCATATAAAGCCCACTTTCGAAAATCACTATAACTCCCAAAATCCAATATGAATTACAGTGTAATGGCAATATTTGACACAATTAACTTTAAAATCAGTAAAAATCATATAAACTAATTTCATATTAGGCCCATTTTCGAAATTTTCGGAATTAATTTTAATGCACAAACGCAATGGTGTAGGGTGTTATATTGTCGGAATAGACCGACTATAACTTTCTTACTTGATTTTTTAATGTTTGTTCTTGAACTCAGTAAAATCAAAAACAAGCTGAAAACTTAATTTTAGAAAGATACAGCAACAAAACATTTTGGACGCCATATTGTTTCCGCCATTTTGCATTTTTTTAATATTTTTTATAATTTTATAGAATACAGATTTCAAAGTATTCTTGTATTTGGTTTTTGACACGTTTATCGATTATAAAAAAAAAATATATATTTTTGAAGAAATTAACATATCTTAAAGAAACATGTTGAGTCCGCCATTTTGTTTTTTCAAATTCTGATTTCAGTTTCAAATTAAGTAACTCTAAAACTGCCCATACACAAAATTTTAGCTGGATCAGAAAATTTTTTAAAAATGTTGGCAGCCATTTTGGTTCCGCCATTTTGAATTTTTTATTTTTAAGTTCATTTTTGGAATCAGCAAGTCCAATAACCTTGAAATATGCATTTTTTGCCATATCCGACAACGATAAAGGGTTTTGGCTAAAAATCGATCTCTCTGGCCCTCTGTGCAGTGGTGTCAAGCGCAAATTTTTTGGTAATAAATCTGTATCTCCTAAACTACTGGTTGGATTAAATTGAAATGTATGAAAGAGTTGCAGAGGAGGACCTAAGTTTTGAGAAAAATCACCTTGTAGTCACCCTGTGATAACACAAGAAAATCTACAGGGTGTCAAAATTGACTACCTCGAGTATGTAAAAGTTTAAAAAAAATCGTAACTTATACAAATGAAGTCCGATTTTAAAGATTTTTATATTTCTGTAAAGTGCTTGGCAAGATAAAGAAAAAATAAGCTTACTCACCCAATTTATCTCTTACAGTTAAAAAGATATTTACACTTGAATTTTTAATTTTTGATTTTTTGCCTCGACTTTCCTTCGTTTTTCGGAAATAAGTCTTAGGTATATGAGGTAAAATTTTTTTAAAAATACTTTGTAATTTGCTATATATTTTAAAATAACATGCTGAAAGAATTTTTGGATTATCTCAATGCGTCTAGACGTGAAAAATTTTCAAAGTCAGCACTCTGAAATTGGTATGAAAAATGGCTATTTTTTACAAAAATATAGTATAATTCTTTCACGTTTTTCTCAAAGTTCCGTTAAAGAAAAAATTTATTTCTTTATATATTTCAAAAGACAAGGCTTCATAAATGACTAATGTAGAAATATTATCTGATTTAGGCTTGCACCCTACATCAGGCATTGATCGAAAATGGTGAATTTTAGAAAAAGTTAAATTTTTTATCGATTAATAAAAAAAATGTCACGCGAGTTCTTTTAAATTTTTTGATGATATTTCATAAAAAATAGAACCGTTCATAATATTGCAATGAAATTTAAAACAGTTATTACTGAGATATTTTCCAAAATATTTTAAAAGATTTGAAGTTTCTAATCGGTATGTGGACAGAAGGAGAACCTCCGAAAGTGGCAAACTCTTTTAATTTTTTCTTATATAATATCCGAGGTGACCCATATATATATAAAATGTGCTGCAGCACACATTTACTATGGAAATTAAGGAAAGGGGGTCAAGTTTCAGTAAGTATTTAAATGATTGTGTAAAGGATTTATGCAAGTATTTGATATCATTGGAAAGGATATTACTTGAAAAATGATAATATGTAAATAATAGAGTATTTAAACAAAATCTTTTAAGTCAATTGACCAAAAAACGAAAAATTTTTGTATTTAGTGTTATTTTTCGAAAAAAAAATAAAAAAAATAAAAAATTTAATATTTGAACTTAAATAAAATCTACATTAATTAAGCTGTCATTATCAAATTTTAGTATAATATAATAAAAGTTGTCCTTAAAAGGAAAAAGTAAATAGATTTCCACTTTCTTACTTTAAAATACCCAAAATTCCAGATCGGGGAAAGCTTCCTTCAAAAAATGACTTTTTTCATTGAAATGGTCACCCTGTCGTTATAAGAGGCCTCCGTCAGAAAATACTTTTTGGGTGTATAGCTTACATATAGGGCTAAAAAACTAAAGTAATTTTAAGTCAATCCCAGCTTTGCGATTTGAGAACATAACAAAAAAAGCTAAATACTAAAATTTACTAAATTTGGATAGGGCTCGAGGGCAGACCTTTGTCCCTAACTCCTCCGGATTTACTTTGCACGCATTCACATTAAGATTTCTTTTGAAAACATTAAAAAAATTATAAAGCTCAGAACAAATTTTATCATTGAATAAATATTGCCAACTTTTTGGAAAAAACACAAAAAATTTAAATTTTTTTTTAAAGTTTCAAATTTAGATTAATATAACTTTTTAACGGATTTATATAATTATATGATTCTCTCAGTAATATTATTTAGAATTTTATAAGGAATCTGGCAAATATTTTAGAAAAATTCTAGGGGAAAAATTAAGCCCGCCAAGTTTGAAAAACAAAAAAAAAAAAAAAAAAAAGCGAGGCTAAAAATGAGGTAAACATTTATTTCGACCCGAATATCTCTTAAACTAAAAGAGATAACCTACACATGTAAGCGTATTTTTTATAGAGATTTATAAGGACTATCTATATATAAAACTTCTTTTCTGTAATATCATAAATTAATGTTTGGCGATTTTTTAAAAAAATGACATACCCGAAATGAGCAACTTCCCCCCTAACTCTCTAGGGGTCTGTACTCCTCCAAATAGAGAAATATACTTTCAGAAAATGAATTAATCGATAGATTTTATTTAAGAGAATTTATTAATCGTTAAATTTGTATTAATCGTAAAATTACCTATTAGAAAATTTATTAATCGATAAACTTTCTATAAAAACTTTTATAAGTAACAAATGTATTTATCGATAAATTTATTAATCGGCAAATTTTTTACACAAGTTTTGTTAATCAATAATTAAATAACCTTTATTTTTTTTTAAAAGAAAATTTATTATTCGATTTATTTTCCATCAGAAGATTTTAGTAATCGATTGATTTTCTATAAGAAAATTCATTAATTAATTCATTTTCTATATGAAAATAGATAAATTTTCTAAAACGAAATGTATACATTTCTATGAGGAAATTTATAAATATATCCAAGAAAATTAAGTAATCGATAAATTCCATAAAAGAAAATTTATTAATCGATAAATTTCCTACAACAAAATTTATTGATCGATCAATTTTCTATTACGAAATGAATTAATCGATAAATTGGTTTAAAATAGTTATTAACCGAGAAATTTTCTGTAAGAAATGTTAAAAAAATTTATTAGTCAATAGATTTCCTATAAAAAAAATTTATTATTCAATAATTGATAAATTTTCCATAAGAGAATTTATTAATCGATAGATTTCTTATAAGGAAATTTATTAATCGTTAAATTAACAATTTCTATAAGTAAAAGAACATTTTCTTTAGGAAAATTTATTAGTTAATCCGTTTTCTATAGGAAAATTTATTAATCGTTATCTATAAAAAATTCAATAATTTATAAATTGTTATAAGAAACTTTAAGCATTTTTAATAAATTGTTTTTTTGATTAATATTCTTATTAAAGAAAAATGTGAGTGATTCCATATCAAAACGGACAAAAAACAGACATTTTCGGATTTGATATTAAGTAAACGTTATTCAAATTACAATTTTTCTGAGTAAAGGATTCTCCCGGTCCAAAAATATGACGTTTCAAAAATCAAAAAGCGGTTGAATTTTTTCCAAAAGTAATCACACACACAGAAAAAAGATTGGTTGGAAAACGGTTATATCAATGGACTTTTTATTAGAACAACCAATATTATATTAATATTATTAAAAATTCGTTAATTCAACAAGATTTTTATATTTATAAACATTTTACTGGTATTAATATGGAATTAGGTTTACTACAAAAGTAAATTTAATCAGATGAACCAATATGTGCTTTTTTATATTTAGTTTAACAAATTCAATCAATATAACCGAATTTCAGTACAATGATTTGGTAGTTCCAACCATATTATAATTATGATTAAGAAAAAATAAATAAAATTCGGTGTTTTCAATAAAATTTTTATATTTTGATAATCTGTTGACATATAAAAAATAAATTATTTCAAAAACAATTGAGCTTAAATATTTGGAAATTTTTATTTTATATAAAAACAAATAATTTAAAATAAATAGAAAAAGATATTACGGAGACTTTTAATTAGTAGCTTCAAGAGTGTTGGTGGTAAGTATAAGTACATACATATGAATGTACAATGCATATATATATATATATATATATATGTATATTAATTATATTATATATATATTTATATGCAACAGAGCTAAACTTTATGTGTATGTAGGCAGTAGCATCATATATCCCAGAAGTTGATTTCAATTTCGTAATAAGTGGAATTCCTTTCATAGTCCTTAACAAATCAACCGGAATAGCCATAGATAAAGGATAAGTACATAAAATGTTAACGAAAACCATCATCTTCTTTTTTGGATTTCTTTTAAAGACGCCAATTTTTTACTTTAATTAGTTGAGAGTGACGATGGATAAGCCCATCAACTTGATAACAGGTCGATCTTTGTGAGACTTTGTGTTCGTTTTTAACATTTTCATAACAAAGGTAGGAAATGCTTCACAAAATGTATCAGTATTCTTTAGAAAATGTTGTTAAATTTTTCTTTTTAACAGATTTCCATCTATCTATTATGAGTAAAATGGACAATTCATAGCCAATCAGCAATTTGTACTGTTATTAACGATTTCAAGACTTAAAGAAGACGGAAAGGATATTTTATCAAGGGTAATCAAATATCAAAGATGAGTTTTTTGTTAGTACATTATCTTAAAAGTATTTATGTGTTCAAAAATTTTGCCTATTTATTGTCGTTAAATAAAACAAATTAAAAAAAATTGTTTAGTTTTCATTCACAATAGTGTTAAACCCCAGAACAGAATTGTTTTTGAAAATAGTTCTGTATACCGAATGCATATAGTAGTGCCAACCGAATTACCTGTTAGTACCTGCAACCGACCAAATTCGATTGGCAAAAAATTCAGTTGCAACAATGAATCTGTTTTCTCTGTGCACTTTATTGTTCATAACTTCTAAAATATACATTGTTCAATTCTTATTTTTATTTCATTTAATAGAAAAACACATTGACTATAAAACGACAAGTAAAACCTTTATATACTTCGAAAGTTCAAAGGTAAAAATTGATAATATAAAGATTAAAGCTTAATATCTCAAAAAACGGTATTTTAAAATTCTTAAAAAATACATATATTGATAATAGAACCCTACTCTATATTTGTGCCAAATTTCAAGTTGGAGCAGTGATGTCAGATGGAGGGAATTTTCCTTTTTAAGGGAATTTTTAAGGCAAATTTTAGTCTAAGGGAAAGAAGGAGGGAATTTTAATTTTTGTCAAAATAAATGGAATTTTAAAACGTATAAACTTACCTCAAAAAATGATATACATTTTAAATAAAAAAGCAAATTAAGTATTATCATACACAGTCATTTAAAAAAAATAAATTTTAATTTGCCGAATGGATATTTTCAGTATTCTCGTTCTTTGTTTTTTATTGAATTACAAAGAAAAACTACATTTATGACAATTTCAATACATATTTTACTAAAATTTGTTTAGTTTTTATTAAAAAATAGCGATTTTAAGGAGGAGGGAAAAATGGAGGGAAATTTTTCTGTAAAAAAAGGGAAAAAAATGGAATTTTTCAACTAAACAGAGGGATTTTTCTTAAATTTTATCTGGCATCACTGAGTTGGAGCCTCTATTGATTTAGGAGTTATAAAGCAAAATACAGAAAAAAACACATTTTTTGTATGTAAAATTTAAAATATTTACAAACATTATTTTGGAATTATTTTTTTCTAAAAGCACATATTAAAAAAAAAAAAAAAAATAAAAAAATAAAATTTTATGTACAGTTTATATTTTGTTACACAACTTCTGAACTAAATGAGTGTCCAACATGAAATTTTGCACAAGCATAAAGTAGAGTTGTATTAATATTATATGATTTTTTTTAGCATTTTAAAAATATCTTTTTCGGAGATATAACGGTTTATTTTTTGTAAGTCTTATTTTGACCTTTGAACTTTCGATGTATATTAACTCACTATATATCATTTTTGAGATAATGTCCTTGTTTATAAAATTATACTAAAATTAACTTTTTATTTTCTATAGCTTAGGAGTTATTAATAATTAGATTTTATTTTTGTCTATAACTCCTAAACTAAATAAGGCTCCAACTTGAAATTTTACATCCATATGGAGAAAAATTATGTCAACAATATATAATTTTTTAAGAATTTTAAAAATACCGATTTTTGAGATATAATAGTTTGGATTTTTTTATCTCTTAATTTGACCTTTGAACTTTTGATGCAAAAAACTTTGTATATATCGTTATGAAGGTAATATCTTTGTCTGGAATATGCAGCAACAACTAGAGATCTACCATGTATACTTAAGAAGTTATTAGAAGTTAAATGAGTATTTATTTGTAAAGTTGTTAACATTTTTTCGTTTTTTAAACCGTCATATTTCCGGACCGAAAAGAAATTTCTTGTTATCGGAAACACTTCCAAGGGTCAATGCTTGTAGTCAATTTCATTGAAATCGGAGATGTCAAATCCGATTGCTGTCTGTTTTCACATGGAATCACTCATGTCGAATAATTTTATAGTTTTTAAATTTATTTTTAGGATTATGTTTTACTTAATTTTTTATGAGTAAAAATACATTGATATATAAAGAATAGCTAAAACGCTTATCATAAGCAGTTTAATTTTTTATCTCTTAATTTTTTATATTTTTTAAGAGTGCGATTTCATAAAGATTTCTTAAATTTAAATAAAACTTAAAGTACGCCAAACAATATTAAACTAATTTTAATTTTATTTTATTCCACAATAACTTGATCTTTCCATTAGTCATTATTCAATTAGAAAGAAAAGGAAGGAAACAACTTGCTAATTTATAATAATGATGAAATCATTACATTTTAGTTTCACTTTAATTCTCTTTATTCATTAATATTTGTCCGGTCATCATTATGGTTATTTGTTCTTATTGCTATCATTTTGCAAAACGATGATTAGTAAGAGTTATGTTGGTTTATTGGAGATTTTTCATACTACGGATTTAGAAGTAATTGTACTTACATAGTTAAAATGGAGTTAAAAAGGAGTGTTGAGTATATAAAAAATTGACTTCATTTGAAATTCTTCTTTTTTGAGATTGCTATTTATATTATAAATGGTACACCACTGAAAAGATCTAGTATTTAACGTAAATAGTATATTTTTTGTTCTCTATTGCCTCTCATGTAATTCTTATTTCTTTATAGAGATTATATTCATTATGTGTTTTATATTTTGTATGCTTTAACTGCATATAAATTATGTGTGTATGTATGTGTTTTTTGTTAACTATTTTTAATGTCTGTAGTTACCCAGCAGTTCAAAAGGTGCCAATTTGCCCATTATCACTAGATATATAACTACTTAGACGATTCACTAGTTACCTTTGGTAGTGCAAGTGGTTGATAAACGATCACATTCTGCATTACATTTCACTAGTAAAATAACTACTAAATAATGTTTATTGTTTTAACTAGAAAATATAATATCTAAAAGTAAACTGCCACTTCTATGTTTACATGTAATGCATAGAGTTGCCGTTGAGAGCTTTAAAAGCGTAAATTGAGAAATTTATTCTCGTGTTATATATGAATATGCTGCAAAATTTCTTTTAGTGAATTCACTATTGAATTGTAGTGCAGATAGTGGCATTTCGCTTTCAGAAATTTACATTAATGTATGCCAATTCGCTACAACTATTAATTTAGTGAATTCACTATTGAAATGTAATGAAGTTAGTATCTAATCGGCAAAAAATCTTTAATTTGTCTCTAGAATTAAACTTGATTATATAGGAATTCCTTATAACTATTACATTAGTGAATACACTATTGAATTGTATTGAAATTGTTGGCTCTTCGTTTTCAGAAATTCACAAAGTGTACGATTTCGTTACAACTATTAATTTATTAAATTCACTATTGAAATATAATGTAATAAGTGGCCAATTAGCCAAAAAGTATTGCATTTATCTATAGAAATTCCCTACATTGTAAACAAATTCGATACAACTATTTTGTTAGTGAATACACAATTCATTTTTACAATTATTGATTTATTTTATTATTCAAATGTAAATATATTTAAGGAATGGTAGTCTGTTTTTATCATATTTTTAAAACTATTTTCCTATAAGTGCCTCTATGTACAATATAAGTTCTCAAATTCTTTGGTCGGTATATACAGTTATTTTGCAAAATTTATAAGAGATATACACAGAAAATTCAAAAAATAAAATCAATCAACAAATATGTTAGTATATAATTCATTCAATCAACAACTTGTTTAAATTTGCTCCTCTCACCAAATGATTATATCAATTACTAAAAACTGTAAAAAATACAAAACAGAAAAAAATTCCCAATTAATAGATTAATTAAGTCAATTAAGTGGGTGATTGAATAAATTAATAATTTAAATGAGTAAAAAAATTATTACTAAAATTTAATTCTTATTTGAATATATTTATTACGTTTTGAAGCAAAATTAAACAACTTTATTAATTAAAAAATATATGGTAATAATTTTTTCTGTGTATAAGCTAAAAAAGTCAATACCCCAACAAACCAAGAAACGATACAGTATCATTTATGATATCATAATTTTAAAATTATATGATTAAATATCGAAATTATATTTTCCTTAGAAAAAAACTTCAAACATTTTCAGAAAAATAAAATTAAATTGAAAATTTTTGTATTAGAAAAATATTTTATGTTATGCTTTATATGGGAATTGAATTTTTACAGCTAAATTTGGTAGAATTGCAAAAAATTAACACGTATAAGATGAAGAAACCAATATCAGCCCGGATTTAAAGGGAGGCTTGTATTCGGATTGCAAAAGTTTCGTTATTCATGTAAAATGATTTGGAGCTGGATGAACTTTGGATTATTATGGCTATTTTATTAACTTTTGATAACATATTTAGGATATAATATATTAATCCAATCTTAGCATATATGTATGTATATATTTTGCAATATATTGCTAAATTATCGCGCTGCTTAAATTAAATGATATCATTACTAATATCGTTATTTTCAAAAATTATGATATAATTTTCGAGTGTACCTTTTAGAAAGCAACCTATATCATTTTAGAATTATAAATGATATCATTCTCGGGCTTCTATACCACCGAAATGATATCGTAATGATATCATTACGATATCATTTGGTTTGTTGGGTACATTATTAAACTTTTTTATATATGTAATTTATTAACAAAAATATTTAATACTAGCTTTTTCCAGTGCGTTTCGCTACCCCATTTAACGCCACAACTAATATTTACTTTATATGTGGGCTTCTACTCCCCTCGCACCTATTCGAATTTTAATATGAAAATTACAACAAAAATTTTTAAGACTTTCACTATAATACTCATTTAGATACGCGAAAATTAATATATTTTTTTATATCCATTTTCATTTTATCAAAGCGATATAATAAGCTGGACGTTCATATGAAGATTGATGGTTTTCACCATAATAGTTATTCAGATTATCACTCCCCTGCTACGATAAAAAAAAGATATATCATATTTGAAGTTAGTGACAATTTATTTATATGAAACTATTTTTTATTTAATTATTAAATAAATTATAACAAAAATAGTAAAAAAAATTGTTCCATTGAATATTGAGATTAGGACCCTAATAAATTTAAAGTAAAAAATAAAAATAAAAAACATATAATCGGCCTAACCCGATAATACCCCAATCACCTATGGTAGTGTAGAGTTTAATTATCGAGACAAAAGTTGCAGGAACAACATAATAAAATACCTAATCATTAGCTTTTATTTATTTATTTATTTATTTTTTAAAAATTTTGTGAAATCATTAAAATATAAAGTTTTTTTCTTTAAAAACTGTTAAAAAAAAGTAAAAAGAAAAAATCTTTCATAGGACAACATTACACTTAATACATTATTATATATAATATCTTATATTAGTTACTTTTAATAATTTAACTGTTTGTTAAATGTTCACATTTTGTCTAAATAAATAATATAAAAATAAAAAAGTATACGTTTAAATTACCAATTCACTAACTACATGTAATGCCTAAAATCGCCGTTAGTATTTTGTTAAATAAGAAATTTTATGTAAATTCATAATCAAACCCATATATAAATTGCCAATTCACTAACTACATGTAATGCACAAATTCCCCATTATTGTTTTCATAATACGTTTTCTCTTAATTCATAAACAAAACCATACATAAATAGCCAATTCACTAACTACATGTAATGCAGAAATTCGCCGTTAGTATTTTAGTATAATTTTCTTGGCACAGATGATGCATACATTACAACAAATATTCTCTTGAAATTGAAAACAGCACATAGCAGAATGTTAAATAAAGAGATCAATAGCCCAGTGGTTAATACGCGTGCCTACAAACCAGAAGGTTAGAAGTTCAAGCCCAGCTGAAGACATCGATGAATAAAAATATAAAATAAAAACATCAGAAAATTCTTTAAAAAAAAACTAAATTAATAAAATAAAAAAACAATAATTACTTATCAGGGAAATTAAAACTTTAAAAATACAAAATAAAAGTACAATTTTATTTTTTCAACTTTTTCGTCCCAAATACTAGAGTTTTTGTACTACTGAAAATACTAGTGACTTGTTATGCTGATAGTGCTAGTTTCTTACGAACAGTTCAATGTGTAGTATTATGTTTCATTCGAAATAACTAGAAAAATGGCACCATCCAAACTACTAGTGAATAGTAATGCAAAGGGTGGCCAATTGGTTACCTCCAATGACATCCCCATGTTAAATTCACCAGTTAAAAGTATTGTGAGTGGGTTGAAAAGTAACTAGTGGTAGTTCTTAGTGGCTAACGAATTCGACGTAACGGAACTAGTTCGGCGAACTGCTGGGTAGGCACTTATAATCCCTAATGTGTTCTCGTTTTAATGTGAAATGTATAAAAAATAGCTAAAAATAAAAATAACTATTTAGTTATAATACGTGAGCAAAGTGTATTCTAATTTAGGTTATTCAGTAGGTATAGCAACGTAAATTTACAAGTATATGTTTGAAATAGGGAAACGTTTCTTTTGATTTTAATAATAAAACAAAAATATTATGCTATACCACAATTATTTTTTTAAAATTTTTCCAACATCAACATGTTTAAGGTAGGGTCGCATTAGGAAAATATTTGAACTATTATTTGGCTAAACTAATTTAATATTGAATTATAAAATATTAATATTTTTGTAATGCCTTAAATTTAATATATCGGTAAGTTTACAACTTACACTATGAAACAAATTGATAATCATCGAGTGGGGACGGAATCATTCCGATTGCAGTTGATAGCTCTTTACGATTTGTACAAAACTTTTAATTTTTTGTTATATTTCATTGCCTAGTTTAAGGAGTTTATATAAGAAATGAGGGAAAATTTCATAATTTTCGTTTTTAACAACATATGATAAGTCGGATGAATTTTTCATTTTCGGAGACCCCTAGTGAAATTTTACGAAGAAAATATTTATAGAACATTTTAACTCATTAAACTCAAGTTTAAATCGACTTGCATGTCATTTCCTTAAAACGGACTTGAAATGACCCCTAATAAGGTAAGATATTTAAGTTCTAATGAAATATTCCCCTTTAAATGCTCTAAACATTTATAGAGAATTATTTTATTTAGAAATAGAAAAGTTTAAGTGGTCATAAAACAAAAATATTGTCTACAAGCGAAAAATCCTTTGGAGGGCTTATTACACATATCAAGAGCTATCAATTGCAATCGGAATGATTCCGCCCCCAAAATACTGTTGCACCTGAGGTCAATCAAAAATATGAACAAATTATATTTTTCCACTTTGATATTTGAATTTTAACAGCATATTTTTGTACTTTTGGGTTAAGCAGCATATTTTGTCATGCCATTCCAATTATAACAATTGGAATGGTATATTTTATACTTAATACTTATTACCATATTTTACACTTAGTAGGACAATTTTTAATATTTTACTCCAAATATAATTTTTTAAACAATTTTCCATTAGTAAAATTTTAATTTTCTGTCGCTAACAATTTTCAAATTCGATTCCCTAATAATTTTCATAAATGATATAAATTTACAGAAATTTTGTAATTGATTGCTGAATATTGTGACTATGTTTAAGTGCAAAAAGAAAATATTTTTTAGCAATTGCTAATAAAAATCAAGTCATTTATTTTTAGCGTAAATAACACAGGTTTACAAAATTAAAAAATTTGCGGCACGTGGTTTCTCAGTCAATTCGGATACTCGGTTTTAATAGCTACTATGCTTCTAATACACTCTTTTTGAATTGACTATAGTTTTCGCAATAAATCGCGAATTGAAAAATTAAGGAGGTTGTACCATTTATTGAAGCATATCTCGAAAACGACTTGTCTTATTTTATTCAAAAAAATTTCCAAAAAATCTAATTAAAATTGTCTTCATATTCTTTTAAATGCGGACAACAGTTAAGTCAATTTTCGAAAAAAAAAAAAAATTTAATTTTATACAAAATTTAATATAATTATTTTTATTATTATTACGAGCAGTATACCCGCTACTTCGTTAGCGTAGATTCTTTTTAAGAAAAATCATACTATATTATAAACTGAAATTGTGTTAAGTTTTAATTTTATAACCATAAATTTTTGAACAACATTTCTAATAGCATAAATACAGTGCGCTTCGCTACCCCATTATATTGAAATAAAATAAAAGCATCGAAACAAAATTCTAAAACAGACAGACCGATCTTGAAGTATTCCTACATAGATGAAATAAAAACTTGGTAGCCTTTTTATTTATAAAAAAAAAAAACAAAAATGAAATACCAAAAGTTAAGAAATCCATAAAATTCAACTATGACTCCTATCTCCTGTGGAATCAGTTACAATATTGGTGTTCTCTCAGCATTACATACAATAAACTTTTTAAATATTTAATTTCATGTTTCTAGGTTCAATTTTGTAGAAAATTCAAAAAGTACCATTAGAAGAATGAAAAAGTACCACAAAATCCGCTAATCTAAGTTATCACTAACTCTGGAATATAGTAAAAAATGCATCATTTCATTTGAATAATATATAATTTCCCGATTTTATCCCCTTTTTGGTACTTTTTATTCCCCCTGAATATAACAATGATTGTTTTTCAATGAATTTCTATATTGTACTGGGATCTAATATTAAAATATTCATATGTATGTGTCAGTATAAAGAAAAAAATATTTTGTGAAAAGAGTACCAAAATCAGGTACGATTTTTACCCCTTAAACGTTCGAATTTCCAGAAAAATACCAAACTTGTATTCGCCAATTTTTGCTGAGATACTAATTTTATGCACATTTTATTTCTATGCTTATAGTTTTTACCCGTTTTTTCCCTAAAAGTGCCGAATTTCAAAAAAATACCAGACACCTATTCGATAATTTTTCAAATGAATAACGATAACAATTCAACTTTTTTGTATCTCTATTAGTTTAGGAGATATAAGGTTACCGATTTTACCCGTTTTTACCTAAACATTCGAATTTCCAAAAATCCCGTCTTAGTGGATCTATTCGGTAGGAGACCAATCTACAGTCCATATTTAATTTTCTAGCTTTAACCGCTTGGTCTGTGCGATGATGAATCACCAAGTAAGTCAGTAGTCAATCACTCAGCCATTACTTTTTTATATATCGAGGGTCTATATTCAAAACGGTCCTCATGCAAAGCACCATTGTTCAGGAGAACATAAAAACTGTTTATTTCCCTAATTTTTCAATATTTTGCAATCCGTTCTTCTACGAGTTATTAATATTACGTCTACAAAACCTCACAGTAAAAAATAAATCTTTAAACTCCATTATTCGCGAAGTTAAGGTAGATAGCCCGTTTTGTCTTAATTATTTTTAATGTTTATTATAAAATGTTCATATAGCCCGTTTTATTTATTGGAAATTAAAGAAGTAAAGCATAATATTTTTGAAAAAAAAAAAAAAAAAAATTGACAATATGTTAAATTTATGATATCATACCAACCGGGAGATAAGAAAACGTGAAATTTTGTGGTTGGCTGGACCATTTTTATTAATCGTTAAAAATTTCAAATAACAGGAATGTTTACTAAAAGGACGAAAATGTGTTCAAAATTAAAATTATAAATTAAATTTAAAAAAACAAGAGCGAATATTCGGCCCGACCGAATCTATATACCCACCATCAACTTTTTCAAATTTTACGTTATATGGGAGGGGGCGGTAAAGTGGGCGGACCACGCCCATTTTTTTGTTTCCGAGTTTACATTGGTCCTTGAACTATTTGAACACAATTTCGTTGATTTTCACCATATATGGGAGGTGGGCGGTAAAGTGGGTGGACCACGACCATTTTTGGTTTCCAAGTTGATATCGATCCCCGAACTATACGTACAAAATTTCGTTGTCATACATGCTTTTGTTGCAGAAATATCAGTTGAAAAGTATAAAACAGACACTCTCTGTTTCTAGTTTTTAGCCCATAACTTTTTTGTTTATTAACCGATTTTGCCCATTTTCAATCCCAAACAAATATAAGACAAATATTTATGCCAAATTTCGTCCTCCTACGTTGCTCCGTTCGAGCCCTATCCTGCTTTCAACAGACGAACGGACATAGCTAGATCGACTCAGAATCTAATCAGGACCCAAAATATATATACTTTGTGGGGTCTTAGATGATTCCTTCGACATGTTACGCACGGAATGACAAAATCAATATACCTCCCATCTTTTTGATGGTGGGTATAAAAATTACATGCGAAAAAAATTGCAAAAAAATTTTTTGCAAGAAAATTTTTGGACCCAATTAACAACACAAAAATGATTAAAACCTGTAAAGACGATGTTTATTGCACTTTTTATTTAATTATCAGTTTTTTAAGAAACTGCTTTTGGTATCTAAGATATTTTGCTTATAATCACGAATTTTATTAATTTTTTTCATTTCTGTTTTTAAATCTAGGGTATAGTGCTCCCACTAAGCTTCATAAAATTTTGATGGGTGTACCTGCCTATGATCTATAAGCATCCAAAAAAGGTTAAAAATCTAACTTCAAAGGCTTTTTTCTTTGGACTGCATTGAGATAGCTAAATTTTTGTGAGATATGTTAAGATTCTAATTCAAAGCGTTTAAAAAAGGTTCAAATTGCAAAGAAAATTCTCCTTATTTATCAATTTTTATTTTTACATTTCTTTGAAAATCAAACAAAAACTTGCATATAGCCCGTTTTGCCTTAAAAAATATACTGTTTGTAGATAGTCCGAAAACAAAAAGTGAAAAATATAGTGTTTCTATTAAGAGTCTGACGAAAAAAATTTTTTTTTCTAAATCTGCATGAGGCCCGATTTGAATATAAGCCCTCGATATATAGAATATAATAGATTATTATTTTGGAGCAAAAGTAAAAGTTAATTTATAATTTTTTTATACCCTTCACCACAAGTGTAAAGGGTATATATAAGTTTGTCATTCCGTTTGTAATTTCTACAATATTCATCTAAGACCCCAAAAAGTATATATATTCTGGATTCTTATTGATAGGGGAGTCGATATAAGGATGTCCGCCTGTCTGTTGAAATCAGTTTTTAGAAAGGCCCAGTTATCGGATATTTATGTTTTATACATGAAATTATAGGAAATATTCCTTAGAAAATTGCTAATAAAAATGAGCAAAATCGGTTGATAAATAACTGAGATATCGAAAAAACTCCGAAAATACTCCCAAAAAATCGTGGGCTTTTCTCGGCTCCTATACAAGCTAGCGTCTTCGTTTTTGCACGAAAAATTCAAAATCTTTCTTAAATTTTTTTTTCTGAAAAAAAATCGGTTCACTATATCCCAGATATCGGCCCAAACGCATTTTTAGACCTCTTGAAGCTCCTATATAAGCTACGGGTTTCGCTATTGAACAGGTTGGTCATAAATATTTTTACAAAATTTCGGTTTTTTAATCAATCAAATTATGGGCCTAAAACTAAAAAAAAATTTTAATAATATAAATACACAGAAAAATATTTATATTAAGCATAGCTGTAACTTATGAATGAAATAAAAAATAAAAATACTTTTTATTTCATTTCTAGTTCTTATTTCTAATTAAAAAATATTTGTTAATCAATCTATTATCTTTTGAATAAAAATATTAAGGATTTCTATTTATACTAAAACAATTGAATTTATTATAAATTTGTATCTGATTGAACAAAATAAATTAAAAATTAAAATATTTTTTTAACCAAAAGAAAAACAAATATATTTTTATAAGAAGATAATTAAAAGTTTTTTATTTGACTATTTTAAAGTTTAATAATATTCATATGTATTTTATTTAAATAAAAAAAGTTCAACAAATTTTTCTGATTTTTATTCAAAAACTTTATATTCAAATAGAAACATTTAAAATAAATATTTTTATTATTTTATTCAACAAAAACTCCAAAAAATAAAAATATTCAGCCTCAAAAGGCTTGAATAACAAAAAATTATACAATTTTTTCAAATATTCAAGTATAAAAAAAATATTTTACTTATTTTTCTTTTTTAAAGTAAATTTAAAACTATTCAAACAAATTCATGTTGAATAAAAGTATTCAAAAGTTTTCTATGAATAAAAAAAATTGAATGTTTTAAAACAGATATTATTTTATTTTTTAAATGGAAAATAAAGTAAAGAACTAAAGAAATAATATATATATTTTAAAATTAGTTAAAGACTTAAGAATTTGATTTATATTTTATAAATTTATATTCGAATACTTTTGTGGAAATATTATTTTATCTAACTTGTTAACAAATGGAATAATATTTAAATAATTTTTATTCAAATTAATTTCAAGTAACTGAAAATCATATTACAAAGAGTATAAAATAATTTTAAAGAAATTTATTTCTAAAAATATAAATATTAAAATAATTTATTTTTAACAAATATTTTGATTGAAAATATTCACAATGAACAGCTATGATATTAAGCAGTGTTTTTTTTTTGTATGGGCAAGTAGTTTAGTAAGCAACAGCAGTAATATAATGATTAACATTGTTGTTCATGTTGTTGTTTGTATATGCAGTCAAATTGTATATGCAGTCAGTTTGTATATATTTACATACATACAAAAATATATAAATATTCAATTGTTGTTGTTGTTTTTATTTTGAAAGCAATGGTTGGTATGAATGTTTTTTTTTTTCATATTCAAATGTTCGTAGTTTGGAAAAAAATTTAGATTTATAATTGTGAAAATATGAAAGCATACGTTAAGGCGAAAATTTTATTATTTGTCGGTAAGACGGTATTATGATGTCGGTAAGATGATAATATGGTAATATAGTAATATGTTAATATGGTGAAGGGTATCAAAGATTCGGCACAGCCGAATCTTTTTTTAATTTCATTCGAAATTTATATTATGATATTTATTTTTTTTGTAATAGCGCAACAAATCAAATTCATAAATGCTAAAAGTCTTAACTTGCATCTACCTTTTGATGTAATCAGAAAAAATATCCTGCAATGAAAAATTATTTAATAATGGAAGCTAAATTTAAAAAATTTAGGTTGATAAATTATATTTTAAGAATATTTTATATTTTATTTCCATAGATTAAGATTACAACAAATAGTAAATATAATAAAGAAAATCTTATGGCTTTGATAGAGAAACATGTTAGGAAGTTATGTATACTTTCTTTTCAATAACGCTAGTGTGTTTCAAACCGCAATAAAATTTAAATGAAAATCTCACAAAATATAAATAAATTTAAATTCAATTCGTTTTTAAATTTATTACACAGAACATTTGCCATAAATTAACATAAGAAAAAAAGTACATAAATTGGTATTTATTTTCAATACATACAAAAGTTTTACAGAATTCGATATAAAAGTGATTTAGCGTCACGTGTTCAAATTAAACTGATCATCCTTTATTTTGTTTTAAATATTTTAAAATAAAAAATAAGAATAAAAAAGAAAATAGCAAAATGAGAACAAATACATTCAAACAATAAAACAAACATTTACAAGGAATACAAATGGCAAAAAGTTATCTTAATCGTATATACATAAATATACTCATACTACTTATACTACAATAGAGACTACTAGATATTGTAAGTAATTTAAACTGAGAAGAGAAAAGAAATCTACTTTTATATGTGCTCGATATATAAAACACGTCCTCAACAGTAGCAAAAACACAGACTTTATATGTTAGTATAAATATAAAATAAAAAGAAATAACCGCATTATAAGCAATATTAAGACGACTTTCTGGATTGCTACATTGAATGTATTAAATTTATAATTTTTAAAACTGTGCTGTCTATATTACAATTTTAAATTTAGAACTACCATTCGTTTTTGGTGATAAAGCAAAATTCTTTTTAGTATTAATTTTTATACAATTTATATTTTGTATGTTAAAAGTTAGACAAAACTTTTCTTCTCATAATATACATTATAAAATAATATTTAGAAACGAAAATGTTAAATATATTTACTCAACTCAAGGATTCATATACATTTACGTTGTATGTTTACTTTTCAAGGGAACATTTTCCAACAAATGAATTACTCAAAAAATTTCTTTTATTTTGTATTTTTTTAAACAATTGTTTATTGTTGTTGTTGTTCAAATATACAGACACAATAAAACATATTTAAACACCATTGTTATGAGTGTTTGCATGTGTGAGGAAATATAAAAGTTTCTACAAGTGTTTTATATGTATTCGTAATGGGAATAAGCATACACACAACCCTACAGACATACAAATGTACATAAGTATAGAACATGGATTGTAAAATTACTGACTTAACATTGAGAAACATTCGGTTTCTCAATGTTAAGTCAGTTTTGTGCTGAAAAATATTATTTCCTAGAACTGTATATAGACACAACATTAATATCAACAACTTCCTGTGAATATTTTGTAACCTTAATCGTTCAATTTTACATTAACTTATTTATATTCCAGAACAACTCTCTGCTATTCTATTTAAAAAAATTGTAGGTAATTTTAATACTTCTTAGAAATTCGAACATTAAGGTGGTAAAAATGGGAGTGATGTTACTATAAATTTTTAAAAAATATTAGAAGACGTCTTTCTTATTTTTTATTTATTATATTTATTTATTTTTTTTCAATTGGAACTATTAAGGATAAAATATACAGTGGTGGCAATGAGGTTGGCACATATCATATCTACTGTTTTTAAAAGAAAATTATTTCGTCTCATACAATTATTTACTAAAATTTTTGCTTTTTAGTGTTATATGGTGTCTGCAATAAGTCCCGTTACATTTTTTTGCATTCTATCGCAATTATCTATTAATTTTTAATTTAAGTGCAGTAATAGGCAAAATAAGCTGGTCACAATTTTAGCACAAGCAAGTATATTTAAATTTTTTATATGTTTTTTGTGAATATAAATAATTAATTGGTAAGTTTAGATATTATTTCATCAATGAAGTTAAAAAATTAAATAAATAAACATTATTTAGACATGACTAAAAAAAATTGGTGTACAGAGGAACAACGTAAGATTATTCAACAGATGTACTCAAGAGGAATAAGCATAAGTGAGATTGCTAATACTTTGGAATGTTCCAGAAAGATGGTTCATAATGCACTAAACCATAATCGGAAGTGTGAAACATTTAAAAATGTTACACAGGCTCCTAGGCCAAGAAAAACGTCATGTAAAGAGGATTCTTTAATATATAGAACTTCTGTCGAAGATATTTTTAAAAGCTCCACCCTAATCCAGAGGGAAATTTCAAGAAAATATGGTATCAACGTGTCCTGCAGAACAATAAGAAGAAGTCTTAATGAAAAAAAATTTACATGGATGCATTTCTCAGTATAAGCCACACCTTTCAAATAAGAACCTACGGGATCGGTTGTGCTTTGCTCGTGAGCATTTGAAAAAGCCATTAGTTTTTTGGAAAAATGTCCTCTGGAGTGATGAATCCAAGTTTTGTAGATTCGGATCGGATGGTAAGAGGTATGTATGGCGTCCTCCAAACATGCAACACAATCCAAAGTACACTTCTAAAACAATAAAACTCGATGGAGGAAATGTGATGGTGTGGGCAGCTTTTTCTGGGCATGGCGTTGTTCCTATATGCAAGATTGATACACATATGGACCAATATGTATACCAGAATATACTACTAAATAAAATGATGCCTTATGCAGAGGTGTAGTTTTATGCACGACAATGACCCAAATGACTCACGCTTAGTGAGGAGTTGCTTGGAAGAGAACAATATTAACGTGTTAAAATGGCCAGCCCAATCTCCGGATCTCGGATGAGAGCAAAACCTAAAAATTTGGCCGATTTATGGACAGAAATAGAAAAAGCTTGGTATGCTATTTCAGTGGAGCGCTTTATGGGACTTGTGGAAAGTATGCCAAGGAGATTGGCAGCTGTAATAAAAAATAATGGATACCCAACTAAGTACTAAGTTTATAGTGAAATAAGTATTTTGTTTTGTTACTTTTTTTAAATGTGAATACATTTTTTTTATTTTGTGCTAAAATACTGTCCAGTGTTTTTGACGGTTATTCTATTCTGAACAGAAAAACAGCAAAGATATATATAGGAATGACAATGAATATATTGTGAAGTGATCTTAGCAAGACATGTTACACGTATATAAAAGAAATATTAAAAAAAAAATAAAGAAATACAGGAAATGTTTGCTTTTAAAGATAGGCAGTAGCAAGTGTGCTAACCTCATGGCCGCCACTGTATATTTCAATATAAGCACACTCAAAAAATAAATTGAGTAATTCGTATTTATATCAATCCGGAGCAGTGTCAAAAGTACGGTAAGTACGGATTTTCTTGAACCAAGCGGATTTTCTTGATTTAAGAATGGGAAAATATTGTTAATTTAAGATTTGTTTAAGCCTACTTTGGATTGTCCTAATCCCAATTTTTTCTTGTTCTTAGAAATATTGGCTTAATTTAAGCTTAAATCCATTAACATAAAAAAAGTTAGTATATTACAAATATTCCATAATTACATATTATTTTATAATAGAGTGATTCCATGTCCAAAAGGACAGCAATCGGATTTGACATCTCCGATTTCAATGAAATTCACTAAAACCATTGACCATTGGAAGTGTTTCCGAAAACATGAAATTTCAGATCCATGCTTCTTTTCGGTCCGGAAATATGACGGTTTAAAAAACGAAAAAATTTTAAAAACTTTACAAATGAATACTTATTTAACTTTTAATAACTTCTTAAATATACATGGTAGATCTCTAGTTGTTGCTGCATATTCCAGACAAAGATATTACCTTCATAACGATATATATAAAGTCTTTTACATCAAAAGTTCAAAGGTCAAAGTTGGAGGTAAAAAAATTCAAACTATTATATCTCAAAAACCGGTATTTTTAAAATTCTTAAAAAATTATATATTGTTGACATAACTTTTCTCCATATAGAAATAAAATTTCAAGTTGGAGCCTTATTTAGTTTAGAAGTTATGGACAAAAATAAAATCCAATTATTAATAACTTCTAAGCTATAGAAATTAAATAATTAATTTTAGTGTAATTTTAAAAACAAGTACATTACCTTCAAAATTATATATAGTGAGTTACTTTAGATCGAAAGTTCAAAGGTCAAAATAAGACTTACAAAAAATAAACCATTATATCTCCGAAAACGATGTTTTTAAAATGCTTAAAAAATTATATAATATTAATACGACTCCACTTCACGGTTGTGCGAAATTTCATATTGGACACTCATTTAGTTCAGAAGTTATGTAACAAAATATAAACTGAAGTCAAATTTTGTACATAAATTTTTTTTTTTTTTTTTATATATATGCTCATAAAAAAAATATTTCAAAATAATGTTTGTAAATATTTTAAATTTTACATACACAAAATGTGTTTTTTTCTGTATTTTGCTTCATAACTCCTAAAACAATAGAGGCTCCAACTTGAAATTTGACATAAATTTAGAGAAGGGTTTCATTATCAATATACAGTGTTGGAAAAAATAATAGGGACACTCAAATTTTTCACTATATTCTTAATTTTCTATTTACTATTCCATAAATATTAAAAAGTATATACATAAAATTAAATAACTTCAAATATATTAACTTATAAAGCTTATAAAGCAAAAATAAAGAACTAGTTCTTCCAAAAAAAAAAATATATTTTTTTTAAAAAAGGCCTGGAAAAATAATAGGGACACTTAATGTTTTGCAAAAAATATATATATTTTTTTTAACATTACCATAATTTCCAAACACTTTTTTAATACTTGGTTGAAGATCCTTTCATTTTTATAACATCCTGGGATTCATAAATTCCACAAGATTCGCACATACCTCGGGCGGAATTGAGTACCAGGTTTCTTGAATTTTTTCCCACAACTCGTGTTTATTTTTTTATTTAAAGCTACCAATTTTATTTTTGAGGACTCCCTAGAGATGTTTAATGGGGTTTAAGTCCGGTGATTGGGACTTCCACTCCATTACAGGCACCTCATTCTGCTGAAACCACGTTTTGACGCTTCTAGCGGATCATTATCCTGCATGAATTCCCATTTTAGTGGCAATTCATCCTCAGCAAATGGAAGCATTTTATTTTGGAGAATGTTTATATAGTCAGCAGCATTCATTTTTCTCTGAAACCAAACTATTGGACCAACTCCAGAGGCCGAAAAACATCTCTATAGCATTATAGAACCACCACCGTGTTTGACGGTTTTTTTTGGTATATTTTGGATCAAATTCAGCACTTGCAGGACGACGTACAAATGATTTTCCATCAGATCCAAATAAATTGACTTTTTTTCGTCTGACAATAGTACATTGTTTCAGTTTTTACGCACAGGTGTCGCCTGGCAAATTCCAACCTTTTTGTATGTTTTTCTTGATCAATAGAGGTACTTTTCTCGGACTGCGTCCCATTAATCCGACTTCCTGCAGCCAATTTCTTATTGTTCGACTTATCACTGAAGCACACAATTCATTTTTAAGGCTACTTGATGACATAAAGGGGTTATTTTTGGAAACTAGAACTAAACGTTGGTCAAAACACGTTGACGTTTTACGCTTTCTACCTCTAGTTTCATGACTTTTTTTCGAATGAATGGCATTGAATACTCTAGTTTTGGAACACTTCATAATCTGTGCAATTTTTCTAATTGATAACCCGTCCGAATTTAATTTAAGAATAACATTTTTTTCAGATTCAGTACAATGAACACCACGACCCATTTTCAAATTTATTTACCGAAGACATAAATCATAAACACTAAACCAATATGATAAAATTAATCACATAAACATTGCTTTACGGATTTTTAATATGTTTATGTTAAAAATAATAATTTTTATTGACTAATGGTATTTTTTCCAATTGAAAATACAATTTCACTGATTTCTTTTGCAAATAAATATAAAAAGCGCAAAAGAGAAAAAGTAAACAAATAATGAAATTCTGTTATTTTAGGAACAGTTAAATAGCGGGACCCCCCAAAAAAAACTTAATATAAAGAAACTGCTTGCATCTGTTGCACCTATTATTTTTTCCAAAACTGTATGTATTTTTTATGAATTTTAAAATACCGTTTTTTGAGATATTAAGCTTTAATCTTTTTATTATCGATTTTGACCTTTGAACTTTCGAAGTCTATAAATGTTTCACTAGTCGTTTTAAAGTCAATGTGTTTTTCTATTAAATGAAATAAAAATAAGAATTTTACAATGTATATTTTAGAAGTTATGATCAATAAAGTATGATTACTTTTGGGAAAAATTCAACCTCTTTTTAATTTTTAAACCTCATATTTTTGGACTGGGAGGATTCTTTACTCAGAATAATTGTGAATTGAGCAACATTTGTAATACTTAATACCTGCAGAGAATTTCATTGAAATCGGAGATATCAAATCCGAAAATGTCTGTTTTTTTCCGTTTTGATATGGAATCACTCAATAAGACAATTATGTTATTTTATCAGGCGCGGATCCAGCCAAAGCATTTGGGGGGGGAAATTTTTTTATCATCACTGGAAAAATTATGTTTTTATATATAGTTTTAGAACTATTTAATTTTAACCAATTTTTTTTTTTTTTTTTTGACAGAAAACTGGTTATTTATAATTATTATTATTTTTAATTACAAACAAATGTGCAAAATTACAAATATGTATTTAAATAAACATTTCTCAGAGAATATTAAAAGGATTTTAATTATGAAAGCCGTGTTTTTACTTCTGTAATACTACTGAATAGTTCAAAATAAAATAATTTAAATAAAGAGTGCATCATTAGAAAAACACAAAAAGCTAAGCTATTTAGATCTGGATAGGATGTCAAGCACACTAGGGAATGGTAAATCGATTTCGATTTTAGTCGATTTTCATGGGAAAAATAAGTCGGTTATTTGCAATCGATTTTATGTCAACTATTTTATACTGAAATCGATTATTTAGTTTCAAAAATCGGGTTTGTTTTAAAAAGTTAAAAGAATATGTAGAATTATAAAAATCTTATAAATTAAAATTTTTTGGTTGGTAATAATAAATTTATGTCCGCTTTTTTAAACATAATTTGGCGGGAATAAAATTTAAAAATGCACCCAAGTGGAGTTTGCCAATAGAAAATGAAAAAAAAAATCCCAAAATTTAATTCGCAAAAGATCTTAGTATTTTTACATACCATTCCTAGCTGGGCAGTTAGCTAAACAATAGTCTAATTCCTCTGAAGGAAAAAAGAAATAATAAAACAATTTATCCCAATATTAATGAAATTGCTCGAGAATATCAGTACCGTGTGAACTTCTATTCTTGAAGGATGTCCTTATAATAACCCAGCAAAGAAACAGGCTTAGTAGTGAACATAGCCTTTTTACAAAGCTTTACTGAAGAAGATTGGTTTGATGGATAAATAAAATATTCACTGATTTCTTATATATTATATACATAACTTTTATATTTGTGACCTGAATATTTGAAATTATTTTATAGGTTTATTTTTTAATTTTTAGATGTTTTTGATACACTTTTGACTTTATCAATAAAAAATCGACTTCAAAATAAAATCGATTTTGAGGACCGATAAATCGATTTTGAAAATCGAAATGAAAAGAGTTGATCGTAAAATCGAAAATCGAGTTTTGACAGTGTTTACCATTCCCTAAAGCACACTGAACTATCTCTTCGTTATGTGAGTTATTTTTAAAATTAATTTTTTTAGTTTTTAGAATTTGTATTATTCGGGCTCAAGTTCATTGAATAATTGTAGAAGAATACATTGTAAAAGTTTTATTGGACACTCGGCAGAATGGAATGCATTTTCTAGTCAGCCACGACCGTCATCAGCACTCTTCAGTGTCCCACCGTGGTGTTCTCTGTAAACATCATCTATTTAACTTACAATTTTTAGGAAATGGAATCTGTGACTTCTTTTCCTAAATGTTATTAAGTTAGACGAATGGTTTACGATAAAGCTTTTTACAATTATTTGTATTCTCCTTTTACAATTATTATTGTTTATATGCTTTAAAGCTATCAGTTAGGTAGCAAACAATTATTCAATGAACTTGAGCCCGAATAATACAAATTCTAAAAACTCTATAAATAAGTTCAACAAAAATTACAAACAAATTTATTTTTTTACTTAGATGAAAATTTGAAGTTAATCTGATAACACCAAAACAAGTATCCAATAAATCACCAAAATTATTATATCAATCACTAATAACTACAAAAAATGAAAAATAGAAAACATTTTTTAATTAAAAATTGATTAAATCAATCAAGTAGATGATTGAATGAATTAAATATTTAAATGTGAAATAAAATCTCACTTAAATTTAATTTTTACTGGAATATATTATATGTCAACTGGAAAATATACGCTAATAATTTTTTCGGCAAAGAGGAGCCCGTGAAGAAAATCTAGTGAAAATTATGTAAATAAATCACTTTATAAAATTTCATACTATTTCAGTCTGAATGTTTATATTCTTGTAGTTTTACTCAAAAAACAATCTTCTTGAGTACATCACCAACCAATTTTCGAGAAAATTCGAAAAAACAATTTTGAGATTAGTTGCTGAACTAAAAATCTCGGAACTCCCTAAATTTTAGATTTTTTATTAGGAAAAACATACCTTTTAACTATATTAAAATACTTTTCTATTTTACGTATTTCTTTTTTAAGTCTTAATGATATTTTGTTTACAATAAAATGAGATGTCAATATTTAAAATCGTTTAAAAACTAAAAAATTTATTAAAAACAAAAAATTTTTCATTTATTTTAAGCAAATTATTTAATTTTAAGCTTTATTTGTAGCATACCTTCTGGGGAATTTCACATAAAATCGAATAAGTTCTTCAGTTTTTATCTAACTAAAGATACTAAATCTTGCTATATTTACAACAAAAATGTTTTTAAATTGATTGCATATTTTTTGTTGACTTTTACAGAAAAATTCTAATGCATTGAATCACCAAAAATTTCAAACCATAGAAATAAATACGACAATAAAATTGATTATTCTACTTTCAAAATATCTTAATAGAAAAAATACAGGACCCTAAAAAATTTAAGCATAACTCCAAAATTTGATAGGCTTTATTTATGATGCTATTTATGTCATTTCCCGAGTAATTTTTCAACGCTATAGGGTGTATTTAAAAATTAATTTTTGAATATGAAAATTTTTCACACAAGTGTGCGAAAAAAGTACAACAACTCTTCAGGAAAGCAAGAGAAATTCTTAGGAGGTTTAATAAAATATTAAGCGAAAAGTAATATTTTTGTTATCGTCCTCTAGGAAAATGGTAGATATTTTCTTGGGAAAATGTTAAATTAATAGTTTTATTTAAACAATTTTTTTCTTAACACAAAATTGTGAATATTTTCAATAAAAATAGTTTAAAGTTTTTTCTTGAAAAATTACAATTTTTAGGCCTTTACTATTTTATTTATAAATTAAATCTGTGTAGTGAACCAAAATTTCTATCATATGTAAAATTTATTAAATCTAAAAAAATATTATATATTGTATAAAAGAGCTGGGAAAATTTTGTGTTATTTATTAATAAATGGATTTATAAAATAAAACATATTTTTCATAAAGTCGAAATTTTTAAGTAATATTAAAACATTAGTTAGTGTAATTTCAATATGACATGAAACTAGCACTTATACAAATTTTATTTTTTTTTTTTTTGATATATAAGTTTTTAATTGTATGTAGAGTTTAAGCTTGAATTTAATGAAAAAAATATATAGGAATCGCATTTCCTATATTTTTTTCTATTTTTAAAAACCCATTTATTTGCTTTAAATTTTTCGAAGAAAAAATACGATAAATACTTTTTTCTAAACATAGTTTGGCCATTCCTAGACTATATTGAAGATAAACTCATTCTGCCTTCATTTATTTTCACTAAAGAAAATTTTCCTTAAAGAATTTTTAATTTTTCCTTTTCCTATTGTAAATTTTTAATTTTTCTAAGGTCGAAAATCCATTTTGGGGGGGGGGGGGGGGGAATTTCCGATTCCCCCCCCCCCCCCCCCGTGGATCCGCGCCTGTATTTTATAAATATATTACAAATATTTTTTAATTCAATATATAATTATACCTATATACGAAATATTAAAATAAGCATTTTAAACAAATATACGTTATCTGATTTTTAATTGGATATAAATGCAAGGGGAGTATCACTTATATCATCTTTACTAGACAAAGAATATATTTACATTATAGTTTCCCACATGGATTCCGCTTGTTGCACCTTGATATAAAATAGTAAACCTGAAAAAAAAAAATTATATAAAAATTTGTTATTTGGCTAGAACTACGGATCTAAGCTATGGACCATTTGGTTATAAATGCTCTAAAGAGTTCACTAATCTAAATAACAATTTTAATCACCTGCTACTTTTTTTCGGATGGAAATACCCACAAAATTTCATTTAGTAATATAGTATTCTTATTTGAATTTGATTGGAGATAACTTCTTCGACTATTCTTTGGTAAGTTGTTAATATTTTCCATTAGTCATCTTTTAACCAATTTTCAACTTCTGGTATCATCAATGCCAAACTGTTATATTGGAAAAAAAAAATTATAATTAAATCATTAAACATTTTTACAATATAGAATTTTTTACCTGTAGCTTCTTCCACTTAAAATCTTTTTCGCGAAATTTCATATGCAAACCAAGAGGAGGTGTGGATTCCTTAATATTTTTTGTTTTCATATATTGAGTGGCTATTTATGTGTATATATTGTAAAAAAGAAAATAATAAATTAAACGAGAGCAAAAGCTATAGTCGGTCAAGCCCGACCATATGATACCCTACACCATTGTGTACATTATAATTCGGGAAGGAGTCTTTTATTAGACTTGGAGTCAAATATGGACCGATAAAAATTTAAAATAAAACATAAGTATAAAGAATTTTACGTTGAGGCTGACATTTATATGAATTTATTCACTTTTGGGTGATTCCCGAAAGAGGGCCTTATATGGGAGCTATAGTAAATTATAGACCGATCTTTGTATAATTTGGCACATGTTCATATAAAACTTATTTGTGTCGAATATTAGCTTGATACTAACATTTTATTGGGATTTATGGCCGTTAAAGTGATTTTCGGAAAGGGGTTTATATGGGAGCTATGGTTAATTATGGACCGATCTTTTTAAAAACCGGCACACTTATTTAGACTTATATGAAACTTATATGTGCCAAATTTCATTAAAATATTGCTATATTTAAGGGATTTATGATCGTTAAACCCTTTTCCGGGAGGACATTTGTATGGGAGCTAGGTGAAATAATGCACCGATGATAACCCATTTTAATAAGCTTCGTCCCTCTGAACTATAAGAAGCCCGTGTACCAAATGTCATTAATTATGGTTCAAAATTGCGACCTGTAGTTTGATTACAAGGTTTACATGGACGGACAGACGGTCAGACGGACAGACGGACGGACATCGTTAAATCGACTCAGAAAGTGATTCTAAGCCGATTGGTATAAATTAAGGTGGGTCCTAGACCAATATTTTTGAATGTTACAAACATCAGCACAAACGCATAATACCCTCCCCACCTATGGTGGTGTAGGGTATAAAAAGCCTTCAAATGTGCACATAAAAGTTAAACATTACTAAATGCTTTATTAAATAATCGTATTATTTGTAATGTAGTTTTTTTGTAGTTGTAACGCAATCTTACACCAGTGTTTAGCCAGTTTAACCTTTATAAACAAGTTTGCAATCGTAAATTGTCTTGTTGACTCTGTTTGGCGGTACCAAAGCGGAGTTTGTGGACTATAATTAGACCGTGTGCCGCTACACACTTCATCAGCATTCGTGGTGTCTTATCCATTTCGGTTTCGTTGAAACTTAAACATGGCGCCTGCCTTGCACTGGGTCCAGTTTTGAGGGACTCTGCAGCGCCAGGCTAAACACTTTGTAAGGCCTCGAATATGAAGAAGTTTCAAACAAGATTTTTTTTCTGTAAAGATAATGAAAAAAAACATGTTTATTAACCTGGAAATATTTAGGTTTAACGTTAAAAATATATTTGCTCATAAATTTTGATTTTTTCTCCTGACTTTAGGTCAGGGGAAACATTTTTTAAAATATTTTGTAACTTCCAAAACATTCCGAAATAATATGCTAAAAAATCTTTGATTATCTTAGTTCGTCCAACCTTGAAAAATGTTCAGGTCAGAAATTAGTATGAAAAATAGATTTAAAAAAAAAAAATTTAGTAAAATTCTTTCACTTTTTTCTTAAAGTTTTGTTAATAAAATAATTATTTTCTTCACATATTTGAAAAGCAAGGTTTCATAAATGTTAATAGAGAAATTTTAAATTGATTTAGATTTGAAACCTACGTCCAGAAATAGTCGAAAATGGTACAAAAAATATTACAAATTTCTTTTTTGTTATTTCTTTGTGCTGTTAAATTACAAAATATGTTTAAAATTAACTGCTTTCCGACTGGCAAAAGACGAATGCAAAGGGACAGATTTTATGAAAAAAATAAATTTTCCAAACGATTTTTTGTTGTTAAATTGCACAAAAAATGACTATTATTTTTTATGTATTATGTCAAGCATATTTTTTTTTATTTATCTTGCTAAGCACTTCACCGAAATCGGACTTAATTTGTAGAAGTTACGATTTTTTTGAAACTTTTAAATACTGGAGGTCAACTTTGATACCCTGTTACTTATGTCGTCTTAATACAGGGTGACTTCATGATGATTTTTCTGAAAGTCTAGTAGGTTCTCTTCTACAATTTTTCCAATTTGATCTGACCAATGGTTTAATTACTAATTTTATTGCAATTGACCCAAACTTTGTATGGGACTCCTCTCCTCTTCCTACCTGTCCTATAGTCTTCACAATTGTTAAACTTGATAAGACATATGCTGCAATAGTTCTTTAAACTTGTGAAAAATAATAAGGTGCCCGGCAAAACTGTAAGGTCACTTTTCATTGCACCGTGTATTAAAAAGTACAAGGGTATTTAATGGTACTATTAGCTAAAATATTTATTGCTAAAAAGTGTTCCTTTATACACCTTTTGGTATTATTTATTTGACATTTGATCCTTTTAAAGACAAAAGTGTAGAAAATGTGAACTTTCCAGTGAGTCAAAATGATAAGGTCAGTTCATTTCTTTTCCACTGAAATCATATTTTTTGCAATTTATTCTTTGACTATCTTTATTTATTGATTTATAGAAGTGATTAGGAAGTGAATTATTTAAATTCCAGAAGTCTTCCTAGGAATTCATCCCGCCCAACTTTGAAAATTTCCACTTTTACCTATCCCTCTGAATTGTACGATCGTTTTGCAAGATAAAAGTGCACAACTAATTCTAAAATGATCGAAATAAAATTGAATTAATGTTGAAAATGTAAAATGATAAGATTCCTGCATAACAGACACTCTAGGGTCCTCAAAACAAGTCTAAGTACCTTTAGTAATAAATATTTTAGCTAGTAGTACCATTAAATACCCCTTGTACTTTTTAATACACGGTGCAATGAAAAGTGACTTTATAGTTTTGCCGGGCACCTTATTTCCTTTGTATTTGGGGTAACATGTCCCCGCTCCTATTGAAAAATGTAGCAGTCTATTTATATGATATTTCTCCTTAAACCACTTGTTCGAAATTTCGTTGTCTAACATTTTTTATGGCTTGTAGATGACATTTATGCAAATATTTAGATTCTTGATCACTCTGAGAATCAGTGTTGCCAGAAGTGTCATAATAAAGGACTTTAAAATATTGTAATAAATTTATAAATAAAAAATAGGAAAAATTGCTACACAAATTTGGGTCACATTTTATATGAAAAAATATTAAATTTTTCTAAATCGTACAATTCAACACATTTATTTATTTATTTATTTATTTATTTATTTATTTATTTATTTATTTATTTATTTATTTATTTATTTATTTATTTATTTATTTATTTATTTATTTATTTATTTATTTATTTATTTATTTATTTATTTATTTATTTATTTATTTATTTATTTATTTATTTATTTATTTATTTATTTATTTATTTATTTATTTATTTATTTATTTATTTATTTATTTATTTATTTATTTATTTATTTATTTATTTATTTATTTATTTATTTATTTATTTATTTATTTATTTATTTATTTATTTATTTATTTATTTATTTATTTATTTATTTATTTATTTATTTATTTATTTATTTATTTATTTATTTATTTATTTATTTATTTATTTATTTATTTATTTATTTATTTATTTATTTATTTATTTATTTATTTATTTATTTATTTATTTATTTATTTATTTATTTATTTATTTATTTATTTATTTATTTATTTATTTATTTATTTATTTATTTATTTATTTATTTATTTATTTATTTATTTATTTATTTATTTATTTATTTATTTATTTATTTATTTATTTATTTATTTATTTATTTATTTATTTATTTATTTATTTATTTATTTATTTATTTATTTATTTATTTATTTATTTATTTATTTATTTATTTATTTATTTATTTATTTATTTATTTATTTATTTATTTATTTATTTATTTATTTATTTATTTATTTATTTATTTATTTATTTATTTATTTATTTATTTATTTATTTATTTATTTATTTATTTATTTATTTATTTATTTATTTATTTATTTATTTATTTATTTATTTATTTATTTATTTATTTATTTATTTATTTATTTATTTATTTATTTATTTATTTATTTATTTATTTATTTATTTATTTATTTATTTATTTATTTATTTATTTATTTATTTATTTATTTATTTATTTATTTATTTATTTATTTATTTATTTATTTATTTATTTATTTATTTATTTATTTATTTATTTATTTATTTATTTATTTATTTATTTATTTATTTATTTATTTATTTATTTATTTATTTATTTATTTATTTATTTATTTATTTATTTATTTATTTATTTATTTATTTATTTATTTATTTATTTATTTATTTATTTATTTATTTATTCATTAACAGTAATATAATAAGCCTTCTAAGGCCAAAATAACTTTATATTACAAAGAAATAATCCTGAATAATTATATACAGAAAAAAAAAAATATTTACAATGAAAAATTAATTAAACCCAATACATATACAAGAAATACAAGAAATACAAGAAAGTATTTACAATAAATATCGACTTTTTAAGGCAATTTAAAAAACCAAAAAAGGTAAATGCTTAAACTGAAATTCCGTGGTTAAAAGCAAAATAAAAAAGATAGATTTATCCACAAAAAGGCAATAATCATCAATAACAATTATCGCGTCAATGAGAAATATTTGTGCCAAATTTCATCTTTTAGGTAATCCCCCCGAGTTCTATCGTGCTTTCAACAAATACAGTGCTATGCAATATAATAGGCTATTGTATATTAAATATTTTCTCTTCGATTTAACACTATTAAAAAAACATTCCCTTAGGAATTTTTGGTACCGTTATTTTTGATATTGGCAATACTAAAAATAAAGGGTATTTTTAAGAAGTTTCTTTCTTTTCTTTATGCGCTTTCGTAAACATTTCAAGAAAAGTTAAAATATAATTTGTGCAAAATAATAGACTTATTTTAAAGGATTATATTTTTTGTTTTAATTTACCTTATAATTTGGATAAATTTTCTGAAAATAATTAAATGTAAGGTAAATGAAATATTATTGTTGAAAAAATATTATAAAATAATATTATTTTTACGAAATGATGGGTCGTAATGTACATAGCACTCCTTAAGAAAGGCGAATAGTGAAATAATTACGTGACCAAGGAAAAACACTTGATTTTATTGCGGAATTGCTTGGAAGGTCTCATCATTTCGTAAGAAACGCAATCAAGTGGAAGCCATCAAAAGAAACACGTGGTAGACCTTGCAAAATAACCGCTACTACGGATTCACAGATAGCTCTTCTATCTTCAAAAGCCGTTTCTGAAGAAATAGGTAACATAATTAGTGCTTCAACAGCTCGACGAAAACTTTTAGAGAAAGGTTTGCCAAGTAGAATCGCCAGGAAGTTACCATTTTTAAGCTCAAAAAACTAAGCAGCTCGAAAAAAATTTGTTACAAAAATTAAAAATAGTGAAGTTGATAATTTTAAGAACATTTTATGGAACGACGAAACAAAAATTAACTTGTTCGGGTCAGATAGTCGCAGAAATGTTAGATGACCAAATGAAAGGAACTAGATGATCGTTATACAAAAAAGATTGTAAAACACGGCGGAGGAAGTATAATGGTGCGGGGTGAATTTTGTTGGCATGGTGTTGGCCCTCTTTATTAGATCACAAAAATAATGAACCAATAAATGTACCGTGATATTTTGAAGGATATTATGCTACCCTATATGGAAAACAATATGCCACCAGAATGGACTATACAACAGGACAATGATCCTAAGCACTCCTCAAAATTTGTTAAATCTTGGCTGAGTGCTAACAATACATCTGTTTTAGAATGGCCTTCACAGTCACCGGATCTAAATACTATTGAGAACCTTTGGGTTGAACTGAAGAGAGGTCTAGATGAGAAGACATTTCGGAATAAAAATCAACTTTGGAAAAATGTTAAAAAGAAATATGTGGCAATTTCTATAGAAAAAATGCCAAAAATTTATAGAATCAATGCCCAGAAGAGTTCAGTGCATTTGAAACAATAATGGCGGTCATTCAGGTTATTGAATTAACTTGGCATATTATTATAATATCCAATATTAGTAGAAAATTTAATTTGTTTTAGTCTTTAATGAAAAAAAATATATATTTGTTTAAGAAATATTGAATAAGTCTATTATTTTGAATCATAGGAAAATGATTTTTATTTTTTATTTAAATAAAGTCATAAAAAAACAAAAACATTTGTGGATGGTGTATCTTTTAGTACAGTTCTTAAATAAATAAAAAATAAATTTAAATATCATTCATAATGGAAAATATTAACCAAATAAAAATAAGTCTATTATTTTGCACAGCACAGTAGATCGTTTTAGAGTATTTATATTTTATGAGGCCTTTGATGAATATATTTATTTTTTTGGATGGGAGCTATATTATTATTGTTTTTTTTTGTAATTTGTTAACATACAGTGAACTCGCGGAAACGTGAACTAATTTTTACCAAGTCTGTTCACGTTTTCGATATTGTTCATGTTTTCGATTGCCAAAATAAATAATACTATTTAACTTCAGAAATTAATTTTTAGCAATAAATATTATTAGCAATATTTCAAAGATAATTTTTTTTAAACATTTTTATAAAAAATAATTACATAAGACAAAGTAAAGGTAGAAAAAAATTAATCGCAAGTAGTTTTACGCAATTCGTGTTCCTTGTGCTTTATATAGTGGGTAAAGTTAAATAAAAAATGTCCATCACGTCACAATTTTATGAGATAACGACTTTTAATTTTGATTTTTTCAAAACATTTTACGCATAAATTCTGAATTTGTTAGCCTTAAAATATATTGTTTTAGCCAGCCAACACACGTTTTATTTGCCTTGATATAGTCTGTCAATAACTGATATTGGATGAGTCCTACTCCTTCTGATCGGCCGTTTGTACCATATTGTTGGAGAAAAATCTTAGTGCGTACCAAAAAATTTATATTATTGTGGCATATTAATGCCACATATTCAACAATTTATTTTATTGCGAATATTTATTGTTCCCTTAAAAGTTTTCTGCATGAGATTTAAACTTTATAAAGTTCACTTTTCTTAATGTTAAAATAAATGATAGATTATTTATTGACTGTTTTATATTTAGTTCTATGAATATTCAATCCTTAATTATCTCTTCACTGAGATAAGAAACAATTTCGTTCAGACCATTTTTGATTAGAGCTTAACCAATGATTTTGACGATCATCCTATTTCTGCCAATGCCAAGATTTCAAAATCAGTATTACTTTTGCTACCATATGATCAAAAAAACATGGCACCCTAAGGTCCATCTTTAATATGTTTTAAAGAATATTAAGAACCGATTTTTTACCTATCATTTTTTATAGTACAATATTGATTGTTTTGTAACTTTCGTTACTAATTTTTGTCAAAGTTATGTGTGGGTAAATGCTAATAAAAATAAAAGTTTAAACGTCCCTTCTTTCTCATTGTGGAACTCGAGAATGATACAGTGCCACTGCTATTTATTTCCTTTTTCATATTCAAAATCAGCGTCTCAAGTGCACATCGAAATAGTCAAACCGAATTGAGAATAACATATATGATTCTTTTTTATAAAAATAGTTATTGCAAAAAATTATTTTCCTCGTTGCTAAAATGCTATCTTTCTAATCTTTTCAAGTATTAAAAAAATTAAGAAAATCTAGAAAGAATCTAAAATGAAGAATAAACTTAGCCTTAAAGAGGCTACAAAGGTTTAATGTGTACAACATATAGTTAAAATAAAGAAAATTGTGGTATAAAAACACACAAAAAAAGAAGTAAACTCTTATTTGGGGAATTTTCAATTTAAAAAAACATCAAAAATCGAAAATAAAATTGTTCACGTTTTAGAGCTTTCAAGTTTTGTGCGCGTTTTAAAATAGTCAGTGTAAAAATTAATTTGTTCATGTTTCTGGATCGTTCACACTTTCGGGTGTTCACGTTTCCGCGAGTGCACTGTATATTAAGAAATTATATTATTAATTGAAAAAATCAAAAATTATATATAAACCTCTATAAATCTTCTTAAACTCCGTAGCAAAGCTGAAGTTATTAAATCGACAATAATCTTATAATAATTTTGTATTTCCATCAATTGTAAATATCATAGCATCTGTTACCTATTTAACTAAAATAATTGTTAATGTTAAGTATATATGTATGTCTGTCTATAATGTTTTAAGTGAATACATATAAAAATTTAAAGATTTAAAATAATCATCCAAAAAATAATAAATAGTCCAAAGTTATAATGAAAAGGATATGTACATTCAACACAATTTTAAGTAGGAGTGAGATCGAAAAATTCTTAACATACATAATTTTCAATAACTCGGAAACGGTTGATCTTAGAGTTTTCATTATTTTTTTAATCATTTGATAATTTAGCGCAGATCACAGAAACATATAATTTTTATGGTTCTAACTACTAATTATAAAATTGTGGACCATTTTTGAAAACCCTTTCTTTGGAGATTTGATAGTTGCTTCAGTCACTTTTTTGGAACAGTATGCACATCTTCTGTTAAAATCTTCAGTATTTTGGGACACCTTTTTTGTGCTCTTGAATTCACTTTTCACAAGAGCTCAATATCTCTCCACTGGTCTAAGCTATTTACAATTTTGAAAATTGACCTCTCTTGGTACTAAAACTATGTTATTGATTTGGTACCACTCCAAGGCTTTCTTACCGTAGTGACATGATACCAAATGGGTCCAAAAATATGTGGACACGCTGTGCTTTCTTAAGAAAAGAAGAAGTCCTGCAAAAAGCTTGTCATACCATGAATTTTGTAAGAAATTTTTGCTGCTTTTGGGTCTTAAACTTATCTCCAATATTGCTTCGAGCATTAGCAATAAAAATTTTTGAGACACAAGCTGCGAAGATTCTGCCAGCACCTACGTTTCTTCGTCAATTATACAGCTTGAATATTTTTGTATGAAATTTTGTTTTAAATTCCGAGTCCTGTCACTTTCTGAGTCGATTTAACGATATCCGTCCGTCTGTCTGGTCGTCTGGCTGGCTGTCCATGTAAAGCTTGTGCGCAAAGTACAGGTCGCAATTTTGAAGATAATTTGATGAAATTTGGTACATATGCTTTTTTCAGCAGAAGGACTATTGAATTTGGTTATGATCGGCCCATTATTTCACCTATCCCCCATACAAATGTCCTCCCGGAATAGAGTTTTAACACTTATAGATGCCTTAAAAATAGGAATATTTAAATGAATTTAGTGCAAATAAGTTTTATATCAGCAGAAATTTGTCTGCCAAATTTCATGAAGATCGGTCCATAACTGACCATAGCTTCCATATAAACTCCTCTCCCGAAAATCACTAACGTGCATAAATCCCATATTAATATTAGTATTATGTTAATATTTAACACAAGTAAGTTGTATATAAGTAAAAATAAAATTATGTGGATCGAAATGGTATCATATAGTCGGGCTTGACCGACTATATGATATAGTATGGTAAGATATAGTCGGTCAAGCCCGGCTATATGATACCCTACACCATTTCGATCCACATAATTTTGTTTTTACTTGACCGACTATATGATATAGTATGGTAAGATATAGTCGGTCAAGACCTACTATATCTTCTTCTGTTGTTTTGGCTTGTAATTTTTTTTTGCAGAATTCCAGTTTGGAATTTTTTGAACTTTATATGTTATCAACTTTCCCATTAGCTTTAAATTTTCGCACCAAATAGTCGAAACACTGAGAAAATTGAGCTGATTTTCTACCAGATGTGTTTGGAGTTCCTTTCAATATGCCTTCAATTTTCTGGCCTTCCCAATATCATGTGGTATTTTTTTTTTTTCTTACCGAACTAGGTTTCACATCATACTGTTTAATAACATTAGAAACGGTTTTACGGACGACATTTAATTCTGTGGCCAATTATTTGTAAGACCTATTTGGATTTTTTGAAATTTTTTAATAACTTGTAGGACGTAAATCTTTTTCGTCACTTATTTTGATGAAAATAAGGACAAATTAACATGGTTGTTATTAAAAATAATAACTGAAGTATTTTTCCATGATAACTAGATCAAAAAAAAAAAAAATGTTTAATATTGATTCCGAAAAAAGTTATGAGGCAAAGTGTGTGTTAAGATTTTTTCGATCTCACTCCTTAAATATTTTGACAAACCAATTTGAAAGTGAGAAAACTTTAAGATAAATTTATTTGAAACTTAGCAAATAAAATAGATAAATGCTTGAATAAATATACTTAATGAATTTCTATATTATTATAGTTACAAGTTGTAATAAGAATCAACAGTAATTTACATACATAATTGACTTGACTTTATCATCAGCATTTTCATCATCATTTTCATTATGATGTGAATAATATTTGTGTATGAGTAATAATAATAATAAGTTTGGGTATTTATAGTTATTTCCTTACATACATACATATTTACATGGTCATATTAAATATTGTGACATAACTGCCTACTTGTGGTCTTTAAAAACACATGTTGCTGCATAATACGTATTATATATATAGTATATGTATTATACCTATACATACATATCATATAAATATGTACATACACATTTACATTTGTGAGTTCAAATGGGTATCCAAAAATAAAAATAATTTGATAAAAAAAATTTTCAATAGATTTTATTTTAATATTTCTGCTATTTTCTCTATATAAAATTCATGATATAAAGAGAAAATATCTAATATTTTCTACACAGAAAATATTATATATTTTTTGTATAAAAAATTTTCGATATTTTCTTTAAGAAAAGTTTAAATTTTGTTTTTTTTTTAGGAAATTATAGATATTTTAAAACAGCTCAAGGGTATAACCTAATAAGGATCTACCACATGCGCATACAAATTAAAACAGTTTGTATTGTATTTGAAACAAAAAAGAAATAAGTATTTAATGACCATGTTTAAAAAATGCATTCATTCTCTTGTTGTTGCTGTGGACATATAAGTCTCATAACAGTGTCAGCAACAATTATTTCAATTGTCCTTCGTTTTCATAAAACAAAAAATAAAAAAATAAAAATGCATGAATTGTATATGACACTTGTCTTCATGCATTTAGTTTGCTTTTATTGCGAGTGACATTATTTATTTTACACTGATTGTGAACTTTTATTATAGAGATCGTAATAAAAATAAAAGAATTACTGATATATAAATATAGATATCTTTATAGAGATTAAGTGCTTTGTAAAGTATAAGTATGAAATACTTTGTATTAAAATCATAGTTTGTTACATTTTCCTTAATGAGTGATTCCATGTCAAAACGGACAGCAATCGGATTTGACATTTCCGATTTTAATGAAATTGTATAATGTACACTTTAGAAGTAATGAGCCATAAAGTGTGATTACTTTTAGAAAAAATTCAACCTCTTTTTCATTTTTGAAACGTCATATTTTTGGACCGGGAAGAGTCTTTACTCAGAAAGTTTGTGATTTGAGCAATATTAGAAATACGTAATATCTGTAGCAAATTTCATTGAAATCGGAGATATCGGAGAAATCAAATCGAAAATGTTTTTTGTCCGCTTTGAATCACTCTAATACAAAATCAAATTGAATACAATAGGACAGTGAATTAAGAAAACATTATCATGGAGATTTCTCAAAGTTTTTATATGTTTCAAAGAACAAGACTTCATATATGGTTAATAAAGAACTTTTAAATTGATTTAATTTGCATCCTATATACAGCATTGGTCGAAAATTGTGAATTTTCGAAAAAAAAAAAAAAAAAATGTTTATCGATTAATAAAAAAATAAAAAATTTCACTTGAGTTTTTTTTTAAGTTATTGACGCTGTTTAATAATAAAACATTATTAGATCTAAACTGTTTTCCGCCCTGCCAGAAACGAATGCAAGAGTGCAAATTTTAAGAAAAAAGTTTCTGGGTCCTGGTTAGATTCTGAGTCGATCTAGCTATGTTCGTCCGTCTGTCCGTCTGTCTGTCTGTTGAAAGCAGGATAGAACTCGAACGGGGAAACATAGATAGACGGCACAAATATTTATCTTATATAAGGTTTGTTTGGTATTGAAAATGGGCAAAATCGGTTAATAAACAAAAAAGTTATGGGCTCAAAACTAGAAACACAGGGTGTCCATTAAATACTTTTCTGCTGATATTTCTTCAATAAAAGCACGTACGACAACGAAATTTTGTACGTATAGTTCAGGGGTCGATATAAACTCAGAAACCAAAAATGGGCATGGTCCGCCCACTTTACCGACTACCTTCCATATAAGGTGAAAATCAACGAAATTGTTTTCAAATAGTTCAAGGACCAATGTAAAGTCGGAAACAAAAAAATGGGCGTGGTCCGCCCACTTTACTGCCCACTTTACCGCCCCCTTCCATATAACGTAAAATTTGAAAAAGTTGATGGTGGGTATATAGATTCGCCGGGCCGAATATATTCGCGCTTGTTACTATTATTTTCTTTGTATTCTATGGAATAAATATTGGTCTTTCAAATCTCCAAAAATTATTCGAATAGCTTCAATAACCAATTTATGGAAAATTTTCAGGAAAAAATGTATTAGTTCTGCAAATAGTTTCAGAACACATGAAAATAGCCTGTATTCATTCTACTATGGCGTTACGACCAATGATTTTTGTTTGAAATTGTCATCTCCAGAACTAATTTAGTGAAAGTGTTAGCTAGCCAGTACCCATTATATTGTAGGGTTCGAAATTGTCACATTCGGAACTAGTTCTATAGAAGCGCTAGGGAACGGTTAAAGAACCTGTTTTTTTAGTTTTTATTCTAATGGGTCACTTATTAATTCATTTTAAATTGGTAAATACTCCTTTTTCAATTTTTGAAAATTTTTAAATTTTGTATAAAAGTGTTTTATACAAGTTTTTTTTAAACAGTTCTAGGAAGGCATTTAAGAACCATTCATTTATTCTCAGAAGTAATGTAGAAGTCATACAGAATTAGTTCTTAAACACCAGTTCTCAAAAACATTCCTTAAAATGAATTAAGAATCACAATAAGGTTCTACTCCATTAGTGTCAGAATTGGTTGTGATACCACTAGTTCTAAGGATGTTATTAAAGAATCTGAAGTGGTTCTGATTACAACAGTTCTAGAAATAATGATTTAAGAACATGTTCTAAAATTTTTCCCAGGTAATAAAATTTGTTTAAGCAAAACTCGGACTACTTTTCAAAAACTTATAGAATATTAAAATAATATAAAAAAATGTATATTTACCAATTCACCGATATATAACGTATCTATCTAGGTGTTTTAAAAAATATAATATAATGGCCTCAAAACTGACAACTAAATTCACTATTTTATAATATATCATTATGTATTTCCATATGTACGTATATGTAATACACAATTATACTAGCGCGTGTATTTGTGTAACGAGATAATATTCGTAATAATTGATTTAATTTATAAAACATTATTTTTTTAAAAATTTACAAAATAAAAAAATTGGTTGTTAAACCTTTCTAAACGATTTTAGGATGAATGAAGTTAATCCCTTGATGTTATAAAAATGCTCAATATCTTATTATCATTTTAATAGATTCATTCGAGAAATATGTTAGTAAAACTTTCATTTTTGTTTTCACCCCCTACATATTCCAATTTTAAACAAGCGCTAATGTTATATTCGGCCCGGCCGAATCTATATACCCACCATCAACTTTTTCAAATTTTGCATTATATAGAAGGGGGTGGTAAAGTGGGCGGACCACGCCCATTTTTTGTTTCCGAGTTTACATTGGTCCTTTAACTATTTGAACTCAATTTCGTTGATTTTCACCTTATATGGGAGGTGGGCGGACCACGCCCATTTTTGGTTTTCGAGTTTATATCGACCCCCGAACTATACTTACAAAATTTCGTTGTCGTACATGCTTTTGTTGAAGAAATATCAGCAGAAAAGTATAAAACGGACACCCTGTGTTTCTAGTTTTTAACCCATAACTTTTTTGTTTCTTAACCGATTTTGCCCAATACCAAACAAACCTTATATAAGATAAACATTTGTGCCAAATTTCGTCCCCCTACGTTGCTCCGTTCGAGCCCTATCCTGCTTTCAACAGACGGACAGACGGACGGACATAGCTAGATCGAGTCAGAATCTAACCAGGACCCAGAAAATATATATACTTTGTGGGGTCTTAGATGATTCCTTCGACATGTTACACACGGAATGACAAAATCAGTATACCCCCCATCTTTTTGATGGTGGGTATAAAAATAAATTGTTTGTTTTATTTATTTAATCGATGGCAAAACATGTAATGAAAAAATAAATATAAGGAGTGAGATCGAAAAATTCTTAATACACATTTCGCCTCATAACTTTTTTCGGAATCAATATTCAACATTTTTTTTTGATCTAGTTATCATGGAAAAATATTTCAGTTATTATTTTTTATAACAACCATGTTAATTTGTTTATATTTTCATCAAAATAAGTGACGAAAAAGATTTAAGTCCTACAAGTTATTAAAAAATTTCAAAAAATCCAAATAGGTCTTTCAAATAATTGGCCACAGAATTAAATGTCGTCCGTAAAACCGTTTCTAATTGATGTGAAACCTAGTTCGGTAAGAAAAAAAGACGACATGATATTGGGAAGGCCAGAAAATTGAAGGCATATTGAAAAGAACTCCAAACACATCTGGTAGAAAATTAGCTCAGTTTTCTCAGTGCTTCGACTATTTGGTGCGAAAATTCAAAGCTAATGGGAAAGTTGATAACATATAAAGTTCAAAAAATTCCAAACTGGAATTCTGCAAAAAAAAAAAAAAAAAAAAAAATTACAAGCCAAAAATAGAACTCGGAATTTAAAACCAAATTTCATACAAAAATACTCAAGCTGTATAAATGACGAAGAAACGTAGGTGCTGGCAGAATCTTCACAGCTTGTGTCTCAAAAATTTTTATTGCTAATGCTCGAAGCATTGTTGGAGATAAGTTTAAAACCCAAAAGCAGCAAAAATTTCTTACAAAATTCATGGTATGACAAGCTTTTTGATACATTCGGATCTATAAATACCAAAATATGCATAAAGGAATATTTGCAAAAAAGATTTCTTCTTTTCTTAAGAAAGCACAACGTGTCCACATATGTTTGGACCCATTTGGTATCATATAACTACGGTAAGAAAGCTCTGGAGTGGTACCAAATCAATAACATAGTTTTAGTACCAAAAAAGGTCAATTTTCAAAATTGTCCATAGCTTAGATCAGTGAAGAGATATTGAGCTCTTGTGAAAAATGAATTCAAGAGCACAAAAAAGGTGTCCCAAAAACCAGAAGATTTTAACAGAAGATGTGCACACTGTTCCAAAAAAGTGACTGAAGCAACTATCAAATCTCAAAAGAAAGGGTTTTCAAAAATGGTCCACAATTTTATAATTAGTGGTTAGAACCATAAAAATATATATATTTCTGTGATCTGTGCTAAATTATCAAATGATTAAAAAAAATAATGAAAACTCTAAGATTAACCGTTTCCAAGTTATTGAAAATTGTTAAAAATTTTTCGATCTCACTCCTTAAATATAATTTTTAGATAAAACTTGTTTATAAATCTATGAATTAAATATCATTTTATTATCGATTAACATTTTGTCTTACTGAATTTGAGAATAAAGCTAATTTTGTGGTAAACTTTAATACGATTTTAGACTTAAAATTTATTCTTAAAATCTGTATTTTATGTATATAGGATTTGGCAATTTAATTTATTTAAATTGTATAAATTTTTCCAATTTGGATTACATCTACATATTTAAATTAATCTACTCTACAATATAAAAGACACAGATAAATTGCAAACATTTAGTTATAGATGTTTGCAAATATATTCATATACATACATACATATATATTTTATTAAATGCATTCGCTTGTACATTAGTATAGCTCAATTTATAATGCTTTTTTATATAAAAAATTTATATATTGTAAAAATTTAATATTTAAAACAAGTTTAACTTGAATTTAAACAAGGATTATATAAAATAACGAAATAGTGAAATTTGTCAATGATTAATGATTCCATAGGTGCCGAAAAATTTTAGAGTAAGAAAATTCAAAATTAAAACGGTACAAAATATATTCTCAAACAGCAAAAATGTTATCTGCTGTTATGTCTTAATAAATATAATAACATTTGACTATTACAAATGCAATCAAAAGAAGCTTATACTTATTTATAAAATCCTAGCAAACATAAAGTCAAGCTTTCGAAAAATTTTGACTTTTTTATTGTACACCGAAAAAAATCAATGCCGTATATAAACGAAAGCTAACGTACAATGTACGAAATAATTCGTGATTTTGGACCACGAAAGGATGGTGTAATATAAACGAATGCTTACGAATATATTTATTATTATATACGAAATCTTTATATTGTTTTACGATAAAACTGTATTTTTTACAAATAATTTGTTTATAAATACAAAAGTTTTACAGCCGTATTCAAAAAAACTTAACACAGCTTTACTAATCATTTTTAAGCAAAATTCCTTAAAGTTGTATTCAAACCATTGTTTACTTTAAATATTTTAATACTGGTTCGACCCTACTTTAAGGCTGTTTTAAAATTATTTCCGTTACATTTTTCAATAAAAAAAATAATAATAAAAAAATAATAATTTTTATTCATTCGTAAATTTTTGATAAAAACGCCATATTTTTAATGTTTGAATGTCAAAATTTGTTATAAAATAAAAAATGTGTCAGAATAGCTATTTAAAAGTGTATTAAATAAATTCCGGGACAGAATAATACTTTCTGCAATTATTTTTAAACTAATACATATTTTAAACTATTTTGTATTAAAATCATAAACAAGAAAAAGTATATTCTGGGTGCTTTTGGATTAAAATACCATCATTCCGGCAGCCGGCATGTCAACCCAATGTTCGCCACAATCGCATATGTTCAACATTTTCATTGCTTTTTGTTACCACGTAATTCCAAACAATACTTTAATATATACACGTCATAGGTTAAGATGTAATCAATCTATCAATATCAACTCCGGGTTAAAATTTATGCATTTTAACAGAAAAAACTATTAAAATAGTTAAATTATATCAAAATTTCAACAAAAAAGATGTAAACAAAATATGAAACAGTGATGCTGATTTTATCACAGAATATTCGTTATTCGGATACATATAATTACATCCAACAAAAATTAAATAAAATTATTTCTTTTATACATTAGTACATTTACTTTTTCAAAATAAGAAAAACCTATTTGTCATCAAAAACATACTAGAATATCAAAAATAATAATAGAATAAAACAGTTAACGAATAATTTATTCTTACTGCTAACAACACTAACAATAAGAATGCAAGAGAAACTGAGAAGGGTTGCCTACATAAATAAAAAAACAGTTTATTAGTTAATATAGACAGTAAATAGTTCTTTGAATACGATTTTCTTAATGAATACATTAAGAGCCAAATTGAGTATTAGCTACCCAGCAAAAATTTTTTAGGTACTGGTAAGCAGTGCAAAATTATTCATGCCTGTTGATAGCACATCATTGATGCGCAATTAAGTAAGCTATAAAAGGATGCGAGAAATTTACATTGGGCTCATATTTTTTTTTACCGAATTACAACCTGCATCCTCTCTCGCTTACGTGGATGCAGGATTGTAAGCGAATGACTTTCTTCTCCCCATTTTTATTTGTAATTTAATACAAAAAGTTCTGCTAAGTTGGATGATATTTTGAAATATTTTGAATTGAGTTGATTAGTTGTGGTCGAGCGTTCAAAGTGTTAAGATGTAAGTTTGTTCGTGAAAGTCGGAAAAAATAATGTACAAAAATTATATTAAAATTGTAAGTAAAATTATTATATTTATTTTAAATAACTATTATATTAACAAAATAATATTATTTATTAAATTAATAAAGTTCTAAATATGTATATTGTTTTTGTTTTCTTTATAATATACAAGAAATGACATGTTTTGTTTGACTTGTTTTGAAGAAATTTTGTGTTTTTGTTTTTATACGATCAGAAAAAAAAAATACGATTACAGAAAAAACAATGGGTTATTTATTTTTTTAATATACGGTACGTATAACATAATCTTATGTTTTTGTGTTAATTTATGTTTTTATTATTATCATTTGTTTGCAGATTAAATAATTAAGGATTACCCCAATAAAAAGGCCAGTTGATGATCTGATTTAAAAAATTTTCCATTTTTCTTTTTAAATTTTTTATAAAACAAATCAAATAAAAAATAGTAATAAATAAAAATAATATTTTTTATAAATGCATTATTTAAATTCAAGGCATGATTTCACAGATTCTGAGACCTCTAAAAGATGCACATAAAAAAGGCATGAAATCATCACATCTATGATGCCTTAAAATGCGCATAATAAAGGCATGTATGAACCTAATACGTAGCGCAGCAAAGAGCCCTACCAAGTGGGACATCACTAACAAAAATCATGCCTTCTTGAAGCAGGTTGGTAAGGGAGAGTTCTTTTATCTCTCCCTTACAAACCTGCTTCTGGGTATGCAGCAATTTTTGCTGGGTAGTATGTGTATTAAACATAAATTAAAAAATTTTTTTGAATACGGCTGTTAGTTTATAATTTCATATTAATAGAATTTTATTTTTATTTGTTTACCAAAGAAATTGTACTTTTTAGATTTAGAATATTAATTCATGTACATTTTTTAAGTAAAAGTAAAAACCTGAAGTTCATTGTTATTAAAAATAATAAAATAAGGAACTGAGCAGCTCAAAATGGTGAATTGGAATCCTAACTAATTTTTTTAAAATTAGCTTTTAAGACATCAACTAAAATAATTAATAATATAAAATCGGATATGCAGTTTAAAGTGATAAACCGAAATTAAATTGGGATCTAATAATATATGATTTTCGTCAAAATTTTATGTTTGCAGTTCTATCTTGTAACTTACACCACCAGACTTTTAAGTGTAAAATCAAAATATCGAATAACAAAATTATGTTTAAAATATATTCGATATCCAATTTTGTAATATTTATCCCTTCAAATAAACCTATTTTAATTTTGTTCATTTGCGGCTTTGAAAATGCTCTTGATATGGTAAAGTTCTATGAAAATTTTGGCATAAACTTTTCACAAAACAATTTAACTCAGGTTTTCAATTTTTCGTTTAAAAAAATCAACAATTTCTATGGAAATGTTAATTTAATAAATAATTAAACAATATGAAAATTACCTTATATCAAAAAAAAAAAAAAAAAAAAAAAAAAAAAAAAAAAAAAAAACAGAAATATAATAAATTATCTTAATTATTTAAATAAGAATGTTTTGAATTACAATATAATTCTATGTAATATTTAAAATAAAAATTTATAATATGTTTTACTCAAAAATAAAAAATAATATTACAAATTATATTTTGTTATATAACGAAAATATTTAAATATTGCAAAGGAAACCACTACGAAAGATTTCGTGAATTTCGTAAAATGTTAAAATGCTTCATAAAATTTATTTTCGTGAAATATAAAAAATATTCTTATATTTACGAATGAATTAACTACGAAATATTTTTTTTGTAAAATGTGTCATAGACTTTTTTCGGTGTATTTAATATGGAGGAAAAATAACAAAAAAAAAAAATGTTTCAAATCTCTTTTCAATTCATTCATAAACATCAAACACTTGAACATTTTAACTAAACTTATGCGTTTGCTTGGAACTTACTAAAACTGAAATACTTTGTTTATATGTATATAAACACAACCCAGTCGGAAATAGAAGGGCTAAATATACATTCTAAAATGCATTATTTAGGATCTACAAGGCCTGCCACTCGCATTGCAACACTATTTCTTTTTTACACGGCGTGTCATTGGAGGCAAGGACTTCCCTTCTCCCTTCCCAAAAGAAGCGAAAAGGCAAGGACTCTTAAATAAATAAATATGCTCTCTTATATTTTCAATGCTATTAAAAAATAGTATGAAATATATTTAAAAGACATGCGGATTACCTTCTTTATCGACACTTGAAACAAGACTAAATGATTTTTGAGTCTCATAATTACAATTTTTTTCTGTTTGTAATGAGAAAGTTAGTAGGTGAGTGACACCTTCTATTTCGCATATAATGATATAGAAACAAGAATTAGTACCGAATTTCATTTTAAAGGAAGTCGAGGCATTCTTTAAGGAATTTTTACAGAAGGCAAAAAGGAATGTGTTTAAAATTTATTCTGAGGCATTCAGAAAGGCCTTTTGGGAGGAAGCACTAACATATTTTCCTGCTGGGTTGTTACTTTTATTTATATTAGTATATGTAGAAAATTGTGCCATACAAATAAAATGCTATAAAATAAAATACAACAAAAAATAAAATAAATATAAACATGTATTTATCATTCTATAAACAATAACAACATTTAATTCTACACATACATATTATATTTTTATGTCTATGTATTTGTGACAAAAGACTGAAATGTTTCATTGAAATAGTAAAAGTGATTTCTTTATAAATGGATATACAAAAAAGCAAATTGCAAACACATTATACTAATAAAAATACTTTTTTTTTGTTAAATATTCCAATAATGTTTGCTTTTGAAATTTTTATTATTTGGGATTCTATTTGTTGATAAAATCAATATTGGGTAATTAATAGTCTTGAAAAAGTTATTTTGAACACAAAGAAAATAAATATGTATTTAAAAAAGCTTATATGTTAAATAAAAAAATTTTTAAAAATATTAAATACATTTTATGCAATAAAGGCAATAAAGATTAGTATGTTTCTATATGATTCCCAAAATGTTATTCTGAATGTTTTTATTTCCATGAGCTGTACTATTTATATTCAATAGCATTATCAAAATTATCGTTCTAAGAAAATGAATTCCAAAATATAATAGGGACATGCCAAATCCTGAAATATTCATTCAAATAATTGTTACCATTGTATAAATTTATAATTTTTAAATTAAATAAATAAAAATGTACACCAATTTCTTATTTTTTTTCTTCTAATTTTAAAACTAATATGCCATCGCACAGTAGTCTCAAAACGAAATTTTTTGGAAATAATTCTGTAACTTTAGAACTGCTAGATGTATTTGAATGAAATTTCACATGGACAATCCTGAGGTATATACCAATTGATTTGAAGGATTACAGGTTGTTAGCAAGTCTGGGGGACAGGGGGTGGACCTCCGAAGTTGGTCACCTCGGGTATGAAAATTTTGTTAAAAATCGCCAAAATTTCATTTATGATTTGATTGAAAAAAAAAATTGCACATAGATAGTGCGCACTTGTACTTGGTGGAGTACAAGTTTCTAGCTGGTCTGTGGGCAGGAGGAGAACATCCGAAAGTGGTCAACTCTTTTAATTATTTCTTATATAATATCCGAGGTGGCCCATTTCGAAGGTCCTCCCCCCTGTCCCAAGACCACCTAGAAACTTGTGCTCCTCCAAAACATTTGAAAACTATCTCAGTAATAACTATGTGAAATTTCATTGAAATATATTTATCCGTTCAAAAGATACAGAAAGTTAGTTAAAAAAACACGTTGAAACTGTTGTGCACTTATGTATATAGAATTCTTCAACACACATTTACCATAGAAATTTAAGGAAAATGTGCAAATTTTGCCAAAGGGGGTAAAGTTTCAGTTAGTTCTTAAACGATTGTGTAAAGTATTTATGCAAGTATTTGATATCAAGGTTATTACTTGAAAAATAATAATATATAAATAGTAAAGTATTCGAACTAAATTTTTTTATTAAGTTGATAAAAAAAACGAAAAATTTTTGTTTTTAGCGTTATTTTTCCATAAAAAATTTATATTTGAACTTAAATAAAATCTACATTAATACAGCTATCATTATGAAATTTTAGTACATAAAAAAAAAAAATTTGTCGTTAAAAGAAAAAAATAAATAGGTTCCCATTTTCTTACTCCGAAATACCCAAAATTCCACTTCGGGGAAAACTTGCTTCAAAAATTTACTTTTTTTCAGTAAAATTGTCACCTTGTCGTTATAAGAGGCGTGGCTTATTAAATATTTTTTGTGAGTTTAGCTAACATATGGAGGTAAGTTTCCAAGATATTTTTATTTTAATATCAGCTTTGACATTTTTGTGCTTTACAAAAAACTAAAAACACAAAAATTAAAATTAACAAAATTCTGATAGGGCTAGTGGAGAGACTGTTACCCCAACTTCCCTCGGATTTATCTTGCGTGCATTTGTGTTAAGTATTCTTTTAGAAGCATGAAAAAATGTATGGTCCGGAGGAAAATAACGGATTTTAAAGTGAAAAAATTTTACCACCTTTTTGAAAAAAATTACAATTTTTTTAAAATTTTCAACTTCAAAATGATATAACTTTTTATCTAAACCACATAGGTATATGATCCTTGCACAAAAATTATTTAGAATTTTGTATAGAATCCTGAGATTATTTTAGAAAAATTGTAAGACTCAAATTGAGCCCGCCAAGAAAGTTTTACTTTGGTGCAAATATCTCTTAAAGTAAAAGAGATAACCCACACATGTAAGCATATTTTTTGTAGAGAATTGTTCCCAATTTTTTGTCAATCAAATCATAAATGAAATTTTGGCGATTTTTAACAATATTTTTATACCCAAGGTGACCAACTTTGGAGGTCCACCCCCGTCCCCCAGACTTGCTAAGAACCTGTCCTCCTCCAAATCAATTGGTATACACCTCAGGATTGTCAATGTGAAATTTCATTCAAATACATCCAGCATTTCTAAAGTTGCAGAATTATTTCCAAAAAATGTATTTTTGGGACGACTGTGCATCGTTAATAAAACATACATAAGTTGAAGGGACCTTAGGTGTATGATTAATAATAACAAATGTACACACTAAGTAGTGACAGTGTTATCGGAGTAGGAAAAAATCACTAAATTACACGAGGTTTCTCAGTTAATTCGGATACATGGTATTAATAAGTACTAAGCCTCTAACCAACTTTTTTTGAATTGACTCTAGTTCTCGCGATAAATCGCGATTTGTAAAATTAAGGAGGTTGCACTATATATTGAAGCATATCTCGAAAACTTCTTGTCTGATTTTGTTCAAAAAAATATAAAAAAAAAAAATTAATTAAAATTATCTTCAAATTGTTCTTACACTACGTTTTAATATGATCAACAGTTATGGAGATATTAAGTCTATTTTTTGGGAAAAAATTAAACTTTATACAAAATTTCAAGAATGATTTTTATTTATTTTTTTTTCAAAAAATCATAAAAATTCGAGTGTCAAAATTTTCAAATTTTTATTCTTTATTCATAGAGATAAGTTTGTTGCAAATGAAACAAGATATATTTCATTAAAATCAATGTATTAGTTTTGATTTTATTCACAAATTAGTGAAAATACTTATTTAAAAGTTACATAGAAAAATTTAAAAAATAAAAAAATGATTTTGTGATTTTTTTAATTTTTCTATGTAACTTGTTAATGAGTATTTTCACTAATTTATGAATAAAATTAAAACTTATGCATTGATTTTAATAAAAAATATTTTGTTTTATTTGCAACAAATCTATCTTCATGATTAAAGAAAAAAAAAAAAAAAAATTAATTTTTTGACACTTTCGATTTATAATTTTCGAAAAAAAATTTTCTTGAAATTTTGTATAAAATTTTATTATTTCTCAAAAGATGGACTTCATATCTCCATAACTGTAGACTGTATTAAAAAGTAATGTAAGAGCGATTTGAAGATAACATTAATTAGAGTTTTTCGAGATATGCTTCGATATATAGTGCAACCTTCTTAGTTTTACAAATCACGATTTATCGCGAGAACTAGAGTCAATTAAAAAAAGTGGATTATAGACTTATTACTTATTAATACCGTGTATCCGAATTGACTGAGAAATCCCTTGCAGCAGGAATTTTTTCTCATTTTGTAACTCTGTGTTATCAGTGTTGGAAAAACCGGACTATGTTTTTCTTTAAAAAATTAAAATTGTAAAAATGTATATAAAACTCAAGTAGTTGAAAAAAGCAAAGTAATATATGTTATTTTTAATGGATCAATTACAAATGTAACGAGTTGAAACAAGTTATATACCCTTCACACGTGAAGAGCTGTTATATGTAAAATTAATATATTTTAAAGTTAATGAAACAACAGCAATACGAAATTAAGACAAAATCTGTGTTTCATTAATATATGTATGTACACTGTCGGACAAAATAAAGTGTGGTCTTTTACTCTTGCTGTTTAGTTCATAATTGCTTTCTTCTAGGTGGATAATGGGCTACTTTTTTGGTGTCCAGGTATTTGTCGTATTATATTCTTTACATTAATATACAAAAGAAGTTTTTGAAATGTGTGTATTTCGAGTTTGGTTCAAAAGTGTTGTGTTGGTCATGCATTTTGTACGACAAAATAAAATTTAATTTCTTTAATTTGGCTTCCAATTTTCGAATTTTTTAATATAAAATGGAAGGCATATGCTTAAAATATTCTCAGTTTTAATATTATAGTAATTAAGTTATATTAAAATTATTATTAAGTTTAGAAAATATGAATGAATACGGCCATATTGTCGGAAAGTCTTCGACTACAATCCAGAAAGATTTCTTTACTCCAGATAAGGGAAATAAGGTAAAATTAATGTATTTGTTTTTAAAGTGCAACATTTTAGAATCTGAGGATAAAAGAATCCTTTCTTTATACAAAATAACAATTCAAAACGAAATTTAGAAGAAATTGAGGGGGCAGAAACCCGAATTAAAATCGTAACGATATCAATATTCTCACCAAAAGTAAATGAGTTACATCATCTAAAGTTATAAAGAAAGAAGTAATTATAACTATATTAGCTTTTACTGCCAGGAAAAAGTTCAAATGTATGAGTTTTAGAAGTACCTATTCTAAGTAAAAGTCACATCATTGTTGTGCTAATATAATAAAGCGACTCGTAATAGAAAAATAATCGTCCCAGAACCATTCTAAAATATAGTTATTTGGATGAATAAATACAAATATTATTAAAACTTTAAAAAAACTGATAAAATTTCGGAAACTGCCATGGAAAAGTCAGACGTTTTAATTTTTTGTAATAGATCGAATAAAAAATGTTTTCTTAATATTGGTACATATGAAACTCATTTGTTTGAGCCTTGTCTGGACAGTTAGGCTAGTAATAATATAGCCGGAATGTAATAATAATTTACATAGAATTTAATGCATAGAATATTAAAATTTATTTATATATACATAATTCGAATTCGAATAGAATTATCAAATTTTTTGCTTTAATACTTAATATTTGTAAACTGGTGTAGACCGGAAATTTTGTAAGATAAAGAATCCCCATCTGTGCTGAAGAGCTGAATAAAGAAGAGATATGCCAAATTGTAAATTTATTTTTAATTCTCTACCAAGATTTAAAAAAAAAAACTTGAACAAGTTATTTTATTTCTTTAGAATTATTTTTACCCAAAAATATTTGATTTGAAGAAACGTTCAAAATATATCATATAATCTTATTATTTTTATATGTAACAGTTCAATTAGATGGTTTGTAAACTGGTGTAGACCGGAAATTTTGTAAGATAAAGAGTCCTCATCTGTGCTGAAGAGCTGAATAAAGAAGAGATATGCCAAATTGTAAATTTCTTTTTAATTCTCTACCAAGATTAAAAAAAAAAAAAAAACAAGCGCGAATGTTATATATACCCACCATCAACTTTTTCAAATTTTGCATTATATAGAAGGGGGTGTTAAAGTGGGCACTAATGTGTGCGGACCACGCCCATTTTTTGTTTCCGAGTTTACATTGGTCCTTTAACTATTTGAAGTCAATTTCGTTGATTTTCACCATATATGGGAGGTGGGCGGTGTTTCTAGTTTTTAACCCATAACTTTTTTGTTTCTTAACCGATTTTGCCCATTTTCAATACCAAACAAACCTTATATAAGATAAACATTTCATAATAAACATGCCAAATTTCGTCCCCCTACGTTGCTCCGTTCGAGCCCTATCCTGCTTTCAACAGACGGACAGACGGACGGACATAGCTAGATCGACTCAGAATCTAACCAGGACCCAGAAAATGTATACTTTGTGGGGTCTTAGGATTCATTCAACATGTTACACACGGAATGACAAAATCAATATACCCCCCATCTTCTTGATGGTGGGTATAAAAAAATATTTTTTTTTTAGAATTATTTTTACCAAAAAATATTTGATTTGAAGAAACGTTCAAAATATATAATATAATCTTATTATTTTTATATGTAACAGTTCAATTATTTGGTTTAAAAGGTTATTAGTTGGTATTTTATTATATATGTAGTTAGATTAAACTATGCTCCACTTTACCGCAATCTCCCCTACGTATTTAAAAAAATAAAACTCATTCAGCAAAGTATTTTCCATTCATAACAATTGTAATAATTGCCTGGTTTACGTGATTTTTTAAAACAACTATTTAATGCTTAAACTCTGAAAAAGTCTTTTTGAAAAATCACCACTTTACATGTCAACACATTTTGTAGCCAATTCTTAAAAAAGATTGTGTAAACTTTAAAATTAAATTTTATACAAAAATATTCCCAGTAAAATGAAACCATTCCAAATCATTAGTTTAACAACCTCTTATCCAATCAAAGAAATCTCTCATCCATCATAATGATGACTAATAAATATTGCTACTTTCGTTACAAAAATTGCAAAGAGAAAATAGTAAAATGGAAATAACAAATTATCAACAACATTTTAAATGTTAAGAAGACAAGAAACTTCTTTCTTTTTTATTTATCTTTAAGATAGAATTGCAGTATTTAGATTAAATTACTCTCAAAAAAAAAAAAAAAAAAACAAAACAACCAAAATAGTTCAACGACCAATTTTGAAGGGAAATAGAAAATGATGTAAATAAAACAAAATTACTTAAATTTGCCTTATTTGCTTTTATTTCAATTTTTCTTTTAGTCTTGTTGAAAAATGTTTTATTATTTTTTTTTTTTTTAGAAAATATATCTTTAAGTACCAAAAGTTGTGCTACAGACATATTTGTTGTTTTTTAAGATACATATGTATTTATGTAGTTGGATAAACACTCATATATATCTGATGAACAATTTTATAGAGAAACTATTATTCAAACAATCATATGTAACATTAAAAGCAATATGAGTAGAATATTATCAGGAAACACAAGTATGTCTATATAGTACATACATATGTATGTATGTATGTAAGTGTGCAGTAGTACAGAAGATAGAAAATTGTATGAATATTGCCAGCAAAAAAGTAGTGAAAAAGCCTTTGCTTTGTAGGCATAAGAGAACATGTTTTTTGTCTTTTTTTTTTTGTGCCTTTGAAAAGAATAGCTGAGTGACGCCTCGACTTCGGTAAACTCGCTAAGACTCGACTTAATAATAAAAAATAAAGCAGATAATATAAAAGTTACTGTTTTCGCCTATATATTGGCTGTTTATGACTACAAAGAACAAGTTCCGTTTTTTATGAAGTAGAAAAATTTGCTTTTAAATAGCAATGAGAAAATCTAAATTTCCTATATATGAATATTACAAACATGTCCATCGTGGCTTTCGAATATTTGATGTAAAAAGTAAGGTTATATAGACACCATCAGTACAAAAAATTAATAATAAACAATGTTCTACATACATAGATTTAAAAAACTTTCTATATAGACTACCCCTTCTTTTAGACCCTCCAATTCTTCTTTATAGTTTTAACCATTACTTATGAAATCGTGAACCTTTTTAGGTAGCCCTTCCAATAGAGATTTGATAGTTGTTTGAGTCACTTTTTTGGAAAAGTTTGCCCGTCTCATTTTAAAGTCTTTAATATTTTGGGACACCTTTTTTGTGCTTTTCAATACCCTTTTCACAAGAGCCCAATATCTCTCCACTGGTCTTTGCTCCGAACAATTTGAAGGATTGAGCTCTCTTGATACAAAAACTATGTTATTGTTTTGGTACCACTCCTGAGCTTTCTTATCGTAGTGACATGATAACAAATCGGACCAAAAATATATGAACACATTATGTTCTCTTTTTTGCAAACTTTCTTTGATGTATATTTCGGTATTTATAGACTCCACTGTAACAAATGATTTTCTTTATAAATCAACTGCATAAAGCTTGCCATATCAGACATTTTTTATGAAATTTTGAAGTTTTAACTTCAACATTTTCTCGAGCATTAGCAACCCATCAAAAAACGATCAAGAGCTTCCAAAAAAGAACATTTTTACCACTTCAAAAGTAGAACGAAGTGCATATTTTGAACGCTTTTGGAAGTTCTTAATAATTATTTCCAAAAAAGTGAAAATAAATTAATTTTTAGCGGTAAAAAAGGTTAATAATTAGTAGGAAAATTAAAATTTTAAAAATTTAAAAGCATTTTTATTATATTTTAATTTGGCTAAATCAGAATTTCTGTTAACAAAATTTTATAAACAAAGTTTTAAGAGAAGTACTTCAAAAGAAATGAACAAGAAGTATAAAAGAAGAACATCCTACCAATGACAACCATGTTTTAAAAAAATAACTTCTGCAGCTCTTTTCCACCACTAAGTACTTCCTCCCAATGACAACACAATGTTAAATTCATGACTTTTTCGGCTCTTTTTCAGTTCCTTTTTGCCTGGGAATATAAAAAATTTGACCCGGAAGCTGCCAATATATACGTTTCATCATTCATTATACAACATGCGTATTTTTGTATGAAATTTGATTTTAATTTCTTGCCCTATCCTGTGCATCTGAATTTTTTGCAGCTTTTTCGTCAATCATTTTGATCAAACTTACAACAAATCAACATGGTAGTCATTACAAAAAATAACTGAAATATTTCTTAAATTGTTCTTTAGATATACGAAATAAATATTTGGTTTTTATGGTTTGTACTATCTCCCCTTTTCTTATAAGAGAATAAGGTGGTACCGTGAAATAATTCCCAAGATAAAATAACTCCTAAACTTTTTCCATATGAATTGGGTTTTATCCCCTATCTCCCCTTTTCTTATAAGAGAATAAGGTGGTACCGTGAAATAATTCCCAAGATAAAATAACTCCTAAACTTTTTCCATATGAATTGGGTTTTATTTCATTAGGAAATAATAAGCAGTGCACAGTGGGGCATAAACGAAAATGTTTGGAAACAAATCTGAAATTTCTTATTGGCTGGTTGGATTTACATAAAATTTCACATAGGCATAGCAGAGAAAAGTGGTAACGTTAAATAAAATTGAATTTAGTTCGAAAAAAAGTGAAGAAACTCCCAAATAAAAAAAGAATTAAATACAAAAAAATTAAATATATCCCAAGTTAAGTACCAAATTTATCAAATAAAATAATTTTGCATAGTTTCGGGGTTGAAAGAAGTTATACTTTGCCAAGCGGGTATTTTAAATACCACTGAGGAGAAAGCCCTTTTGCTAAGCAAAGTTTGTCTAAATATCCGACCGAAGCTTAAGTGAAGTTTTTCTGCATTTACCTATGTACAGAAAATACAGAAAAACTTCACTTATCGAAGCCGGTGTTTTAAATACCATAAAGGAGAAAACCCTGAGCACCACCGAAGGCAGGCTATTCGTAAGTACTTTCATTAGCAAAGTCAGTGGTTTTCAAAGTCCACAAAAAAGATCTTTTGATTGAGCTCAATAAAAATGAAAAAAGTTCCAAATGAAGTGAAATGACACCCAATTGCAAAAGAACATGAAATAACTGCAAAAGAAAATTCCGCTGGAAGTTATTTCATTTGGGAGTTATTTCTTTATGAAATAAGTTCCAACCCATTGGGTGTTATTTCATTATGAAATAAAACCCAAATGTTGGGAGTTATTTTATACTTTTGCTGGGATTTATTTCACGGTACCGAAGAAAGTACAATTTTATGTTTGGATGGAGGCCGCACATACCTCTCAGGAGCTTAAAGTAGAGTACCTCTGTTATAGACAATTTTTTTTCCTAACCGATTTTAAATATACTTACATTTTAGTAAAAACCTTGTTTAATTTTTCGAGTTATTTGCATTTGAAATCTTAACAGCCTCAATCTTTCAAGTTTTTGGTGTAGCTTTTTTTACATATATCCCAGTATTTCTGACCGATTTTATTAGTATTTTCATTAACTAATTTAAAAATAAAATTATCTATTGAATAAAGAAAATTTGAAGTCGATAACTTTATCGAGTCTAAATTAAACAATTTTGAATTGGAAATTAGCAAAAATTAAGATTTTTTTTTTTTTTCTCTAAATATAATTTTTTTCAACAACATATTATAATTGTAAACTTGTTTAAAAGATATCTATCCCACAGATGAATTAAAAATAAGTAGATATCAAGGCCAAAAACCGAAGCAGTCTAGGTACACACTAGGTTGATCGATTATTCGACTTTTTGAAGAAACCGGTTTTCGAATAGTTCGAATAGTTGGTATTTTAAAAAAGCCGGTTGCACTTTTTTAAATTCAGAAAAAACCGATTAACCGTTTTTTTTGCAGAAGTTAATATTTCTATCAAAAGACTATATTTCTTAAAAAAATCAATAAGTCTTATAATGTTCAAGTTAAAATTTATTACATATTTATTTTTGGAAATAACTATTAATCAGCGAGGGGTCTTTTTTTCTAGACCTGTTGAATTATTTACCTATACTTGTATTAAATGTAAAATTAAATATACGAATACGGAATATTACGTCGATCCTAACTTTTAAATGAATTTATATGGAAGCTAAGGTCACTTATGGACCGATCTTCATGAAACTCGGCACACAGATTTAAACTTATATGGAACATTGGAAAAATGTGGATTTTATAGGCGAAAATGTGAAAAAATTCCATTTTAGGGATTTTAGCTTTTTTTAGGTAATGTGGGATTCTTTTTTAAAGTTTTTTACATTTCCAAATTAACATATAAATTCTTAGTTAATAAATTCTATAATCGCCGAAAATTTTGTTGAGATATCTTAACTAACAAGGATTTTATTACACCTAAAATATTTATAGTTTCTCCAAAAACCAATTTTTTACAAAAATTTTACTTCAATAGCAAAAATTGTAAAAAGCAATTAGTAATATTTTCATAAAACAGATTATGTTATTTATGTATTTTAGAGTGATTTTCGGAAGTGGAACTTATATGGGAACTATGATCAATTATGAGCCGATCTTCACAAAATTATGTATTGTAATTCTACCTTTATAAAATATATTTGTGTTAGATATTAACATAATATTTACATACATATATTAATATAGGATTTATGCACGATAAAGCGATTTTAGTAAGAAATCTTTATATGGTTAACCGTAGCTCCCATTATGAAATTGCCACACTTTGGCATTTATATCTATATTAAACTTAATAGTACCTAATTTCATTGTAATATTACTATATTTAAGGCTAGGGATCGGGTGAAATAGTGGATCGATCATAACCAATTTAAATAGCCTTCATCCCTTGTATCATAAAAGTTGCATATTCCAAATTTCATTGAATTATCTTAAAAGGTCCACCCAGTTAGACGGTCGGAAAGACGTCGCTAAATCGACTTAGAAAGTGATTCTGAGTCGATTGGTATACTTTAAAGTGGATGTTGGAACATTATTTTTTATGCATCAGTACAAACACCTAATACTCACCCATAAATTGTGGTGTAGGGTATAATTATTGCTTTCTTTTCCCACTTAAATATATGCCAATAAAGAACAAAACTTAAACTAATATAAACTACTCAATCAGACAAAATATTTTTTGGTTAAAAAAAGACAAACGTAAATATTTTGCTTTAAAAAGGCATGCCACATGTCATTGTAAGAAAAAAATTCTTGAAGGTCAAGTGGCGTGAGTAGCTTAAAAGCCAAGAAAATATTCTGACAATGATGGTGATGACAATGATGGTGATGAAAATAATGATAATGATGCTGCTGTTGCTGCTGGTGATGGCCATGACGATGATTGTTGTGGGGAGATAATAAATATTTCCTTTTTAAGAAAAACATGTTGCTAATTTTATCAATAAATTTAAGTAAAATGTGGGCTTTTCGTGAACGACAAAAAATGCAATAAATTATAGAAATGTTAAAAACACAAATACAATTTTTTATTTTATTTAATTTTGTATATGTGTGTAAGATTTTATCAATTTAATTTGTGTGAACATTCATCAAATTGATAAGGGTTTGAAATGAGTTTGCTATTTTGCTAACTAATAGAAAAAAAAATTTTTTATTTATATTTTATGGTTATTAGGCAATTTAAAAAATAAATTTAAAAAGGTTTTTAATATGCTAAATGTTACAAGGAAATATATATCGTCCATTCCACGAAAGAACGCCCAAGAATATTTTGTATGTCTTCCGATTTTAATAATATTTGGCATACGCATACCCTATGGAGCCATTTAAATATCTCCATTTTTATTTTTTTGGATTTTGAAAAATTCGTGGATTTATTCGATCGATTTAAATTGCATATTTAAAAAGAATAAGTCCACTATAAATGTAGTAGTTTAAAAATAATATTATCATTTAAAAATGCATTCATAATGCAAATGCAATTTTTGTATGCATTTTTGTAAAATTTCTACACTTTAATTTTTTTTCTTCTTCTGATATAAAAAACATTATTATATTTGTTACGAATTGCAATATAAATTGTTCTGGGACAAATAGGTTCACTATTTTAAAATATTTTTTTTTTTTTTAATATTTCTTCAAATTTTTTCATACAAAATTTTATTTATCTTTTTTAAATTTTTGTATTTTTAAATTTTTGTGAGCTTATTTTAAAATTAATTTTAATCATAATATTTCATAATTTGTTATTTGCGATAGAAAACCTATTTGTCCCAAATTAAGTGCTAATGTTTTATATAATAAACATATTTGTATTCAATATTAAGCAAAAATATTTAAAATCAAAAGGGTAGAAATTTCTTAAAAATGCATCCGAAAATTGCATTCTTTTCTTGAGTGCATCTTTAGCAAACAAATTATTTTTGATTTATACAATATAATTTACAATATTTATTGTAATAAGCTTTACACTAGTTCTTAAATCAATAAAATCCCACACGCAAAGAAAAAATATGGTTCGGGTGACCATAAACTAAGAGCAACATACTATGATTGTAATATATGATCCCAGGTTACAATAAATATATTTGTATGTAATCATTTTTCTGATTCCATTTAATCATTTTCTCATCATTAAATGATTCGGTTTAATCATATTTATAACTTTTTTTTACAATATTTCTTTCGATTTCACAATTTTTTATCATTTAATAATCCCATTTTATCAGATATATAAACTAATTTTATCATTTAATAATCCCATTTTATCATATATATATACCAATTTTATCATTTAATATTCCTATTTTACCATTTAATATTCCCATTTTACCATATATATAAACGAATTTAATCATTTAATAATCCCATTTTATCATGTATATAAACCAATTTTATCATATATATAATCCCCTTTTATCATATATATAATCCCATTTTATCATATATATAATCCCATTTTATCATATATATAATCCCATTTTATATATTTTATATATATATAATGCCCGAGTTTACAATACTGAATATATTTAAAATAAAGCACATTTATCTGAAATTTTTATTTATTTATTTATTGAAAATATTGAAAAAAAATATTCAGGTATAAAAATTTATTAATTTTTAATTATTAAATTATAAGTTATTAATAGTTTTTTATAAAATATTTATACACTACATATTAATTTTTAACATATATTTATATTTATTGTTTAAATATTATTTACATATTATATTTTATAATATTTACATAAGAATTAATTCAACAGTTTCATGTTTTCTTTGGTAATGCAATTTAATTAAAATTAAATAAAATTCAATTCTAATGATTTAACAGATATTGAAAAATAATAATCCTCATAATCTACCTGAAAGGTAAAATGTGAGCTAAATCCATGGTTTAAAAGCCTTTGACCGCAAAGATAGTAAGATTCATTAGAGCAATATTTATACGACCAAATAATGGAACGTCATCTTCATACATTCCAATATGGATAACCATTCCTGCATATCTTAGAAAAAGACATATTTTTCATTTATTTTTTTATTTTATAATTTGTTAAAATTAGAACACAAATAAATTGAACACTTTTCCAAAAACACACAGCTATATCGTTTGCCTTCTAACAAACTACTGAACTTATACACAAAAATGTGTATTCAATAGTTATGCAGAAAATAAATATGATTAACGATAAAAATACAATAGTTGTATGAAATCAAATTATCGTCAAAAACAAATATTTTATATTTAAGGACAACATAAACATATTCAAATACAAACATTCAACAGTTGTGCATAAAAATACAATAGTTGTGTGAAATCAAATTATAGTCCAAAGCAAATATATTATATTTGAGAAAAACATAAACATTTTCAAATACAAACATTCAACAGTTGTGCAAAACAAAATATGATTTAAAATCAAATAAAAATATTCGCTAAATGGTTGTAGAATTAACTAAATTTGCAAAATTAACTTTATGATTGTAGAATTAACTAAATAATTGTAGAATTGACTAAATGATTGTATTTATTCATAAATATGATTTCATGTAAACATATTTAAAAACATATTATAATTCAGTGAACCATATTAAAATTTTGATTGTGGGTAATCATTAAATGATTAAACAGAATCATAAACGTTGCTATGATGATCACAGTATATTTAAATCAACGAGAAAACGGCTATATAATCATTGAATAGTTGTGGTGATCATGCTGTAACCATGTTTTTTCTCTGCGTGCACGTATACTTAAGAAGATATAAATATTTAAATTTACATATTACTAAAAAAGTATAACCAAAAAAATTAAAAATCAAAATTTTTTAAAAAATTTTAATTTTCGTATGAAAAATATGATTGAAATTTTTTGAGAAAAATTTTTAAAAGTAGTAGATTTTATTGTCCCAGAACAGTTATTTTTGAATTTTATAGTAAAGATATTGCTTTTTAACATATTAAAAGAAAATTAAAATCAAAAGGGTAGAAATTTTTCAAAAATGCATCCAAAAATTGCATTTGCATTATGAATGCATTTTTAAATATAAATATTATTTTTAAATTATTACATTTACAGTGGACTTATTCTTCTTAAATATGCAATTTAAATCATT